>VZTA01001312.1:43796-304481 GCA_013398855.1 Mohoua ochrocephala
AAATACAGGAAAGCTACACTTTTCATGACTAAAAGAAATATAATTTTCCTTTGTTTTGATTCTTGTCTAAAACATTGCGTGCTTGTCCTGAGAAGGAGACAAAAACGCCACAATCCATTTAACTGGCAACATAGCTTGCATATTTTGTATTTAAATCTATCAAGATACATGCTGCTTTACGTTTATTGCCATTTTGATCCTACCAGTTCCAGAAAAACATTGCTTGTAGCTGTCAGAGACCCTACATCTTCCTTAGTAAGAGAGAATAAACATACATGTACTTTGATCTACTTCACTGCTTCAAAGTTTCAAATGCACTCAGAGCTTTTCATGGAATCTTGAAAAACAATTATTGAGAAGAGTAATTGTGAAAGTAGTAATTTTCTCACTGATGTTATTTTTCTATAATTGAGAGTTAGGCAGTAAGAGCATTGTGTTTCTCTCTATTTTTTTTCCCCACAGCGCAATCCAGAAGGAATTTTGATTTATACAATTTTTCTTTTTTAATTCGCTCTGCCCTGAGGAACTGCAGTCAGGCAGAAGGCTAAGAGACTGCAAGAACTGAAGCTTATATGTGGAAGCAAATATAAACAACCCGACAAGCACAAAGTATTAAAAACCCCATAAAAATCTGCATTTCAAATAGGCTTACACCATGAGTTCCTAAGCTTGTGGCTGAGGCCACATGGGTAGAGAAGGATTGCCTTGCGCGGTCTGTGTCTGTCCGCTCAGAAACTGTGCTGACCTTCATTTCCGTCCTCATTTTCTAGCATTACAGAAGTGGTAGTTTTCCAATTACTTGCATGGATAAAGGGTTTAAATGTATGTTATACTTCTTTTAAAGCAGGGAAAGTGTCTGCTTCCTAGAGACCTCTTTTGAGAAGTGCTGACTGAGGCCACGCCACAAGCCACAAGGATACAAGTATATGGAGCTCTTTGCAGATCATTACAGAGAGCTGTGTAATGTTACAAGTTGATTTTGTTTTGAAGTTGCATTGATATTATTTCAGGCACTTATTAATTTTTTTCCGTTTGTAAAAAATTGCATATTCATAAAATAGCTGTTAAAAGATTATGACCTTTTAGGAAAAATGTAATAATTTTGTTATGAAGTAGCCCAGTGCTGACAAAAAAGAAATTTTTTTTTTTGTTTAAAAATAAAAATTGAAGTTCTCTAAATCACAGAAGTGAAACTTTGATAACTTTTACTCTTTTTTTTGCCTTAGCTCTTCTGAAGTCTTGTTCCAATAGCATTCAGAAGTAAACTCTCTTGGACTGTTGTTTTTAACTCTTGTATGGATCCTGAAAGGAGTAATTTCTCACTTGTTTGATGGCTAGACCAATTTTTTAAGCCTGGAGGAGAGAAGGGAGTTATATTTTACATGTAGAGTCAAATAACTCATCGTTTTTATAATCTAAACCCATGTTTCATTATAAGGTTTGAAGAATTTTTGTACTTTTTTCAGGTCAGTAGTATCAAGGTTTCCAAGGGGGAAATGATGAACCTTGAAAAACACATGTGTTCACAATACAAATGGTTCATCATAAATATAAGTCACTCATGCCTTTTTCAGCATGTGAAAATAACAGCATAAAGCAGAAGTTCTCCTTCCATCTTTGAACTGCATATCCTGCTATCAGTGTTCGGAAGCTGTTTGGTGGGAGAGACTGCAAGTTCTGAAAGAGTCAAAAGTAGTTCAAGAGCATCGATCTTAAATGGTTTCCTGTGAAACAACACCTGTGGTAGAGAAATACCATTCCAAGGGACAAGAAGACAAAAAACATTATGCTGAAATTGTGCTGAAGCTCTGCCAAGGCCTTTTCTAATTCTTCCAAGCTTATCACAGGCTGTATTTGTCTGCTATAAATCAATGTTGTCAGTGTCATGAACTGCAACCTTAGCACAAGGCCAGCGCTGTTTGTAGTGAACGGCAGGGGATTTGCCTGCTGGTTTGAACTGCAGCAAGAGCTGAGGAAACTGATGTCTAAGAACTGAATTATTCCATCGGCTCATCCTCTGCCTCAGAAGTGTCTCTAAACCCATGGAAAGTTCTGACCAATTAGTTAGTCCATGGCTTTGTCCCAAAGCTGGATAATCTGTGTCATTCCAGATAGGTATCCAAACTATATGTTCTTAAAATTTTCCAGTGCTAAGGTGCCAAAATTTCTCCTTATCTGTGTTGCAAAAAGAAGTGGTTATATTTGGAAAAAGCTGTTTATGAATGGATTAATCTGGTTGAACTTTGAAATGTGGAACCTAAGTCTGGTTTCTCGTCTAATGAACCAAGAAGAAAATGGTGAAGGACTGTAGCGGCAAGTTCAGGCTGTCAAATGTCCCATTTGACATTCCTCCCCTAAGGGGTTTTATCACTAGGCCAAACCTGTCTGCATTGCACATTACTTCCCTACCTGTTTCTTAATGCTTGTCAGGTGGACTGCCTAGGTTTGGGAAAAGCCTTTAAATCATCTTAAATATCCAACAAAACTCAAACTTGTTCCCAGGTGAGACTGAGTCTTAAAAACCAGCTAGATGCTAAAACGAGACTGAAATAATGTTGACAATCCTAACCAGTCATTATGGATTCTGAAGTGGGATTTATGGAGGATGCAATGCTAGCGTTGGGTAAGCTTGAGTGGAAATCTTTTACATCCTGGTCTCTGCTACGGCCCCCTCTTGGCCCCAGAGACCACTGCTAGAGTAACCTCAAACCTCTCAGTGCCCTTCTTTTGGGGTTGGTGAGCAGCAGCCAAGAAGGGCCATGGAGATAGAACTGGGCTGGGACAGGAGCAGAGCTCAGTGTCCATCAGCATCGCTGGGGCTGGGACACACAGCCCAGGCTGGGCTGCAATGGGCTGCTGGGCCAGGGCAGGGTGGGGAGCCCCCAGGTGCTGCTCGTCAGGCTCATTGAGGCACAAAAGTGTCCTCAGAGCCTGGGCTGGGTCCTGGAGCAGTGTGGCAGCAGAACGTGTGTGCCCTGCTGTGGGCCCTGCTGGGAGCTGGGCAGGAAGGGCAGCACCTAGGAATCCTCTCTCAAGTGACAGGGCACCCCTGTTTGGGCTGGGGTCTCTGTGAGCTCTGTGCTGGATGGAGAACAAAGTCTTTGTGCCGTGAAAGTAAGAGAAGGGTGAAAATGCTTCCCCCTCAGCGGGACCAAGGCTACAGCTTCACCAGTCACGGACGCCTCACAGCGAGAGGACAGCGCTGTTCTCTGCGGTAAGCTGATGGTTGAGTGGGCTTTGACACGACAGAATCACAGTGAGCTCCCTTTGCTTGTGGCAGCTGATAAATGAAGTGAGCAGACAGTCATACTTCGTGTTCTACTGGTCAGTGTCCTGGTGAAAGGCAGCCATGAGCTCTGTGAGCTGCGTGCCAGCAGGGAACGTGAGCGCTGCCAGCAGGGAAGTTACGCTGTGGTCGGGTTTGTCTGTGCATCTGTAAGAGTTTATATAGCACCGGTTGTGCTTGTTGGGCCAGGAATGCACGGACGTGGCCGAATCCTGACCTCAACTGCACGTGCACAGCTCCCAAGGCAGCAAGGCTGCATCCTGGCTCAGCACTTGGCCTAACGAGGGCTTGCATGATTGGAAATAATGTGCGTGGCACACTGGAGAGCGAGCAAACAACTGTTCCCTGTGTCGCTGTGCTCTGCAGCATCTGTTTTGCTTCATCATTTTTTAAAAGAAAACCACAAATATTTTTCACTAGGGAGTTGATAAATAACAGTGCTTACATTTTTAAAAAAGTTTTAGTGGGGATAAAAGTAAATCTTCCAGTGTATAAAATCCTTATGCTTTGATTTGAGTATTAATTCACAGATTGTCTCTTATTATGTTGTTCCTAGCTCAGTAAATCCTATGGGGTTTTCTCCCTCAGGAAATCACATGGGGTGATGTCTTAGCATGATTTATTTTTATTTGTATATCTAAGTTTGCACAGAATTGTCTTTCACAGCAGCATTTTTACATGAAGATTTGTATTCCTTGGAAAATTTGGCAAACTGGGGAGTATTTAATAATTTGTCAATGAAACTTTAAATGAAATTTGGTGCAACTTTTTGGATACACATGATGAGTGTGATGTAGTAAACTAACTATTTTAAAGGGATGCGGTCAAAAGATTTTATTACATTTTTTTTCATTCTTAAACAGCTTTCTGAGAGGAAATGTGTTCTAGCAAATGGCAGACTACATGTATGAACAGAAGCAGGGCTAGCCTAAAGTCTAGTTTTAGCATTTCTCTAATGCTTTGTTGTCTTCCTTGTGTTCATAACATTTAATTGTAAGATTAGCCATAATGTGGAGGTCAACAACAAAGCAGGGGAAACAATGTGCACGTGTGAAATGGAAGAGAGAAGTCTGAGCTCTCTGCTGTGGAGGGGCTCTCTCCCTGTCAACTCTGTGCTCTCACTTGGAAAAGCAGAACAAGAAAACCCCGCTACTTCTAGAAGCTGATGGCATAAGCACAGGAAGGTGTTCACCTCTTCTGGCCAGAGGAAGTGGTCTGTAACAATGACATGTTTGATGGATGCATCTGCTTGCTTGGTTGGGATGGGGACTGCTGTATTTGTACTTTTCTTTATGGTTTCAAGCTGACGGTGAGCTCTGCAGCGGTGTTTGGAGCAAGCTGTTGTGTGTCTAAAGTTTTGAGCATTTTTTTTAAGTTATAGGGTTAGGATTGGATGTTTCTAAGTTTATTGAAATAATGTGATTAAGTCAAGGACAAGATTCAAGTAACATTGGAGAATACCAAGACAGAGAACCTTGTTTGGGAAACAAAACCAAACAAAATAGCAAGGGCTATACCTAAATAAAAAGAAGAGTATGTGAAATGAAGAGGAAAAATAGACCCTGAGAGCTGTGCTTTTTCCAAATGAGAAAACAGTTGTAATAAATGCACCCCCTACGTGCACGACTCCTGCCCCCAAACCCCCAAACCAAACAAACATGCAAAAATCAACAGAGCACACAGACACACACATTCCCCTCCTAGTATTTCACTGACAATTTCTCCATATTGCAGTTCTGCATTAAGCACTTGAGGCAGTATTGCAATTTAGTTGCTGCAGGGCTATTTTCTGATTTTTGAATAGGTGACTGGAAAAGAATGTGATGATGGGTCTGAATGAATTCTTGTGCTATGAAGAATTGTAGAAATTCTCTATTCTATCCAAGTCTTGTTGTGTGAACTTGAAAATGAAAAACATTTTACGTTTCATGACAGGGTAGAAGTAATTTTTAGCTACAAAGAGAAAGTTCTGTCATGATACAAATATTGTGGAAGTGCCCGGATGACTTTGTGTAGACATGACTTTATTGCGATACTGATTTTTCTTTTTATAATGTACATCTCGCTGACAATAATTCTGACTGAATTTATTAAAATTGTTTAACAGTAATTTATCTCCAATAATTCCTTCACTATATTTGAGTGTGTATTTTCTATTGTTGTACAGCATGGTCTAAGTACCAGGTACTGAAGTGCTACCTTAAAAACTGCTTGGGTGACAAGAATGAATTACAGTTATAAATTAGTCCATAAGTCTGCTATTCGACAGTGGGAGCTTCAGCAAAATGCTGGCACTGGATGATTAGCTGGTGCTAATCTATGTATTCAGTTTTGGATAGTCTAAAGAAGATTTAATGTTTTGTTTCCTGAAATAAACAAAAGCAGCTTCTGAACCGTCAGAAAACAAGAGTAGTTCTTAAGGGCTAATTACAGATCTTTGTCATGGGGTTGTAGTTGTTTCATGAATTCTGCTTCAATCAGGGAAAAATACTCTTAAGTGCCAATAAAAGTTTTTATGCTGCTATGGTTTTCTCCTGCTTTCCTCCTCTCAATTTATGACTTTATTCCACTGTCTCTGGTATTAACTGACACTTTACATGGTTTTAATGCAAATTAGTTCAAACTCTCTGGCAGTGAGGCAGAATCACATCAGGTTAATATCCTGATTAGTATATGCTGCAAAGAAGTGCTGGGTACTGCGCAAACCAAACAAGGTGGCTAGGAAGCTGCCTCACAGCATAAGGAAATAGAGTGTTTAATTTTTTTTGTGTTTTCTAGATTGGCTTGGCTGTGTTTAAAGCAACCTTTACAAGCAGATGGATCAAATGCTTGGCTCCATCATTTTGCCTTGATCTGTCCTGTATTCAGCCACTCAGATGATGGCACAATGTATGTTGTATTTTCATATCTGTCTTAGAGGAGATAAAATGATTTTTCTCCATTTCTAAAGTGAACAGTAGCATGTGATATGTTTTAGAATCTAATGTTGTCTCTTCGTTGAAGCCTGTAACTCAATTCCAGCTGACGTCAGTGTGACAAGGATTCAGTCAGTGTTTTGTGCTTATTTGACAAATTTCTTTTCCACGTCACAGTGCCACTCTGCATATTCTTAAAGTTCTTCAAAATTGTGCACTACAGGTGATTGCCTAGTTTTCTCTTTTTTTCCATAATCTTAAAAATGCAAAGTCTCATTTACCAGGCTAGCAATTACAATCTTGTCCATAGAGCAATACCATTTTAGATGGGAATAAAACAGATTTTGGCACTGCCCAACAGAAATCTTAAAAGGGATATTTAGACTGCAGATAGGAACAACTGTAACAGGTTTATGGTCAATGTTTACAGCCCTGCTTTGACTTCTCTAAATCAATGTCAGTGCTTGCTATTACAAGGTGCAAATTGAAGGTTGAAATGTAGAATATCAGGGGGTTTAAAGTCTACTTAAGTGCATGTTTGCAACTTCAATTCCTATAATTCCTGAAGATTTATATATTTACAAGATCCTGAAGTAATGCTGAGCCTTCAGACAACTCTTGCCTTTTAGAGAGGCTCTTAGTTTGAAATAATTTAATTTTCAATGCAATGAAATTAATAGTGGGTAATGCAGCTCTAGGAACCACAGCTGCATTGACCTGTCTTCCAATATTTATTGTTCAGTATATATTTTAATTTTTACCCTCTGTTTAAAAGAATATTTTGTGTCCTGTTACTGAGAGGCCCTCTGAAGGAGAAAGAAACACTGGAATGACTGCCAGCAAAATCCTGTCAAATGCACAGTCAGCAGTTTACATCTGAAATACTGTCTAAATTGTGATTCAAAGCTTGTGCAAAAGAATGTTTGTTTGTTTTCAAATTTGTTAGAGACCTCCTGAGCGTTGCTCTGTGCTTTTGGGAAATCAGACATTTCCCAAATTAAAAACATATAGGGAAAGTCTTAGATTCCTTTGTTTTCTGTGAAAACACACATTTAAAAACAATGTGGGATTAACACAATGTGTGTTGGAGCAAATTGTTAGTATTGCCCATGTGTTTTTCTCCACTATTGTAGTGAACTTAACCCCTGGAGAGTATTTCACGCATAGCTGTTAGGGAAAAACATAGAGTGGAAAGCCCAAAATTTAAGTGTAGACACGATGAATTAAATGCAAAGCTTTGCCAAACAAAAACAAGCCCTAGTGTTTGTTCTAGTCCATACTTGCAGCATGCTGGAGTGCAGCAGTGGCGTGTGTATGGTATGTGCTGGCTGGCAGTCAGTTACCAGTTCATGTTATCAGTAAGTGAAATACTGCAGGTATTGCATAGTAGGTGAAATTTGGGGATATCGCTACCCACGGTAATTTTTGTTGGGGATGTCATTGCCTCCATGGCTGTATAGGGCCAGGGGAGTAAATTTTATTTTGCAGTAAGTGAAACTGGATTCCATTGCTGTGCTCTGAGCACACCGATATTCTGTGCAGGTCTGGATGCCAGGGATGACGATCTCCTTGTAGCTGCAAGTTCTGGGGCTTTGCAGTGTCGATCAGCTTCTCCTGTGACATAACCAGATCATCAATCAAATGATATGTCAGGAGAGATAAAGGCATGTTCTGTCATGGAATAACCTTGTCAAAATAATTGAACTAACTTGGCAGAAAATGTAGCCTTTAAACAGCTCCAAGATAAGCAGTGAAGTGTAAGGAAAATTTTATCTTGCATGAAAAGTTTGCAGTTGACTTTTGGGCTGGAGTTGAGAACAAAATTGGAATATGCCTTGAGATTTTTTTTTTTTAAGGTACTGTGTACTTTTCCAGTGTCTTGACAGTGTTGTGATTCAGTTCCACGTTTAAATCAAATGCATATTTCTGGGTCACAGTACTGAATGCTGACATTTTGGTACTGATCTGTCAAGCTCGTAAAACATATTTGATGTGCACATTAGTGGTGAATCCCCCATGAAAACAATTGTAGGAGCACATCCCTTAGTAGAACAGGAGCTAGGCTTCAGCAGTAAGTACAGTGTATTTTTTCCAGTAAATGTTTCAAGTCTTCTTTAATTATTAGGCTATTGAATCATAAGTATTGCTGATCAAAAAAAAAATTATGAGCAACTTTAGAATTTCTGGGGTATAAGCTGTACAGATAATGTACATTTTTTAGAATCAGGTGTTCATGTCAGACTCTGTACGTGATTCTGCTCCATGTTGCTGAGTTAAAGATAAAAACACAGTTACTTGTAGGGTTAATGAGACACAAAACTTGAGAGAAACAGTCTAAACATATGGTGTGAAGAATAAGTTAAATGGACACTTCCTTAAGTTATTTTATATTGTTTTAATATTTTCAGTATTTCAAAATACAACCAGTCTGATGTAGATGGCTCTGTGAAAAAGGTTACTGGTTTTGCAGTCATGTTAGACAGAAAGCTGTCGAAAAACTGGTGTTTTCTTTTTCAACAGAACAGTGCATATCTGCTGGCTACGCTCATGTAAAAATTACAAATGATAGTATAGAGACCCATCAAATAAAAAATACCAGAAATATAATTCTTGAGAATTTAACATGTAAATATGGCACTGTATAGTACAGCCTAGTATACAGAGTATGCCTTTCTACTGCTTCTTTCCATTTGTATCTAGAATAATCCTATCACAAAACTCAGGTTCAACATTAACAATGCTCTGGAAGGTGATGTTACATCTCATATGCACTTATTTATGAAAAGTCTTTGAAAAGTATCCTGCAAATCATACACATGGCCTCACTTCATACGTGCTGCTATACAGAAAGGGCTTTGGGTCTGCAGTTTTGCTTCTCATGCCTGGAGATCTTTTTACAGTGCAAAACATAGTCCTTATAAAAGCTTAAAAATTAATTAAATTAATATAAACTTGTTAAAACAAAGTTATTTTTAGATACTTCAGTGTTCCATAGGTGTTTTAAAAATTAAATACGCATAGCACTACTGTAATATATATTTTCACAAAATTAATTTATTTCTGGTTTAGTTTTCTTGGTGGGGTGTTTTTTTTTTTTTTTTGGTGTACTTGTGTATGATGTGATAAACTAAGCATGAGGAGAATTCAGGCTAAACTAAGCCTGAAGGAGAAGGATTTGGGCTAGGTATGCAAAGCTCATCTAAGCCCATAGGCAGTACGTTGTTTTCCTTTTCCTGGGCGTATAATTATCTGATGGATTTCAAGTGCATAATTCAACTTTTTTTCTGAAAGAAAAGTCAATAGTAGCAAAGTGGCTGCTACTATTTTTTTGCCAGTATGTGACACTGTAAGACACAGAATGAAGCGGGGTTTACTAGAGATATGCAAGATTAAATTATATTTTATTTTCATACAAATTGGAAATGGCAAAATCCATTCTACCACTCTTTTCAGGGTCAACCCCTCCTCCCCTCCCCAGTCCCCTCTTATTGTGCTGGAACCTGATGGTGTTTCCACTGAAGCCACAGTACGATGTGGCACTGCTTATATTCTGAGTGGATATATTGGCATTGAATCCTCATCTACAGGCAGCCTGAGTCTGGCTTTTTAGGGCCATTATTCATAATGTAATGTGATCCTGTATTTAACACAATATTCTAGAAAAATCTGTCCCTAAAATTAAATTTAGTTTCTAAAAGGTTAAGCCTAAATTTGGCTTCAAACTCCAACCTGTATATAGGAAAATTAGCAATTTGCTAAGTCTCCGCTCCAAGTAAACTTTATTAGCTTAGCCTATTCTGGGATACAGAAATGAATTACTGAACTGCTGTCCTCCGTGTGATTTTGGAGATAGCTGGGTATCCTCCCCATTATAAATAGCAGACACAACCTGTTCATCTCAAACATTTAAGGGAGAGCTGGGTTAGGATATGGTTTAAAAGGAACAAGGAATGGTGGTATAAAATGTTACAGCATTACATAGAAATACTTTAAGGATGATATTGCCTAAGATATATATATATAGATAGATAGATATATAGCTGTAGTTATACTGATAACAGTGTAGTACTTACAACAACACAGAAACAGATCTCTTTGCTTTGGGTGCTGCACACAGCAGTGGAGAGGACTTTCACAAAGACATTCATTGATGACCTGTATGTTTTTAGTAATACTTCAGACAATAAAAGTTGTTATATAATTGAGGTAAACTTCTACAATATAAAACTATCTCTATTGAAATAGAAAACATTTAACATCCACACTTCACAAATTACAACTGCACAAAAATATTGAAAATAAAAAAATACCTAGTTTTTGTTTCCTAACTTGCCAAGTACAAAGCTGCAGGCCATGGCACTAGTCCACTAAAAAGATCACACAATGCTGTTCTCAGACATGATCTGATCTGTCCCTATCCCTCGAGTGCCCTGTCACATCTGCAGAGCTCTCTGGCGACAATGAGCTTGACAGCTGGGCTGTAACATTGAGGATTTGTTAGTTCAGCCTTGGCTGGGAGGTCGATGTTGAGGTGCACTCAGTGATTGATAGAACAGCCCTCACTTGGCACGAGCTGGTGGGATGAGGCTTTGGCCAAGCCTATAAAGCAATGCAGAAGAGCAGGGCTGGAGACCCTGACCTTGTGAGCGGTACGGGAATGGTTTGACACATTCCAAACTGAGCAGGATGTTATTAAGAAACTTAGAGTCTCTCAAAACTTTCTGGAAGATTTTACTAAGCTGAAAGATTTATTCTTTGTTTGTTTGTGTGTGGTTTTTTTTCCCCCCAGTCTGTTGCAAGACTAAAAATAAATATTTACATTGAACACTTACTATTTCCAAATTCAGCAAGTCCCTGCTTTAGGCCTTCTACCGTTCTCTCCCAAGTATTTGTTTCTTCTTTCAGTGGCAAATATCTCCCTGGGAATACCTGTACTTTAGGATACTTAAAAAAGAGGTCAGGTTTATCAAAATAAAACCTTTGCTGAAGCTATTCAAGCAAAACTAAGCCAAACCTGGAAAAATTACTGTATTCTCTGCTGCTGTCACACTTTCAAGTAGACAGTGGAAACTATCACCATTAAAGTAATGCTGGTAAAAGACTTTTGGTGTTGTGCTTACTCTGCAACCTCTTGATTAACAACGTAAACACGAGGAAATTGTTAGGCCAAGAAGCCAGATTGATCCCCACTGTATCTGTAATGGTTTTGTTGGAATTTGGGCTAACCACTGCAGATTATACAGCATGATTTAGGATGGGCATACAATGGGCAAGCAAGTAGAGAGTAGAGCACAAAACATGAGTCATATAAAGTACTATTGCGCAATAAATAGAAATAAATATTATGCATGTACATGTCAAATATGTGATTTAGTAATTATTCAGCAGAAAAAAGGTGTTTATTCAAATAAATTGACTTGTGGTGGAGCAAGAGTTGTAATGCCTGTATTTATATACTGTTCCCATTGGTACTGACTTGGGTTTCTCACAACAGGAGAGTACAAGGATAGACGAAGAGTTTGGAGTATTTTACTTTGGTCATCCCAGGAATGAAAAGTACTGTGGATACTCCTTTTAAAAATAACTGCATACTATTGAATATTAATTAACTTTGTGTTCTTTAAGGTAGTGGGAGTTTGTTCTTAAACATCCACAGCCAGTTTTGTTTTAAGAGGGCTCAACCCAAAATTCCCAAAAGATGGCAAAGTCATACAGAGCCAAATCTTACTCCCTCCTTTGTTGGCACTGGGTAGGTCCTTGCACCAAAGAATATTCTGGCCATCTCCTACCTGCCCCTCAGCAGGGACCACATGGCCAAGGGCCCCCAGCAAGGGCCAGACCTTCCCTCTGTCTCACCTGTGCTCTGCCTGCCCCACGCACGGGTCTCCAGCCCGTAGGTGGGCAGGGGAGTGCAAGGCTCAGCAATAATGTATTTCTCAGAACCTGCCTTGGTTGCAGATGCATGATGTGGGTGTCTGTCCTGTGGGCTCTTCCCTTAGCTGTCAGTTTGGGGTGCTGTGACACTGCAGGCTCTGGCTGTACACAGTAACTCTGTGCTCCAAAAATTTGCTTTGTGCTGCTACCCAGTTAGAGTTGCAGGAGAGTTTAATCTCTGGATTCTTTTCAGTATCTGCTGATTTGCTGGATTTTTTTCTTTTAAGGAGCTAAGCATATTTGGCAGCTGATGATTGTTTTCCTACTCCTTAGCAGAACAAAAATTTCCCAGCATTATTTAACAGCAGCTTTGCCCTCCACTTTCTTTGCCCATCGATTCAAGGTCAATGCTGCCCTCAGAGCACACCAGCTGCAATCCCTTCCTACCTTTCCTCCAGTAACACAGCTGAATGTGCATGCTCCTGCTTTTTCACATGGTGCAGGTGGCACCAGTAGCCTAGAACACATGGCCTCCTAAAAATGCAGGACCTGGCATGAAATGATCAAGATCAGTAACCAATGGCTTTGATTTTTATGTCTTCTCTTGGAGTAAGAAGAGCTCTTGTAGTAGTGCAATCAGTGTTTTGCAAATGAGGTCCCTATTGTGGTCATTGGGGACACTGGGTTTCCGTGACCAAAGGGATGAACCAGTGATGAGGAAGTGCTTGCTTAGACCCTGTCAAGGAAGTTAATGGCCTCCCAGATGGACAAGCTTGTGTTTTATTTCGGAGTTTTGCCACAGGTGAGGATCTTCAGATCCATCAGGCGGCAGGGAAGTGTTGCTGTTTCTTCCTGTAACAACTTTTGAGACGAAAAGCAAATTTGTGGCTGCATCCAGCAGGTGGCAAGCACAGCACACTGAATTATGGCTGAACAGACGTGCTTCTGCCAGGGGAAGCTCCCGATGCTGCTCACCATGTGCATGTGTGTCCATGAACAAAATATACAGATAAATGGCAATCTCTGCTGGTCTTTTGTCAGCTTACAGAGTGCTGGGGCACTGGTCCTGTTCTGGGTGCTATTGATAATGCATGGGGTTATTGCCATATTATTCAATTTAAGCAAATGGCTGTCTCACATGTAAGGATATGAGCTAAATATAAAGTATTCAGTATAATAATTTAAATATGTCTTTAGATGACATAGCTAAATGACATTCAGGCTTCAAATGTCGAGATACTGGCTTGCACTTAAATTAACTGAAAGTTTTAATGAAGGAGCTTTTTTTTTAACATACAGCTTTAGAAATTGTGACTCCTCACAGTGCCTTGTGAGATATATGAGTAGACACATGGTTCCCATTTTGCAGCTGGGAGGACAAAGGCAAAACTGAAAAAACTTTCCTTAAAATAAGTGAATAAAAGAATAAGAAGATTCCTAGACCCAGTTGTAGTCCCATTTTTTCCTTAAAAAGTATTTACTACAGAAATAACTTTTTTGTTGTGTTTTGATTTTGATCATCAGAAGATATGGATAATCCAACCACTCACTACTTGAGACAGAGCCACATTAGATGTAAAATTGTGAAGACTATAGATACTGCAAATTCTCAAGGGTCACGTAATTGTCTACATGATATATGTAGAGCTTTGGATTTTTTCTTAAGTTTTGTAAAGTCAAAAAGTATTTATGAACTCATTTATCTTTGAGGACAATAAATGGGTGCGAATCAAGAATAAATATTATCTGAAGCTCATTATTTGAGGTAAAAAGGACACATATGAGGATATCATTAGTGGAAACTTCCTACCGTGCTTATCACCTTTCCCCTTCATTTGTATTGAGAGTTTGAGCCAGACTTTAGTTCTGATTTATGCTAGTATAAATCTGAATTTGTTCCATATAAATAAAAAAAAATGTTCTACAGGGAGCGAATACCCCGGGCATAGTTTTGTATAAATGGAGAGAAATTCTGTAAAAGCCGAGAGTAAAGTTTCATCTTGGAGGTTTTGTGATGGGACTAAAAGTATTATTAGTTAAACTGATACATGAGCATTGTCACAATTATGCTTATCAGTATATGAGTTTACCAAATGTGCAGGAATTTGAAAAACTAAGTAGATTTGATTAGTTGGTAACTTCTCTCACTGAGGGCCCTGGTTATTATAAAAAATTGTTTGAAGTTTTCTGATCACCTCTTTCCCAGAACTCATGTTTTCAAATACAGAATTTTACTTTTAGTCATACAGAGTATGGAGTCAACTCCCTCCGTATGTAAAGTTCTTCAAAGTCAGGATGGCTTATCATGAGTAAACTGAGTGAACCCCATTTTTGTGCCCACATGTATAGTTTTTTTTAAACTACTATAAAAATACCCACTGGGATATAAATGTGCATTTCTGAAGCAGTGTTTGAAATGTATGAGTAGGAATATAAATCTAAAAATATATTTATTCTATATTTAATAAATAAATCTGCAGTTTATTGCATATATTATTATGAAAAAATTGCCATTAAAAAAAATAGTAGCATAAATCAGAATAAGACCAATTTCAAGGACCTTAAATTTCCATTTGAGTTTAAAATTTGGCCTCTATATATAGCATATATTTGAAAATATATTATAAATATGATTATAGGACATTTATGTAATTAAGAAAAACACCAACAAAACAAGCAACAAAGCTCCACTCCTTCAGCGGAATAGCTCACATGTACGCAAATCAGGTTCTTCGTATTCCATGTAATTTATACAAGCTTTTCCTTTTAAAACACCTGTGAACTTAAGTTTGGAGTTTTCCCTCCCCTTCTTTCGTAGCTCCAAGCAAACGGCAGGATGCTGGCGGGAACTCTGGCACGCCTGTCCAACACTGGCACTGCTTTCAGTAAAGGAAAACAAAACGAAAACCAAGCAGTCCTCTTTACAACGTGAGGTGAAAGGCCACTGCTGACTCTTTACAGTGTGATTTCTCTGAGATGATCCAGTGTTGCTGTAATGAGCTGTGATGTTCAGGACCGCAGATGAATCTTGTTGTTCTTGCTGCTTCGCACGCAAGGCTGTTCAAAAGGAGAACTTTGTGGAACGCCTCAATCTGTGTCAAAAGGCCCGGCAGTCTTTTTGGTGTGCAAGCGGATGTTTTCTGGTGGCCGATAGGACAGGGAGCTCATTTTGGTTGTTAGGCTCGGATGGGCGCTGACGTTCGGCGGGATGTATTTTATTAGCTGAAGGAAGTATTTTTTGAAGTTTTTTCCAAAGAAAACATAAAAAAAAGGATTCAGACAGTTGTTAAAGTAAGCGATACAAATGGTGAAGGGCATAGCTGTATCCACAATATCGGTGATTTTGCAATCTGTTATTACATGTAATTGAATCAACACATCCAGGAAAGTGAACACTTGATGAGGAATCCAGGAAAAGAAGAAGAAAAATACTATTGCCACAATCATCTTAAAAATATCATCATTTCTAGTCTTATTTTTTTGAATTTGATACGCCTTCTTCAGAGTCTTCCAAATTAAGGTGTAGCTCGTTAATATGATCAGAAAAGGAATTAAAAAGCCCAGCAAATTTTTGGATAAGCCTAATCCCACCCGGAGCGTCGTATTATTGCTTTCATACCGAAACCCGCAGACCGTCATGTTCAAATTCTCGGCAAAGAAGATGTTGCGGTGGATGATGACGGGCAGGCTGGCCACGCCGGCGAGAAGCCAGATGGCGATGCAGGTCATCCGGGCTACGAACATGGTCCGGCGGATCCGCGACTGCACCGGGTGCACGATGGCCAGGTAGCGGTCGATGCTGAGGCAGGTGAGCAGGAACACGCTGGCGTACAGGTTGAAACTTATCCCCGCCGAGGCCAGCTTGCACAAACAGTTGCCAAAGGGCCACTGGTACTCCATGGCTGTGTAGGCTGCCCAGAGGGGCAGAGTTATCAGAAAACACAGGTCAGCCAGTGCCAGGTTGAGCAGAAAGATGCTGGCTACTGTTTTTAGTTTCATGTAGCAGTAAATGACAATGACGACCAGGCTGTTCCCGAATATGCCTATGATAAAGATGATGCTGTAAACGGTTGGAACCATAATGTAGATGTAGCTGTGCCTTCCTGAAACGGGACAGTCAACGTGGATTCGTTTGACAGTTTCTTCAGAAGAGTAATTTGGAATCATCTTGAACTCTTCAGCTATACCCTAGTTTCAGGGAGAAAATATGAAGCTCACACCTAGGAGGGGAAAAGAGGAAGAAAACAGTATTTGTGATAGTGATTTAATTTTTAAAAATTCTCAACTAAATGTCAAGTTTTTTTAAAGGCTAACACAATGTGTCAATGTCTTTGAATTTTAAAATAAGCCATCTTCAACTAAATGTCACGTTTTTTTAAAAGATAACACAATGTGTCAATGTCTTTGAATTTTAAAATAAGCCGTCTTCAAATGTTTTATCAGCCAATTCCTATTTTAATACAGACTTTGCAGAGTAAAACAGAGGTAAGAATGTTAGGAGCTGGCTGAACATTTTCAGATTCTTTTAACATAAATGAAATCTAAAAAACCTCTTTCAATTAACAAAGTTCCAATTTAAAATAAAACTGGTTAGTGAACGTTTGTCAAAAATAAGAAGAGAGACTGAAAATAGCAGATAACTAAAAATTCAGGGGAGCCTTTACATTATTTTCTTTCCATAAATAGGTGACATATCTAATGAGCTAAGTTATTCAGCTATCTCAGAAACTAAAGCACTCTGAATACTAATTAATTATGTAAATACAAACTGCAATGAATTAAGAAAATAAGTGACTTTAGATATCCATTTGTACCTCTGAGATGAATCACTAGAAATTTTTATCTGTACATTGAGCTTAATTCTTGGAGACAATTTTTACATTACAGAGAAAGATGAAAACACACAACCTAATATTCTGTTGTACCAAAAATACCTTAAACATTCAGAGGTTACTTAGCTCCTCATCTGGCTTGGAACGATGGTATTTAACTACTAGTGAGGGAAAAGGAATCCGTGAAAATCCGGACATGTCTTGATCTGTTGCACATTAATAACTGTACAAAGAGTTTAAGAAGGGTGCAAGGGGGAACATATGACTTTTTCCAATGCTGACAAAATTTATGTATCCAAGAGTTGAAGTTATATTTCTGGACCATAGTAAGTGTACAGCAAGGATATGAAATCTCCTTTTACAGGGCACATATTTGGTTTGCCAGGGACTCTGCGTTCTACAAGAATAATTTCCTTATTAATGGCTGATGACTTTAGAAAGCAGGTAATACAGTGTAAGTGACTCTAATACTAGTTACTTTCCAGAGTCTACAAGCGTATAGTCTTCCCTGAAAAATAGTGGGTATTTAAAAAAAAAATATAAAATTGATAGTTATTATTGCAGACTAGTCTTTATTGCTGTTTGCAAGATCCTGACAGCTGTAACCCAAACCCAACTTGTGCTGCTTAAAACAAAGATTAACTGAAACTGGTTTCAAAACCAAAACAAAGCAAACCCCAAACAGAAAAGAAACCCTTTATAAATGTAAGATCCACCGTGAGACCCCGGGCAGTACAGATGCATTCAGAAAGCAGGGATGCCCATCATTACAGACACACCAGCTATGCTGTTACAGACGTGGCTGCTGGTTGTTTGAGTGGTTCAGCACTGATGTTCCTGTTATAAGTGCAGAACACCACCGAGTGTAGTGTTTGACTTGCTTTTGTTGGAAGATAAATCTTGTTACAAATGGCTTGTGTTTTTAACAGGGAACTGAGGCACAGGTTTGTTTCTGCAAAGCCCACACAGGAAGTCTGAAGTGGAGCCAGGAACTGAACCCAGAATACGGGCTGCAGGCAGCATCTTGTGAGCAAGGTCACCCTTTGGCTCTTAGTGTTTTGAAGACTTGTTATTTTTCTATCTTAGCTCATGTTCTGGCATATATTTGCATTAATAACCTGATTCATTTCTACATGCTAGCAGGGTAATTTCAAGATTTATGTTCTCGATAATTCTATCAAGTTTAGAATATCTAGTAAAATGCCATTTATAGACCCTTTGTCAAGACATGCCATGCAACCCTTCCCAGTCTCTTCAATTCATTCTGTGAATTGTTGCTTCAGTTGGTACAGATGTCTCAAAATGACAGCGGCTATTTTTGCCATGTTTAAGAAATTAAAAAGTCAAGCAGTAGAGCTAACACAAAGACAGATTTACTATTCTGATCACATGTGGCACTCTAGTACATCCTGAGCAAAACTTGGCTTTCAAACTGTGCCAAATCTCAAATACAAGGTGTTTGGCTCTGTGGAAGGTCAGCCTATCCCTGGGACAGGGAAACCACAATAAAAAGATTTCAAGATAAGTCCTCTTATCTCATCCCTTGGTTATGAAAGTAACTTTGACAGTAACTGATATATTCTGCAACATCAAGGTCTGGCAATATTTACCGTGTCCCAGCTACATGCTAGTGCAGTGTGGTCCCTTATATACCCACTAAAATTACAGTCCAGAACTTTGCAGTAAGCAACTGCAGTGAAGTTTCTGCTCAGGAGATCACCTGGGAAAGTTCGACGGGCGGTAACAAAGATCAGGCCCAGTTCAGGCTGGGCAAGACCTTTCTCAGTGACAAGATTAACCAGTCCCTAGTACTGTTTGGCTCTGTGTGTACCGAGTGACAGATTCAGTGTCTAAGGCAAATGCAGCTGAGGGTGAATATTTCCTGTTTGATGGGGTTGATTCTGTGCCATGGTAGATGCCAAGGCCATTTTCTCACGGTCTCTTCACACACCCCTTCAGTGTAGTGTGTTGTGTTGTTTTGCCTCCAATTTCCCTTTTCTACCCACATGGTGACCTGTACTGTTTCATGTCAGTAGTAGCTTTAGTTGATGCTAATTAATAGCATATGTTCTTTCAAGAAAGAGTAACAGTGATTCTATTACATTTTCAGAAATGTGTTGAAATAAACAAAAAATAATTGAGTTGGGAAACTTGTGTCTGGCACTCTGAGGTATTGAATTCCCTGAGCATATTCTGGAGTGCTTGGGAAATAAAAAAAGGCAGAGCAATTCCCATGAAGAATCAGGAATTTTGTCAAGAAATTGTATTACACCTCAATCTACCTCTGTAAGACTGCGTAATCCTTCTGCAGTTGAAGGTTTTGGTGTAACACTGAAGTCAGTGGAATTGTGCAAATGATGTGTCTGGTAGGCTACCAATTTTAAATTATACTAAGGAATTACAATCAATAAAGAAAATAAATCCATCAATATTTTCAGTAAATGAAAAGGAAGCAGAAATATGTAACGTGGTTGCTTTTGGGTAAACACATATGGATTGCCATCTGTGTATCTGACAACAGTCTGAATGTTGCTGTGAGAATGAACCTCACAGGAGCTGTACATTTGAAGCACAGTAAGGAAGGCACTGCTAATCCCAAATGGAATTTTTAAATTTCCTGGAAATTCTAAAGTTTCAGAGTTAGCCTCAGGTGGATCTGCTTCCTTGAGCACAACTGTAACTTCAGAGCTTTAGGAAAAGCTTCAATATTGGAGATCATTTTTTTAGGAAGGCATGGGCCCATGGCAGTGCTGAGCCCTGAGAGAGGGCCACCATGGCAATGTGAATTCCTTACAGGCAAGGATTTCTTTTCCATACCACTGTCATTTTTTCCTGTTATTCTCACTTGCCACACTTCATCTGCTTGTCCCAGGATCATGGCTGTACACATTTATGCAAAGTAGATACTTCTACACAGGAGGAACTGCAGATCCTTTCAAAATGTTACAGAAATAGATGGCTGGTACAGCTCTTTGCTGCCAGAATTCAACAAAGCAGGTTAAACCACTGTCCAGTCAAATGCACTTACTGAAGTTGTGCACATTGATAATTCCATGTAAAGCCTCTCAAATTATCTGTGTTAACATAATGATAATTGGATCATTTTAATTCTGATACACAAGGAGCTTTTTCTAAGAGGATTGAATGGATGTGACTGTGAATGGTGTGGTGACATCAATCTCAAACAAATTATCTGGTGAGCAGCAAGCCCCTGTTCCGAGGTACTGTCTGTCCTCTTTGACCTTTTATCATTTTTAATTACAATGATTACAATGAGTCACTGATAATGAAATGCTTCAGACTGCTCTACCAACTATTATTTACCACTCCATTAATTGCTTCTGTTGGGTGAACATGCATCCTAATTAAACTGCCTGTGGAAACAATGAATGCTGGACTCATGCAAGGTAAACAGCACTTTGCCTACTGAAAGATAAGACAGCATTGGCTGTGGCTTTCTGTGAGAACTTCATCAGCTATAAATAGGTAAGCAGGTGTCACAAGTCAGATTTTGAACAAAAATGTGCTTAATATTTGCTTTGACAAAGACTAAATAAACTCGTGCTGACCAACCCGGCCCTCAGCTCAGCCACCTTACCATTAGGTAATGTGCACTTTCCTTCTTCTGACAGTAGGTGGGTTATTTGCTTTTCCTACAAATGAGAAGATATTTCCATGTTTGAGAGGATGCTACATTCTATTTTTATATAAAATTATTGCACAGGGAGCAAAGAGAATGACAAATGTTTGGAACAATATGTTCAGTATATTAGCTATGTGTATTTCTTTCTGGTGGCATAAACTTTCCTTTATCTTAAGAGTTTAGTCCCCCCCTTTCCTAATCTATTCTAGCTGCTGAGGAAGTAATGACACTTACACATGCTTTATTGCACAGGCTTTTAGGTTTTTTTTTCTATCCAGCAGAGTAACCCTTTCTATCCTCATGGCCTCAGTGAATAGAGCTATTTCTATTTCATACGCACACTTCAGCATCTTCTCTGCTTTCCTGGAGTTCCTGAGCAGTACCACTGTGAAGCTGTAGATTTACCTTTCTCCTAGCTCTCATTTCTTCTGCTAGTTCTAACAGTCTGTATTTCCCCCTTACGGCTTTCCTAAATATCTTTAATCCAGAGTTGAGAGATGAATTGTGAAGGGAAAGAGAAATACAAACAAGGGTATATAATTCAAACTCTGGTGGCATTACAGCGGGCTCTTGTCATCACCTTCCACAGAGGCTGGCATTAAATGACAATAAATCAAAATATTACTGAAAAGGAGCTGTGATAGGTAGTACAGCACCAGACACCGTCTGTACATCAGCTCACAAACACCAAGAACAGAAAGCAAACCTCAGCAGACTTGTGTTAGCAGCTGTCAAGCAGGCCATTGCTCTGCAATTCTGGATCAGGAGGTGGTCTGACATCAGAGCAAACAGAACTTGCAGGACCTTGTACTGGCCTTTGCATTTTCTTTTAACAACTGTGCAACTGAGGCAACTGCCAATCTGTTGAAATTGCTGTTAATTTTGTGATGTTTGCTTTATTTGTTTAAAAGTACGTATCTTTTTAATGGTCTAACCTATATGTGGATTCTTTGTGCCTTCCCCTTGCAAGAGCTCAAGCTGGTCTGCTTCACTTTTGCTGGCTCTATATAGCTGGAAAAGAAACTGCCTGTGATCCTTTTAGGAGCTGGTTCTCTATAACATCAAACCCTAAATTACTTACCACTTTTTTTGTGCTAGCAGAACAGTTCCTGTTACCTTGCAAATGTGATCTGTTTATGTACTCTGACCTTCTCTGTAAGAACTTCTCTGTATTTATTTCCTCTGGCACACTTCAAAAGAGTCTGTCCTTCTGCAGGAGGGCTTCATAGTTTATTCTGAGTAGAATTAACATCTCTCTTCTGTTTGTTCTCATGGACTACTCTCACTAATTTTCCCTTCACTTCCCAAGTATCTTTCAAGTACTGTTTCAGTCATAAAATTTATGTGAGAAAGGACAAATGAAGGGGCTTTTTTTCCTCTGGGAAAAATCAATGCTTGTGGAATGTCTGAACGGTGGAATTGGGGGTGTGTGTGATTTTGAATGATTACGGGGGAGAAAAAGGCAAAAGAAAGTAACACAGTTAAGCATAATGACATTTAAATTGCTTTGAAGTTTAACTCATATAATATAGACTTTGACCACTAGAGGTCTGTATTTCCTATTTTAAAATAAGAGAATTGCTATGTTTTATACTCAAGTGCCATCACTTTTCAAAATATCCCCTTTGTTCAAGATTATTTAAGATGAAAACGTAAGGCAAAATACATATCATTGTACTCCTGTACTTATTTAAATTTAATGTACCTGGGGTAATTATTTTCACTTTATTTTAGCATCTATTAGCTTCTATCTAATTTCCTGTATTCTGGCACATTCCCAGTCTTGCTAACCATCAGTCCAATTCTTGCACTTTTAAGTCTCAGAATAAGATACTGATATTTTATTTTTTCAAAGACAAATGCACCTTAAATGCTCTGTGATCCAAATTAAGAAGAATATTTTCAAAGAAACTTCACTTTAGCAATGCAGATGGAAAAATAGTGACGCCTCCTCATTCAACTAAGATTAGTTTAGATCTAACGAGGTATGTTGCTAATCATACAGCTCTTTTTTCAAATATCAGCGAGTTTTGAAGGAAGATATTTTTACTGTTGAAAATGACACTTCAGAAGTATTCTTTTCTTTTTTTAAAGCAACTTAAGGGACTTTTAGAAATTGAAAGGTAACACCAGCCTACACAGTGTTATCCAAATGATGTATATCATAAATTGTAAGAAATTTAATAATTTGAAAATAGAAGCATATTTAACACTTTTTGCACCACCACTAACCCCCACTTTTACTTATACACTTGGGTTTGTCATTACCTCTTTGGACAATGTCAGTGCATGATGCTGTTATTCTGTTTCAAATTACATGTTAACTTAAATAGTTCCCTAATGCTGGTGAGGGCAAACAGCTTTTAATTCAGGTGGAGCCGAAGGGTTGTTGGTGTTATGATGACATTTATTTTATTGAAAATAGTAGATGAGCAAACTAGAACCAAACAAATGACATAAACTATACTGTCCTATGCCAGATGAGTTGGACTAATTAGTATCTTGTCCTGTATTTATGTCCAGCGGGTTATCCAGTGTCAGTGTATCTCTGTGCACTTAAGGGATGTTTGGGTACAAGCATACAATGTTTATATCTCTAAGCTGCTAAAAATAGGAGCATTTAGAGAGAAGTGATATACTTGAAAGATTTTATTCATCACTCCACAGCCCCATAAAATGGTGTTTAGAGATGGCCTTTCACTTACACCAATTTTGCCACATTGATTTCTAACACAAAGTGTAAGTGTGAAAATAATGGGTTAGATTTCTTTAGTCTTGGTTTTAAATCAAGCCAACTGCTTGTTGCTTTTCTATTTCTATATATCACTTCTATTCTCTCTAACTATTTTTTGGACATTAAATGCTAATATATTACAATGTAAGACATGACAATTTTTCTGCTCTTTTTAGCAGTCTACAGTGTAATAATGCCACAGTTATAATGAGAGCAGTTGCAGTAGCAGGGAAAGTTTGGACTCTTCCTACTACTTAGCTCTTTGGAAACAGCTAACTATACCAATTCCCAACTTGTGTATGTGGGGTTTTTTTCCCAGAATCTGGGAAGCCCTGATTCTATAAAATGTTACATGTAGATGTTAATGCCAAGAAAGGATTGCTCAACTTCACTAGAGTTTCTCAACCTCACCAGAACTCAAGGGTTTAGTGAATGCTACCACAGCAATGATTATGGGGATTTTTTTTACAAAATTTGTTGACTGACAGATCAACAGGGCACTCATTAGAGTTAGCCAAAAGTCTTTCAGTTGAGAGTAAGTCTAATTATTTTAGTTTATAGGTTTCATTTTTAGGATTCTTTAGATTTAAGTTTCAGAGTAAACATTGATTTCCTCTCATACACACATAATGTTGTTTTCTCTGCTGTTAAGGGTAAGGAAAACATTCTTGGGTTCAATCCATGTAGAACTGGACTCGAAAACACTGAAAGATTAACCACTGTCAACATTCAGTGTGTTTAATCTCTTTTGGAAGATCAGTGGGGTGGTGGTTTTAGACACTGCTGGCTCTAGCTTGACAGCGTACCAGATATTTTAGAACTTTCCATCTAATTTTCTTGTCTTTTTTTTCCCATGTATCCATCAGAGCAATCTCAGTTTTCTTTCTTTGACCAAGGCTGCACGAATGTGTCGCAAACCCTCTGGTGTTTAATATGTCTTAGGTATTATATAACCTTAAGAGATATGAATATGAGATTATCCCCAGAGCAGTAACTTAAAACTGAAAAGATAATTAAATAAAGAAAGTAAAATATATTTCTAGATGAATAGTTCTATTTCAGTACTTCTGAAACGAAACATCACAATGGTAAGCTTCAGAAAAGCTGATGTTCGAAAGGGAAATCTCACTGTGTCCTATCACCTTGGTCGGTCTGTCTTGACGGAAATGAATCTCTCCTTTGCCTTATCTAGGTTATTAAACCTATAGCCAAATTAGTTGTTATGGCAAGAGGCAGTCATTGCTCTTGTTTATAACACACGGCAAAGAACTGTCTCTTTCTCTAGAAGAGGCTGAAGACACAGGCGTATTCAGACTTTGAAATGAGTGCATTAACTACCACCATCAATCCAGCATGGGTCTTTGCACCTCTGCTCTGGCCATTAGCTTTGCCAAAAAAGAAGATTGGCACCCTTCTGGGAGATAAAAATGATCAATAATCAGCAGGCCAATCTAATGTCTGCTTCTCAGGATCATGCCATCTCCTGATACTGCTAACAATGCCATTTACTGCACATTAGATGAAAGTAAATGAAACACCAAATAAAGGTATTTCAGAACAAGGTAGGACTAGAATTTCTAGGGTTTTCAGCACTGACATGAAAAGGTTTGTGAATAGCAGCACAATGTACTATTTTAGTATGAATACACGTTTTATTGCAGGTTTATAACTTCACATTTGATGCCTGGTTATGAAGTATCTTTAGGGTATTTGGAAGTAACTGAAAGAATCAATAGTTAACAAGAATTAAGCCATCAAGTCCCAGAATGAATAAAAATGAGATTAGTTTGAGCTGTGAAAGGTTAGATGCTGCACGGCTACTTTCTCTGAGTGATAGTAAAGGAATGAATTAACACGTTTCCTTTATTGCAGTTGGAATTGCCTATATAAAATATAGTGTGCCCCATGTGATTGTTTTTAATAAAAGACAGAAATCGAATTCAGGTTTGTAAAGTGCGAGTGAAATCCTTTGATAAATTTTAAGTTTCTCTTCTGATAGCTTAGTTCCATGGAATGAGAAGTTTTAAAGTTTTTTGTTGTTGTTGTTGTTTGGTTGGTTTTGTTTTTTTCATTCCATTGCATGGCACATCCTACACAAATGCAGCTTCTGGATACCTAACCCCACACCTGAAACTTCTCCATTGCTTCCATATGTAAGGCACCATAAGATTCTATTGTGAACTCTTCCAATCTGAGAAGTAAGGGAATTTACATTAATTCTGGCCTTGATCCAGATTTCTATTTCAGTCATATTAAAAATGCTGTGGAGAGGCAAGAAAGAAAAAAACCTTACTGAAATAAAAAGCACTGGTGTGAGCACACCTTATCATGGCCAGTTCTAAGAGCAGAGATGAGGTACACTGAGTGAGGTATCTCACCTCCTTTCAGGTCATACATAAATCACAACTGGCTTTCTGGACATTTATGAATCTTGTCCTTAAGGTTATATGGCCTTCTTCACTGAAGCTTGAGGGTTCCTTCTGCAATATGCAAAAAATAATAACAACTGTTCCTCCTGCCCAACTTGTCGGAGCAATGCTGTTGTATTACTGTGATTCCAAGCTTAATACAGGGTTACAATACATTTTATGTGCTGTTTTGAGTATCCCTGGTCTCTGATCACTCCTGTTCTTGCTGGAAGGAATGTTAGCTGGAATGCATCCAACACTGAAAGAGTTTTTAAGTTTCATTGTCCAGATCTTAGTCTTAGTCAGTGGTTGCACTGGTCCAGCAGAAGGGAGATATCACCTGGAGAGTGGCCTTTTGTGGGGAACAAAGGCTACTTCCACAAACTGCTATAATTGCAAGACAGAGCTTGCTTACCAGCCTCTAGGTAAAAACAGGTGAGATTTACGTAAGTTTAAACTCTTGGTCATATTAGTGGTTGTTAATAATTTAGCAGAAAAAGGTATTTCATGTATCTAAATTAGAAATGATAGTGTTATAAAATGGTTACTGCATGAGTGGCATGCCCACAGCAATATGCAATCACTGTCAGAACCTTTTCTGTTGCTGGCAGAGATTACAACAGAAAATTGAATGGAAAAGCCAAAACTTGAATTGATCCTCATGAACCAAATCCCTTACTTCTGGGAGAAAAGGATTTTCCTCAATCTTTGGTCTTTTTCTGTCTTACAGCTTTATTGTGAAAGACACAACTCAATCAGTGGTGTTACTAGTATAAATGTACCAAAAGTAATGTTTTAATTAGGTTTCTGTTGCTCCCTCTAGGCAAGGATGTTCCTAGGAAGAAGGATAGGGGACACAGCTAATAATTTTGTAGACAAAGTTGGGAGGTGATAGCACTTCTTTGTGGAACTTCCAGTTAGTCCAAATAGAGGCTTCCTGGCTTTGTCTGGTGGTTTATTTTATTCAGAGATCACAGTGTCATTTGCCCCTCACCCAGAGTAGTGTAACTCTTCTGCTAAGCCAGAAGACACAGAGGCAAAAATGAACATTATGTATGCAGTTTATTTACACTTCTGAACAACTTCCCTTAGTTAAAGGTGAGATAATAATGTGATCAGCAACAAACTCTGCAAAATAACTTTACTTCTACTTTTCTGGTACAAGGAACTGCCTCTCTGTACTTTCCTGTAAAACAGTAAGAAAGGTGCCACCAGAGAGCTTACACAGATTTGCTTCAAGTTCTAAAGCAAATCAGTAACATTTTGATGTGCATGGCAACATTCTGATGTGTGTTGAGGCCTTACCTGTATGTTAATCCTCAAAAGAACATTTTTCTGCCATTGAACTAAATCACCAGGCTGGGGCCACGATGCACCTCAGAGCTTTACAGGCTCCATATGTAGTCCCTTCTCCAGGAAGGGCTTTTTATTTTTACATCTCACTCCTCCCCACCCCTCTGCTTCCCCCCTCCCCTCCCAATTATAGGAGGCAAATGTAAATTAATGAACAACAAGCTTTAGAAATGCATTGTGCAGAGCAATTATCTTCATCTGCAATGATGGCTAATCTGTCAGAAAGCAGGAGAGAAAAGAAACACTTAAAATTCTCTGCTTCTACTCCAGAAATGGAGAGGCCTCCTTCACACAGAGATGTTCCACTTTCTAATCTAATGGGAATTAGATGAATTGACTGAGAGTAGCTCATGTTGCATATTACCTAAAAAGACTTTCCCTCTCTAAAAGCCTCTGATGAATCCCATTCCTGTTACCTTTCACCAATGTGGTTAAAGTGAGTAACAGAATCTTTTGCTTTGAGTGATGAAGACATGAAGTGAAACACGAACACGCGTGCAGATGCAGCATTTCTATGTGAACGTAGACAAACCAGTATCACTGAAGTGTCTGTCATGGTAACTGAGCCAGCTGATGTGGAAGCTTTATCTCTACATATCCAACACCATGGCTAGTGATTTCCATGTAACTTCCCACTAGTCAGTGCTACGGCTCTGAGGAAAGCAAACCTTGCATTGAACACTTTTTTTCTTTTGACTTCATGCTGAAAAATAGTGTTTGTCTTACTGAAGAAGCAAAGGCAATGTATTGTGGATTTCTGTGCAAGGAAATGGATGTTAGATTTCAACACCTTAGTTCAGAGGAAGCTTTGTCTTGTAATTCAGCAATCTGTAATAGGATTTGGTTCACTGTGTCTGACTGAGACCCTTGATTACTTTTCTTATTATATAATTAATTTAGACATCCTTACAGTGGGAAAATATCACACAACGGCAATACCCCTCAGAAAAGACTTTTCTTCCCTAAATGAGAATGTTAGGAACAGCCTGGAGGGAAAAGTTAAAAGATTAAAAGCAAAAGATCAGCATGGAGGCTTCTTAATGAATCGCTCATTAGGGTCAGAAAAAGGGAACCAAAGGCAGAAAGGAAAGAAAACAGTATGAGTAACTGGCAAAGTACAAGAGTTTATTCAGACAAAAAAAATCTTTTAAAATGGTAATGCAGCTAAACCCAAGAGAAGTTAGTATCATTGTAACTGTTGGTAGGTATAACACTGAAAGCATAGAGGCCCAATTGTGCTTTCAGTTGCACAAAACTCCTGTTAAGGGCAGATCATTATGAGGACTAGAAGAAAATTTGAGAATGTATGAGTCAATTGAACTAGTGAGTTTCTAAGGGGTTAATCAAAGAGAAGGAAAGGTCAAACATAGACACCTTAATCCATGTCAGTGTGAAAGGTATTATCACCCATGGAAAAACAAGTTACTATGATCCTTAGTGCTTTGTCTGGAAGGCAGCACACTTAATAGAATGATCCCAAAATAGATGTTCTGCCAAATTTGTACAGCTTGTTTCCAGGTTTTTTTCCCCAAAGTAAGATTTATTGCTGTATTTTGAAAATAAAATTAATTGGTGAACTCTCTTTGCTGTCCTGAGATGCTCCTTGTGGATACTGAGGACCGGCCACAGAGGTAGCAAAACAAAGGCAGCTGTTACAGCTGGAGTGAGCTAATCTATGACACTGTGAATGAGTGCATCCTCAAGGAAGTGCAGTCTTGGTTCTCAAGCAAACAAAACTGCGTAGAAGCCCAGAAAGGGTATTGCTGTGCCCTCCCAGAGATGCTACACGAGCTTCACTTTAGCGCTAGGAAAATTACTGTGCAAATCCTTGGGGGTGTGCCTGTCCTTTACTGACATGGTGCTTTTTTTGATGGTATGTTTAGAAACACGGAGCAGTGTCATGAAATGTATTTGAAGGCAAAATGGTTTTGAACCCTTTCTCTTTGAAGTGCTTTTTAGGAAGCCCACGTGAAAAGAAGTATTTTTACCTGATTTGAGAAAAACTGTAATTGTCTAATCACGGCAAGCTGCTAATAACAAAACCAAGGGGAAAACAATAAAGACACAAGTCTAGCAGCACAGCTAGAGTCCCAGTTTGACAACATGTTGATTCTTGCCCCATGCTTTCCATTTCTGACTGTTTTACATTGAGTAAAAAGCCTGAGGACAGAGAAAACAAACCCTGAGCAACTCCAATGGTAGCAGACTAACTCCCTTGGCCAGGGGGATAGAGTAAAATTGTATAAACTTTTAGGCTTGGGCAACAAGAATGAGCGGAGAAAGGAGAAAAGATAAAAACCAAGAGGAGTTTATCAAGAAAAAGATGAAAACACAACCTACATCCTATAAACTTAGACTGGGAGGGGCATGAATGGTTTCTCAATAAACAAGCTCAGGCTGCATCTTTGTACATCATGTGCTGCCTGCTTCGATGTAGGGCCAGGCTGTGCTGATGCTAAAGCAGAGTTAAACGGAGGCCAACTGCCAACAGAACATTTTTTAGAGAAGCCAGCTCCTGCATTTTTCTCCTTGCGTAAGCCCCCCATCATGAAAGTACAGCTGTTCAGTGGTTTTCTGGAATGTTTTACTTATTTGCATGTGTCCCTTTGAGCTAGAAATGCTGAGGCACAGCTCTCTCTTCTTCAGTGTCTCCTCTCTGTTTTGAGAAAACTGAGTGGATTCAGGAATCCACTGAATTTTAATTTCTATTTCTGTTCCTATACTTCATCTGCTGAGTATTAGATTCCACTAGCCAAGGATCTATCAGTAACTCACAAAGCTGAATGACCTAGAAGTAAAGAAAGGAGTAGACGAATTAGCTGAAATTAGGAGTTCAGTTAAATCATTCTTTGTTCTGACTGTAACTTTAATTACAGCTTTCACCTCAAGCAGTGAAATACTGTCTAAATATTGACCTTGCCCAAATTCAGTACGAGTTTCTTTAGATATTGCCAGTTACCTTTTGCTGCAGCCTGCTTTTTGTCTTGTCTTCAATCATGCCACTCGCTGCTGCATTGCCAATCTGATCTCACTTTCCTGCTGTGAGGCCGTCTTCGGTTATTACCCCTTTTCTGTGCCTACAAGAGAAATGCTACTCAGCTACAATAAAAGGAGATAAACACCACAAACAGTAACCAAGCATTCTAGCTAGCCTTGTTATATAGTGAATACCTGGACAGTTTTGCTATCAAACAAAACACAAATGGAATGAAAATTGTAAAAGACACCTGACCGAAGGCCAAAATCTGTAGTTCTTTCACATGATGGTGCAGCAGAGAATACTAACAGCGTGTCATTTGGAACATGATATTTTCCTATCCTTTGTTGCAATTTACTTGAAAGCTCAGAGTAATTTTAGTATAATCCATCATTTATCTGAAGATAAGACCAAAAATGATTAGACCAGCAATTCTATTTCATATGTGCTCTGTCTCAAACAATCACAGCTGTTAGGACTTACAGTCAAGATAACCTCTTTTCATTTGTTTGTTACAGCTGAGGTAAAAAAATGTTAAGTATGAGGATCATAACTCCCCTTTTTTGTCAAATTGGTTAAATTCCCCAAGATGTTCCAAAGTGGCAAAGATTCTTCTAGGGTACATCTGGCAATTTTAGGGGTTTTTTGTTTTCTTTTGTTGGCAAAGGATACATTTAGAAAATGGTATAGAACATGGAATGAGTGCTCTGTGTAGAATGACTGTCTATTGGTGAAAGCGATCTTAAGAGACAAATTTGTTGATGGGAAGGGAACTGAAAGAAATACTGTCATTAGCAGGAGATTACTGGCTTGCTCTTCGCTGCAAGGGTGTTTGGGATCAGAAGCAAGAGACAGAAAATGATACTGTGATTAGTTACTTTCTTATATACAGCCATAATTGCACTGAAATAGTTTCACTGGAGCCTTTCTGTTCTTCAGGCCGCAGTGTTTCGGCTTCATGAGTAAGGGCTGTACATCTTGAAACTCAAAGCGCACATTAGGTTGCCACCTGCTCGAACCCCCCAATGCATTTAAACTCACCTTGTGTTTACATGCAAAAATGTTAACTTTTATGCAAAGTTAATTCCAGGTTAAGTGGCTGAGGTTCAATTCTCAGCAACAGCCACCTCTTTATTCCTGTTGGTGTTGTGGAAACTAATCCTACAATAGTGAAAAGAACGATGTTAGTCTTCCCTCCATTTCCCTCTCTCTTCAAAAGTGATCAGCATTTTTTATTCTGTTTTCATAACTCCATGAGATTTCTAAAAATGTTTCTTAGTAATATTCTGCCATTTTGCCTTCTCAAACCTGATCCTAAAATGCAGAGGCTGACTTCTTAAAAACACCATTAAAGTCACTTTTAGGACTAACTGTCCATAAATATGAACTGCTATCCAAGAATACTGAAAAATTCTTAATTAATATTTGAGAGGAGCACATGGTAAAACACAACATCTGTGTCACTGCATTTCTGATGGAATTTTTGTACAGCTGAGAGCAGGAGGAACAAACAGCAGCAGTAAACTAGATAAGGCTTGAAAACTGATCCAAGATTACCCAAAGGCTAGAGCTTTAGCTAAACAGGCAATAGAGCCTACAATGCCTGTCATGGCTATGCCCTCACCCAGTCCTCCCAGCTGTGAGCTCTCAATCTTACCATGATTGCAACTTTGCAAAGATTCTAAGTTTATGCTTCTCCTTCCAGAAAAAGACGATGGTTGCTGTGCTGCCAGCATTGCTATCAGAAATAGGTGAGGGGAAGACTTTGCTGTGCTGTCCACCACCCTTCCTGACTTGGGAATTTGGCCCCTTTTCTTCACGTATCCCTTATACAGCCCAAGCAGATCTATTTGTGGGCCAATGAATATTGATAACCCATCTCCCCAACTCAGCTTCAGCTATAACATATCCAAATTCAATTTTAGTTGATCTTTCCTCTTATTGAGGTAGACTCCTAGAAGATAACCGCTAAATTCAGTTAAAAAAATTGCACAAGATTAACCATGTTAGTCAGACATAGTATTTGATTAAAGTAGTGCATAAATATCTATGTTCTCTATCCGCATCAAGACCAAATATGACCTTTTATGAAGTCACCAAGGCAGAATAGGATACTTGAGGTGCAGGGAACAGATTCATGCCAACCACTCAAACAACTGGATGCTTCTTACAGTGTGATTAGGACTCTTAAAATTTGGGCAGCAATAGCCACAGGTGAGCTCATGAATACTACTGGTGAGACTAATAGCTTCTGAAAAGCAAGTTCCAGAGAAAGAAGAGAGATAGTGAGCAAATAGGAGTAATTTGTGACTGCTTAAAATGTTTTAAACTAATGCTATACCTTTGCATAAACAAGACTCTAACTAGGACGGTGTAATGAGAGTTTGTAATTTATGTAAATTTAAATTACCATATTAATTACTGTGCTCAACAATAGGCAGTGCCAGAGAAAAGAACTACCTAAACATGCTCCTTTAACAAACACAGGGGATAAAATTACCACAGAGGAGAAAACTTAGGAGTAGAAAAATGCAGTCAGTGCCCATTATCCAAAATAGAATTATTTTTAACAGGCATTAACTCTGACACTTATTTCCATGTCAGTCTGTACATTTCTAGAAAGTGTAAATAAATCACCATGTTTACATTCTGCATCTGCTTCTGTTTTTATAGTACCAAAAATAGTGAAATTAAATATATTTTCCAATATTTAATACAATTAAAGATAATAATATTCAGGAAACACAAATACCATCATTCATCTTCTTGTTCTAAGATGACTGTAAAAAGCAGGCTGTTGAGTTGTGATATTTGAAAGTTAAAGGCAGCACTGTCCTCACTTCTGCAGTGCTGTGGGTACTGGCATTTCAGGATGGTGTTTGCTGCCTTTTGAACCAGTAACTTCTAGCTGCGGTTTGCACATGCTGTCCAACCCAAGAAGGTTCAAAGCAGGAGGGCAGGACACCTTACACCATAGAAAATGGGCACACTTCTCTTTCCTCCAGTGTGAAAATGAACTCCGTTTCCATCTATTACTATGACAAAAGGAAGGGGAGAACGAAACCAGCTATATTAAAATTGAATGATAAATGTGACTTCTCTTTATTGTACAGGACCACTTTGCTTTATCAGTTCAAAAATATAAACTAGGAAGCACCCAATAATCACAACTGATTTTTCTCTGCTATGTAGTTCAAGTTGTAGAGAGGAAAAGTGTGCAGAAATACCACGTTCCTACTGGAAAGGCATATATTTTATACTCCTAATACATGAGCAAAAGCTGAATTTGTAGGCACTTAATATTTTTGAAAGATGCTGTAATTTGAAAGATTATAGTGGCAACAAGCAAAACAGACTGCCATAGTCAGGAGTATGAAACATTTGTCTGACACTAAAACGGACCTAAGAAAGCCTTTCTACATCATCATGGTAATTACCTGCTTCAGGCCATACTTAATCCTCCTATTCAGACAAAAATCTAATCATGTTAGCGCTGTGGGTTCATGCAAGTGACAAGAGAAGAAGCCTCCCCCATACAAAAAAATCCCCCTTTATAGCCTCATCCTGTGATTTTACTGAGCCCGTTTACTACCTTGTCCCATGCTATGCAGCACAACACAATGGAAATGAGAACTGCTACTTTTGGAAGTGATGGAAATTTACAGTGAACTGTAGCATGCTCTGGGCAGAATCCTGCTGTCCCTTATTGCCGTACATCTCATTAATTCTAGGGGTTTTGCAGAAATATAGAAATAGGTGTAACTGAGCACTGCAATTTTACTGCTCGTACACATCATGATCTGACTGGCTTAGTTACTGATACACCAGTTGATTTAGAAGAAAATAGGGCTGGTACCTGTAAGTAACTGGTAACATTAAGTGGTTTAATGCATGGAACAGGGAAGAAGAGTAAATATATTACAGGACTTCATCTGAACTTGTTGAAGAACTCTAGTCCAGTGTGAATCCAAGACAGTTTAGAAACTGGCCAGGAAAAAAAAAAAAGGGAAAAAAAAAAAAAAAAGCAGGGAGGCATTTTAACTTTACTAAGTAAATTTAATCTCTGGTTGTAGATCACTCCAGTTCTTGCTCTGTAGGAAAAGGACAGATCTGGTTATGGAGAGCATATGCTACAAAATTTTGATTAAACCAATACTTGCTGCTAACTGGTTGAAGTTGCATTGCCTGCTAGACTGAGAAACTGAACTGTTTGCACAACTCTCAAAAATCACTACCATCACTTTTGGTGTTTGATTCATTTCTATCGTGGGCTTAGCATAGCAATAAAAATTTAATTGCTCATCTGATCTTGAGCAGAGGTGACAGAGCTGCCTCTTGCAGGCAATTGGGATGAGCCTTGATGGTGCGGGGGAGTTACTGCTCCGAGCGCTGTCTCCTGCCAAAGGGAGCCTTTGCTTTCTCTTCAAACAGTTGACGAGACTCGAGAGCTCACACACGGCAGGGCTGGGAGTCTGTGGGGCACTTAGACCTCTCTAAAATAATTATGTGGTGCGGGCTTAGCGAGCGGGCCTCGCAGGGCAAGCCAGAGCACAGGAGCTTAAGAGGCTGCGCTTCGTGCGGGACTGAGCCTTCCTGTGCCAGCTCCGTCTCAGCCAAGTGTAAATTCAGCAGCAGGCTGTGCCGCGCTCGCAAACGCTCTGGTGGCCCCGGGCCGAAGGTGCCCGGCCGAGAAGCGCTTACCTGGGTCCGGGCGGGGGTGGCTCAGCCCCGGCGGCGCCCGCAGCGCACCTCACCGGGCTGGGCTGGGCTGGGCTGAGCTCCTTGCCGGCCGCACCGCTCCTCCCGCTCCGTGCGCGGCCCCTCCGTTTATAGCGAGGGGCGTTGCGGCACAGCCCCGCTCGCCCGCCGCCTCTCCCCACCCATCTCCCGGGACGGACCCCTCTGACCCGGCTCCCTCCCACTTCCCCTCCTTCCCAGCCCGTCCCCGCCCGCCGCGGCCGCGGAGCCGGCCGGCAGCGCCGGGGTGCCCGCGGGGTGCCGGGCAGGACGGGGGAGCTGGCGCTGGGCAGCGAGGGGCAGAGCCAGCCCTGGGATCGCTGCGGGAGTGCCAGCGCAGCGCAGGCTGCGGGGATGGGGCGAGGGACGAGCGCGGGGGGCCCCCTTCCTTCCCTTTGCCTCCAGCTTCCAGGGGAAGGGGTCGTGAGCGATGTACACACGTTCCCGGTTTCTCTAGGCTTCCCTCGGGTCTCCAGTGAGCACAACTGAAGTGTTCTGATCGTCACTAATGAAGTTAAATGTATAATTGCCGTGATAAATCTGGCAAACTTTATTCTCTAGGAGTAGAGGGGAGAGGAAACGGAGGAAGCCCCCTTGGAATACATGTTCTAGGAGGACTTTTCATGTCACTGCTAACTGTCATTTAAAGGAAGGATTTTGTACATGAGGGATTTTGCTAGTTTGTTTCTCTCTTGATCTGGTAAGCAGGACAGGGAACAACTTTGGAGGCAGGTTTTCTGAGATTGTCACGCGACGTTATGTTTTATTTTAGGGTTATCACACCATAGAGATGGACATAGATATGGACAGAGCTAAAGCTTCCAGTGGAATCTGCACTACTGCAGATTGCCTCCTAATCTTTTTATACACCCAGTGTGTTTTTGAAGGCTTTCTTAAGAAAGACATGATCTAGGGTGGCAATATCCTTCAAGGGTTAGCAGTATAACTTTGCGGCCAAGAATAATTGCAATCTATTTAGTCATAGTGGTAGAAGAGGCAAATCAAGAGGAAACATTTGGATTCTGCAGTAAGAACAACTTGCCTTTTAGCATCTGCACATGTATAATCAGTAAGGTCTTGTCTGGCTATAATTTGTTTTTGAAAATCTGTTAGTTAAATCAGAGATAGAAATCAGATAGAAAAGCAGAACTGTGGCACATTGCATAAATTCAGTTATCCCAGGCCATGTCCGATGGGCTATGAGTGTGTTACATGGAGGCACTAATTAACCTGTGACATAATCTTTTGCCCTGATCTTTTTTATGTCATGACAAGAAAAATCATTTGCATTTTCATCAGAACAGCAGCCAGGATTGAAGCAGTCTATATTGGCAGCATGCTGCCCTCTTGCCACTTGGGGAGTTTGTAATTGGCTTCCTGTCTAGAGAGATCCTGCTGAGAGATCTTTTGATGATGAACCATGTGCATGGTCACAGATTTATCGTGACAGGGACTAGAAACCACTTGCTGTAAGTACTACTCAGGCCCGTACAACACCTGAGGCTGGCTACAGCAGTGTGCTGTGTATCCCCACGTATGTTGTTGGTTTTATTACGTGGAGCTCTTGACACATGGGAGACAGTTTTTCTATCCAAACAATTCTTTGTGCACGTGTGACTGATTCTCAGACTCTACTGAGTAACGATGTATTTGGCAGCTGTTGCCCACTTCTGCCTCATCATCTCTTCTCTTCAGGAAAGGATGGAGAAAGTAGATGGTAACTATATTTTAAACCAGAATAAAATGAAAAAAAACCCATGACAACTCCCTTTTCAGTTGGATTCCTTTTTAAAAGATGCATGTAAAATTGAATTTGGGTCTGCGTCTCTCTGCTGAGTTCAGTCCATCTCTGGGGTATGTAAGAGAGAGATGTAATTTAATTTAATTTTGGGAAAATCTCTTCACTTCCAGCAGTTTTGTGTCTGGAATCCCAATAACAGAATTGTAACATGATGAGCACTGCAACATGCACTCGCTATAGAAATGTGATTTGCAGGAACATCCAGTGAATAAAGACTTGATGACTAGAATTCTGTTTTCATTGAACTGCTGTAAATGAAGAGGCTTCTTCCCACCAGAATTGATTGAGGTGTCTGTAATGTGGAAAGGGTTTCAGGGAGCAGGTTTCATTCTATTGCTTGTGTTAGAGCAAAGAGCTGTCATTAAGAAGGTCTGGAGTGGGCAATTTGATTGCTATGAGATCAAATAAATAGCTCTCCTAATAGCAATATTTATTAAAATCGCTGGTAGTCTAGTGAGAATAAATAGTTTAAAACAAATCTTCATTGGGAACTCAAAATTGCATTGCCTTTAAAACCCTTTATTTTTTAGTAATATGTTTGGAATGATTCACATCTGAACATTTTGGCGGTGGGTTTTTAACATTTTCAAGATATTTTATTTCTTTTTGCTAGAACAAGAAGTACAAAGTTGTTTTCTTTGTTGAAATCTGACCCTCCTTACATAGATCCTCATGCATCTGAGCATCAAGAGCCAGGCTTGAGGAAAGTACCACAGGGTGAGATTTGTGGCATGCTGGGTCTCCTCATTGTATTCTTTTGCAGGTATTTCTGATGCATTTTCCCACTGTCGATTCTTTCAGGAAATAGACTGGAATGTTGCACATAGAACATATCTGTGCGTTTGCTTAGAAGAAAATGAGTAATTCAGATGTAGAATTACTGGAAATCTGGACATGTCCTGGTAGCAGTCTGATGTGAGTAAAACTGATGATTTGCCTGAAGATAAGAAAACTTACAAAAGTTACTTTTTAGGAACATGTCTTGTCAAAATACTCTCCTGCTGCCATAAGGAGTATTTCAGTTTCATCCTGTTTATATATCTCTAAACACTTTCTGAGGAAAGGGACCTAGAATTGATCCCAGGCCAATGCATCTGTGATTTAGAATTTTTTATGCACTTTTGTCAATGATGAGCTGTGTTTTCAGAGTGTGTTCCCTTCTCTCAGGTCTACTAAAAATGAAAGCTACTGGGAAATACTAAGGAAAGAAAATTTTGAGAAAAAAGATATATTGGGATCTAGAGAGACACAGTGAGAATTACAAACTTTTTCAGCTGTAGGAAAAATGTTAGCTTCTGCTGTAGGGGTAGGAATGTATGTTACTGGTGTCATCCACTCTCTGTGTGAGACCAGAACATTTTCCTCAGGCCAGCAGAGTAATCTGTGTTTGTGTGTTTGAGAGGAGGAGAGAGCAGGAGAGGGTGAAACGTCTTTTGGGACAAGCGAGGGAGGTCATTTCAGACTTTTGAGCAGCAGTGGTGCTAATATCCACGAGGTCTGCCTCTCCAGAGCCATGGAAATTTACATTATTATTTTTTTCTGATGAGGTCTGTGAACAATTAAGATAGCTAATCTCTTTCCAGGAAGCTATATGCTTTAACTTCTAGTCTTCCTCAGCTGGTATTCTTTAATTGTATCCCTTATAATCATCATAGCATACAGCAAAAGGGGAGGATGGAAAATATGAAGATTCTAAGGAAGCCATTATTTCAAATCTCAGCATTTCCACAACACTTTTAAGTTTAACTGGTTTGATTTTGAAAGATAAATAGTAGATTTCTTTTTTGAATTCTACTGCATAAGAAGCTGAACTGAATGAGAAGCGTGTGACATCATTTTCTAAAGTTTACAAAATAAGGCAATTATGTACTTATTTTTATATGTAGACTTGGTCGTGCTTGATCATTAACAACGTGTTTTTTAACAAGAAGTGCTTTGGGGGTTTGGACTGTTGAATTCAGTGGCATAACTAACATGTGTCATGGGCTTGGAGAGCAAGAGCTGCAGGTGCCAGCAAGGCCAGGCTGGGACCAGACTGCAGAGGGACAGTTCTGGACAGTGGGTGCACAGTGAGTGCCCTGCCCCCAGCTCTGCCTCCAGCCCTGTGTGGGCAGCTGCCATTGCTAATGGGGAAGTAAAATTAGGTGGTTCTGTGGGCAGGGAAGAAGAGATGGAGACTTAGACTCCTCTTTATCTGTAAATACTTCCTTGGTGAAACCGTCCCATCACCAGATAAATGCAAACCCCTGGCTCTTCTCCCAGAGCTCTTTCTGTGGTCGATACCAGCCTGGTTTTGAGGCAGGGATCTCCACAGCAGCAAGTGCTGGGTGTTGCACTGCTGGGAAGCAAGGCTGGAGCCAGCCCAGGCACTGGCAGGGCAGCACCCAGAGGCTGGGCTGGGCTCCCTAAACTGTGCTCACACGTCTCTGCAATCCACAGGGTCAGCTCTACCAAAAATAACTGGAAAGAACTATAATTTGGAGGATATTTCCTCTTCTGAAGACTTTCTAGGATTTTTCAAGCAAATGAACTTAATGTCATGAACTCTTAAAAAAGTCATTAAAAGAAGAGGCCATATTTGCTGCACATGTGCTACTCCATCTGCATAGTCACAGGAGCTGCTTCTGGACTGGCAGCCCCAAAAAGCAAATATCTCTCTTCCTGTGTAGGGAAAATCTGTGTCCAAGCTGGATGCAAAGTAGACCCTGTTTTGCTGGACTCATTGTTCAGTGTAATATTAAAGCAGGCAGCAATAAGGGTTTCTTTTAACTGCATGATATGTTTCCTTTTTGTGTATCCTTCCTTTTCTTTACCTTCCTCATTTCTCTGTTGTACTTCTGTCAAAAATCTGCTGTTTTTTAAATGACTGAAGAGCCCTCTTGATAAGGAACCTTTTACTCTGCTCATGATGCCTTTCACCTGACTGGAGCAGGGAGAGCCAAGAAGAGCCATCTTTTGAGTACCTCCAAGAAATGCCAGGCTGGAGGAAAAGTCTGGCACTTGTAAGCAGGCAGGTATTTGAGGTCTTTATTCATCAAACATGTTGCTGTTCTTTTGAAAATCAGCCCTTTTCCCTCAGACTTGTAGGATTTACTTTTTAATAGTTTCATGTTATCCCAGACACAGATATCAATTAACTTGGGTTTGCCACTTAAATCTGGCCTGTGAATGTTCACCCCTTCTTCACGATCGTGGCCATGTCCTTTCTGGGAACTGGCAACAAAATGTGATATTTAAAATGTGTTTCATAAAATGATGCATGCCATTAAATATAATATTACACAGATCATGCCATTCAAAAGATTATTTTTATGAAATTCAACACAGCACAGTGAACACTGAATGTGGTCATGATCCAAAGTCTGTGAAGTCTGGCTCCCATTTCCATCACTGACTGTCATGCCTGTTTGAGATTCAGCCCTGATCTCCACACAATGCTAAACGAATATCATCATTTATGGTTCAGGTTTTACAAAAGCAGAATTTGAACCAACAAATTATTCCTGTGAAAGGAATAATGTTTAAATTCATTAGAGCTGGAAGCAGTGATGAGGACAGTGGAGTACATCTGGACAGGCTGTGTGCTTTATTCTCAGTATGTGATCCTATGTGTGAACTGAGTACTTTTAGTGGGGAACACATTGTAGCCCTTCATTTGCCCTCCCTTTGAGTAAATTCATCTCAATTGAAGCAACCTTTATGTAAAAACGATGTTCAGGGTAGAATGGAGGTAGAATTTGAAAGGAACATATTAAATACTGAAATAGAGAAATCTAAGTTATGAAATTTGTGACTACTGTCTATGTGGTTCTTTTATGGTGCAGTAGAAAAGGATGCTTTAGGCACTTCCTCCTGACATGTTAATGAAGTAAGGCTCTTGTAGGTCAAAAGAACTATCCCATTTAATTTTTAGCTGATCATAAAATTATCAGTTTCTGGAAAAGGGAGCAGTTATGGTAAAGCAAGATGTTTGCATTGCTTAATCACCTCTAAAAATGGGTGTGAACTAATGTGTAATTAGTAATTTTTGAAATGTCTTTTCTCAAAACAACAAACAAGACTTCCCATTGTGGTAAACTTAAATACAGTATGTATTCATAAAACCACATTTATACTTTGCAACAAGAGGAGAAACAGATATTGGTGTTTGAGCTTGCCTCTACTTCTTGTTGACCCTGTTAATCACTGTGATAAAAATTTAATGGAAAGTGTGCAGTGCTATCAGTGATAATTACTATGTGAAAAACTCTCTTCTCCAGCCTAACTGTGGAAAGATTTAGAGGTCAGTTTTTACATCTGGAATTCTGCAAATTTACCAAGAATTACAGCTGTAAGACCTTCCTGACATTATTTACGGTGTTCTTTGAGCTAAACAGAAGCACAAAAAAATGGGTTTTCCTCTCTCTGCAGATTGTTTGGAGAAAACACTATTTTCTAGTTAGCAGGGAGTTTTTCTGTTTCTGAAAAAGAAATGTAACCAACAGGAGAGTAAAAGATGGTGTTTTTAACCCAGAGTTACTGAGCAGTGTCTTTTGGTTTTCTACACAAAACTGTAAGTTTTTCCCCTTCTTATCAGAGCAGTTCAGAGTGGGGATGATAATTATTGGAGCTATGGCTGAACACCCAGTGGTTCCGGGCACATATTGCTCATCAACCTAGCCCTGCCCAATTCCTGATGATGAGCAGAGAGGGCAGAAGTATTATCGTCACCTTACGGGGTAATTAGGCTGTTTAGTCACTCAGTATCTTGCTGGAAATCCTCAGAATGCTTATGGCAGAGTGGAAATTCGGTCTCCTTACTCCCTCAGCCCCAGAGCAGTGCTATCTGCAAAGCACCATGGCCTGAGAATCAGCACTTTCTAATCAAATTATTATAAATATAGCAAATGTTTTATACAGTAAGATAAAAAGCAGCTAAATTTCAATACTCACCACTCTGATAATTTCCAAGTATGGAGTAGTACCTGATCTACTGGAGATGAAACCCTTCCTTGAAAATCTATCACTTCAATCAAAAGCTAATCAAAGTGCCCACTGTGCTGCTGGAAAGGTGCGTACGAGCTACAGAACCAAAGAGTTTGATTCTTCATTGCCTTGTGTCACCAGTCACACCTCTAGATGGACTAGGTACAGTGTCCTGGCAGAGCAAAAATTGGAGGCAATTAATATCTAACGCAAATATGTATAAATAGTTAGAAGATGGGAGCTACTATTTTTCAGGAATCCCTCACATTTCAACATGTTTTTTTTCCTGAACTGGAGCAAATAGTTGGCCTCTTTTGTGAAGGGAAAGGTTTGGAAAAGACAGGCCTAGAATGACTGGGTTGATTTGAAAGGTGACAGTTTAAATCTTACACATGTTGTGGTAAATGTAATATATGATTATGTGTTTATGCATGTCCTATGTTATTAGGACACCATGAAAACTGAGGAATGTGTTTACTGTTGGAAAGACATCACTGACTGATTGAAGCAACTTCTGTGATCAGAATGATTCTGTCACTTTATGAACACAATTACTGGGAATTTCTCTTCTAGTGCTTCAGTGCATGTGAAATATTTGTTTAAATAGAAGGTGACTGGCATAAAAATACGAATTTGCATAATCACCTTGGATCTATATAACATCTTTTTTGAAGGTGGTTTTTACTTTCCTGGCTCCTATGAATAGCTTAACCAGTATCCGTGCTCTGTCACCATCTGAAATACAAAAGCCAAATTCCCAGTATGTAAGACTGGTGTTTACAATTTTTTTCCAAACCTGTGAATCTAGATCAGTCTGCAGTTTTCAGACACTCCACCAGTTTGGAGTGTTTGCATTGGATCCAGAACTTTGGTTTTGATCCAAATTTCATAGCAGAAAATCCCTCAGAGATTCACAGTTTCACACATGGAGGAGGCATTTGGAAGTCCCTCCATTGTGGAGCTGGGAGAGCCACTGGGTGGAAGGGCTGTGGCAGGAGCTGCCAGCTCTGTACTGGCCCACACAGGAGCTCCCCTCTCACCTGCCAAAGCTCTGGATTGCTGTGGCTGGGGGAAATGACACTGCTGCTGTCCTTTTTCTCTCTGCCCCTCCACTCACTGCACGGCACAGAGGGTGGAGGGCTGGGAGAAATGTTGGGACTGCATAAGAAACATGGGGAGTGCTGCTGGGGCGGGGTGGGGGGATGACACCAATTAGTGGGGCTAACTGCCTGCTTGGAGTTGTTGTCTTCCACAATCAATGTCTTGAAGACCTAGTTATTTGTGCTATTTTTTTTTAATAGTGCAAAGGACATCTCTGTATGATTACATACGATTTAGCAGTCAGCTTTAGGTGGCTGCTTTTTTTTTTGTTTAAATCTTGGCTAGCCCATGCTGTCATCCCTACTTGTCAGCCATTATTTCAGTGCTCTCAGACAGCCAGTCCAGGCCAGGGTGTGCCTTTGGCACTCTGGTTTCGTGCCTTTCAGATGTTATCTGTTTTCACTGCACATTTTGGGGGCTGGATTGTTTATCCAGACATTGACTGTTTTTCAAAAAAGTGAAAAGTAGTTCCTAGGCAACCTTAATGAACAGTAAGAACACGTTAGTTTGTTCATAATTGAGATGACTTTAGCTTGTTTACTGTTAGTAAATTTAGTCTATTACAAGGGGCTGGCTTAGCTTATTGACAGTGAACTCTGTAAATATGAGGATGAAAACAACAAACCACCAGAGGATCACAGAATGGTTAATAGGATTTTAAAGTTATTATTTAAAGTGTTTTTATTGAATAGGTTTATACTGTGAAGCTTTTAACACCAAAGAGTAACATTTAGAATGCTTTGTTCTTTAGAAAACATGAATTATATAAGGTGAACGACAGTTTCCTAAAGCGTTTCTTAGTGCACCTACAAAGAAACATAAAAATGTATAGATATGTAAACATATCTGTATAAACTTACCTGTATTCTCTGTACACTTACACAAACACATGTAAAAAAGCATGTTGTGTATTATAACTGCCATTCAAACATTTTGTTCTCTGAAGTACAGTTTTGCATTTTTGTGGTTATCCTTTATTAACAGGAGCTTGGACTACTTGGCTTATGAGGGAAACTCTGGTCATAATGACTGATGCCCTTAATTTTCTCCTCTGAAAAGGTCAGGATCACCCTGTCAGATGGTGCAGTCAGCAGTCATTAGATATTGAAGTAATCTAATGCGTGATGTCAATGTGTTGAAACGTTGCTAAAATCAAAATTCTAGCAGGGACACATAAATGTTTTTAGAAAAATACTGAATGAAATAGAGGTGCTTCCCACAGGTAACCAGGGAGTGAGGCTATGTTTATGAACACATTTAATCAGTAAACTTAATTTTTGGAAGAGTCTGGGAAACAGAGTGTGTTGCTGCCATTCCCAGTTTATATTCATTCCACAGTATGTTCTCCTGACCTATCTGCGAGCATTTGGATACGTTTTCTGAAGGAAGAGCTGACACAGCCCAGCTGCAACAGTGCTGTAGCACTGAAGGAATGTGGAGTGCTTTGAATAATTGGTGAAGAACATACTTATTACCTCCCTGTTGTGGCATGTTAACTCTAAAATATAAGCAAATATAAATCTTAGGGAGTAGACACTACCCTATAAACCTCTCTTTGGAAGTGCCAGGTACGTGTCTTTGTTCATATTTCAACAAACTGTTTATAGGCATCAAGATTCTGCATGCTTTTCAAGAACTGTTATTTCTTTTGCAGTGTTGGAGCCTTAACTCCGTGCACAGGGCTATAACCACAAGACATTTACTTCAGCATTAGGGCAAGTCGACTGGAAACAATGTCTGTTCTGGTTTAATTGCATTAAGCCAAAAAAAGAGAATCCGCACAGGAAGGTGTAGCTATGTGATATAATAACTCTTTATCAATTCACAGAATCAGCAACATTCTTGGTAATTTGCCTTGTGTCTGAGCAAAGTGAGATGGCAGACTACACTTTGTTCTGATTTTTTTTTTTTTTAGAGCCAAAACACATCATTCTTTCTCTCACAGAACTTACATTCTTTTCTAGTTTTCCTATTTATTTCTATAGGTTTGCTAAAAAAACCCAGGCAGCTCTAATTTGGAGTGAAATGGTGGTAGGAAGAAAAACCAGGGTTTTGCTTACCTGGAAGTTACAACTGTAGTGAGCTCTCCAGAGCTGCATGTGGAGAAGCTGGCAGGACACGAATTATCTGACACATCTGGCAGGTCTCACTTTCACTGCAAGCTTGGGTAGTTCCCAGGACCCAGAGTGCAAGAGAGTCACAGAGATGGGAGGAGGAACATTTGTTGCCTTACTGGGTAGATTGAGTACTACAATGGGTTTCAAACTATTAAATGATGCTTTGCAATGCAGGGTGGGAGTCTGCTTCTCTATACCAGACTACCAGTAGCACCTGAGGAGAGGTTTTCATAGCTGGGGAAAGAATCTTGTCACATTCTCCTGTGTTTATTATGCTCTGTCTGAAGCAGGGATGAAGCAGGAATGGTAGTGCTGGCTGTAGGTTGCTCCAGAAGCTGGAGTCTCGTAGTGGTCAGCCTGTGGATATCAGGACAGCATTGCTCCTGGGCAGGCTGCTCCAGGGCAAAGCAGGGCCTGCTGGTGCATTCCTTACACTTTCATCCATAGGCATCGTGATTAGGAGGCCTTCTGCAACCAGCTTGCTGCTTTGTCTCTTGGAAAGGATGTTCCAGCCTTTAGCAGGGATCACATCCCTTCTCTTTTGTTGCCTTTTCCTCTCCTGTTATTTGTGTTTGTTGGCTTTTTGTTCCTCATGGTGTTGCTGCCTTTGTACCTGTGGCCCTTTCTTCACTGAGGGAGGTTTTACAGGATTTGTCTATCTCTCTGTGTTGTTTTGGTATCTCTCCTGCTTGTGTGCTCTGGATAAAGTAAAAGCATAGAGTTTGTTTATTTGTTTGTTTTTAAGAGCTATTTGGAAAGATCATTAGCATTGTAGAAAAGCCTACAATAATCAGGAAATGAAGGAGAACAGCAATTTACAGGCAGATACTTTGCCTGATTCTTTGCATTCTCAATTTTAAAAACCTCTTGTTTTTATTTTATTTTATTATCGTAGTACTCCAGTATCCTAAAGCAGCATTAAGGTCTGTGACTCTTAGATTACTTTTTGAAGTGCTCAGCATTTCCTTCTGTATTATTGCTGAGAAAAGAGCATAGCTGAATCCCAAAACCTCATATACGGTGGTTCAGGTTGAAAATTGGGAGCAAATACCAGTGTCAGGTGTTTGTCTCCAGATGTATTAAATTAAGGTAAATGAAAAGAAAATGGCTTGGAGTGTTTTCACTTGGTGGCAATGTCCTTTCTTGGAGATAAAGTCTCTCTGCTATGAAGAGGTCACAGAGCTGACATCTGTAAACTAAAGCGACAAAAGTATTATTTAGCATTTTTCTTCCTGTTTTTAGTGATAGGTGTCTATAACTTGTTTCTAGTGGGGAAACGCATATTAAAAGCAAGAGTTCATCAAAGTACAGTAGGATGTTACAATAGGAACTCATAGTTAAGAATTTAGGACATTTTTTTGCTCATTGAGTCAGAACAGACTGTCCGGATCCAGAGGTTCAGCAAATCAGAAATTTTTATTATGTTTTTTTCTCTCCTTGACTGTTTTTTCTAATAACTTTGCTGGAATCTTAATGCTTACAATATTCTAGCTCTGGTATGTCCAAGATTCATTTTGAGTCTTTCTTGCAAATGTTTTGGATTGTGTGTTTGTTTGATTTTGTTTTGTTTGCCTTTATTTTGGTGGAGTTGCTGTGTTGTTTTGGGTTTTTTTAATTACATTCCTTTATCACCTGAAGTATGGCTTAGAAGAAAACAATCTGCTTTGAGGGAAGCCCTTAGTTCTGTTCAGATTGAGGGAAGGTGGTATCATGAGAGTTAATTGGCCTTACTAGTGAAAGTTATAAGTCAGAATTGAAGTGCTGCTGCAGGCAAAACTGAATTCAGTAGAACAAAATTGGCAGAAACAAATAACAACAGGATTTTATTTAAAACATGATTTCATTAAAAAAGTGGTGGAATTGGTCAAGAATAAAATATAAATGGAAAAGAACTCATCGCAAACCCAGAACAATTCTAGAAAGAATAACTGCGTGTTCAAACACCCAAATTCTGTCAATGTGTAATTCTCATGCCTTTAAATGCAAAGGTTATACGAACATGAATATTCCACATTCCTTTTCCTTATGACAGGACTCCATGGAAAAAAGATGTGAACCACTATCTGATGTATTTCATGTTTTGTCTCTGGGATGCCAGAATTACTGCCCAGACCTCACAGATTTTTTTTAATCTCTTTTTTTTTATTTTATTTTATTTTAAATGCCACTTTATGGAGAATGGGGGAAGTTCCTGAAGGTTTTTTTTAAAATATGTTCAGCTTACCAGTTTGCAGGCAACCATTTGGATTAGAGATACATTATGCTAGAAATAAACATTTAACCCAGTGGGGTAAGTGTGAACGAAGAACTGAGATGGCTTAGTTACCACATCCAAGAGGCAATTCATATGGCAGCTTTGGTCTGAAGATTTTCACAAGGTGAATAAATGCTTACAAATCCAGAGTTCTGCTCAGATGCAATGAGAGGACATGGAAAAGGCAACTGAGGAACAAGAGTGTTTGTAATGTGTGAAAGGTCACAGGAAGGGTTTGGAAGGTGTTACCTAGAGGCAGCCAACACCCTGCCCCTGGAGAGGGCAGGCTCACTCTTCCAACCTCGTGACTTTGTGAGTAGACAAACAAAACCCAACAGTTTCCAAGAGCCATAGGCAGGACTCATCTGGTTTTTGAATCTGGCTACTGAAACTCTCATCTGGGGAAGGTGAATGTGCAAGTTCTGTCATTAATTAGCTTGGACTGGGGCATTTGGGAGGTCTGGTGAGCCCTGTCACACTGCGTGAGGAGTCCCAGCTGGTGGAACGTCTGGATGGATGATTTTCTTTTACAAGTGATGAGTGTGTTCTGGAAGCTTAAAATGTAGCAGATCAAATTGGTTCATGTTGTTTTGTTGAATAAGGAGTGGAAATGATGGGACCCAGTGAAGTACCTGATGTAGCTGTGGAAAGGTGGGAGAGGGAGCTAAGTTGCAGTGAGCTCACCAAGGTGCATCCACAGGCCTTGCTTTAGGAGAAAGACTGAAAGGAAAACAAGAGAGGAACTTGGTGGGGGCCTATTCTGATAGTGAAAATAAGAGGAAGTAGAAATTAGTCATAACTAGGATTCATTAAAGAGAATAACTCTTGTCAGCTGCAGAAAAATGGAAGGACCACTTCAGGGTTAAATTCTCGGGCTCATGAGAGGCTTGAATGGGCAGAGCTCCAGCTGGATGATTAAGGGCTACAGCTGCAGAACTTGGGTGATAGAGAGAAACAATGACTTTGAGGTCAAGCAGCTGAAAAGTAATAGGCTTTGTAAGAGGTGAGGATGAAATGCCTGTTCAAGAGTGGGCAAATAAATAAGTTAAAAAGGTAGGTGGCTGATGGAAATATAAACATGCATCTGACTTTGAAGAGTTTTGATACTGCTTGTAGGATGTGTGAAAACCCATTCCCTCAACAGGGCATACAGTCATTAAGTTCTGTGGCTGACCTGCAGAAATGTAATGAAACTCTTTCCTTAAGTACAATCAATACAAGAGAAACACTCAGATGGTGCACAAGCACTTGGAGAGAAAAAATGGGTGTGGTGATCCAGCTAAGAAATGTGGAAATTGATGAAATCTATTGTGGTCACTACAGTGGCTGTTTTTAGAAGTAATTGCTGTAAAAATTTTATGTGCCTGGAAACTTAAAATGTAGCTAGTGATTAATAATATAAATTGCAGTTGTATTTCCTAAAAGTAGCATAAAAAGAATGGCAAAAGCCAATTTTCTGTGGTGGTTCACGGACTGAGGTGCATTTGAAAGACAGTGATGTCAGGAAAAGGACTGGTAACTCGTCAGTCTGAGAATACAGTAGGTAGGTGGTAGGAAAATGCGTTTTCTATCAGCCTTTTTAGATAGCTTGTCCTCTACTTGTGTAGTGTTAACCAGGTGAACGAGGTCTTGGGATGTGGGAATGTAGAAAGTACAATTTGCTATCAAGTCCAGGCCCTGCTATCAGAGGCAGTAGGGTTGTATGTTTTTTACACAGACTAATTGTACTCGTTTGTAAGGGCCTGGAGCTGCCATACCGATGATTTGTGTTGTAAAATGCTTTCGTGGAATGGTTTGGTTTGGAAGGAACCTTAAAGATCACCTAGTTCCACCCCCTTGCTGTGGGACACCTTTCACTAGACCAGGTTGCTCAGACCTCCCATGAACCCTGGCCTCGAGCGCTTCCAGGGATGGGGCATTCACAACTTCTCTGGGAAACGTGTTCTAGTGCTTTATACAGTAGCATTCTTCCCTACAGAAATACTAACTGCTGGTTTGTGTTCAGAGTTTAGAAGAGAGGCCTTGGTCACTGTTTGTAGGTTTGTACTCATCTGTTTGACTTTAGGAGCTGTATAAAGCTATAATGACTGCTGTGCTTTCTGTTGGCTGCTGCCAGCTTGGAACAAAATATAAACATTGCTGCTATAGCAGTGTTACTATTCTTTCAATTGCTGTCCTCTTCTGCTTCCTAAAATTTATCAAGGATTTGGACAGGTCTGGGAAATGTCTCCGCCCCACCTTTTTTAAGCTTCTCACCTGTTTTAGAGCCTGCTTTTCTCTGTGTGGTAATGATAGTCATCCACATGGAGGTGGATGAGAGGTCTGAGAGCGTGGATCACAATGTTCAGCTGGTCTTTGGTATGTCAGGATCCCTTATGTGCTACAAACAGATTCTAAAGTAAACCAGAGCTGATACATTACACTTTGTTTCTAAGCAAGTCTGCTCTATAGTCATTACTGGAAAGCCCTGAACAAGTCAGGGTTTGGTCAACAGAAATTTTTCCAAAACATTTACAATGGGAAGCTTGCTATAAGCCAGAAACCTCTGCAACCAGTGCCTCCCTTCATTTTGGACAAATCTAAACACACTTGTTTTGCTGGCTAACATTTACACAGTCAAGTTTATCTTCCTTGTATTCTCTCACATTGATAATTGTCATGTAATCACCCGTGCTTTGCTTGCTTGCCTCCCTCTTTCCCCTCATATACACACGGAATGAAATGTGTCTTCTAGTCTTCAGACTGGTGTCTTTTTTTTTTCATTTTATAAAAATAAGGAAACAAACCCAAAACCCCAAAAGCTTAACATTTCTGTTAATTAAAATTCTCTAGTTTTTCTGCACTTAAACTTGAGGTTGGTTTTATCCCTAGATGACATGATTATGATACTGGTCCTGAAACCTTTGTGAGTTCCCTTTTTAAATTTGTACATGAGAGCTTGGTAACTGCTGGCTCAAGACAGCCAAGGTGCATATTTTGTGTGAGGTCTTAACCACTGACATTAACAAAAAAATTTCCTTTAGCTTTGGATTACATAAATCCTTGTGTCCTGAAAGGTAACATAAACAATTACAATGGATACAGCAATGGCTCACAGAAATCATGTAAACTAACGTGGAAAGGGATGTTAACAGTGTGATTAGCTACTGGGATCTGTGTTATCAGCCGTTGTTTCTGCGGTGGTTAAGTGGCAGATTAAATTCTCAGTGGAATTTTCCTTTCTTCTTTCAGGCAGCGCTTGCAGCATGTTTGTCCCCTCTCTAAATTTCAAGGAATATGTCACAGTTCTTAGCAACAAAACTGTGATCTTTTGTCCAATTTTATGCTTTGTAATCTTTCTATTAGAAAGGAGTATGGAAAGAAATTGGTACAAGAATCCCCCTCCCGTCCATCCTAAAGAAATCTACAATCAGTGATAAAAACTCTTTTCCTACTCTTACTTTGTCTGCATCTAAGATACCGGAGAACTTTACAACTGGCTAATTGGGCTTTACACTGGGTTGGAAAGTAGGAAAAAATTGTTAGATTCTCTTCGAAAACACATCAAGTTCTGAGTGGAAAAACAATATCTGTTTTAATGCGAATTGTGATGCTATGAAATAATCTGAAGGAGGAAATAAATCACACATATAGTGACAGCCAAAATGTTTGAGAAAATTAGGAAGGAAAGCAGTAATTATTTGGAAAAAATTGCTTGGAGCCTGGAGCTAACAAGCCTAAATTTCAGAGAAAGTACCATGAATTTCATAACGATTATATGCAGAACTACCCTTCAAAATTTTTCCTTGTACCAGCAACAATTTTGATATGTTAAGAAATTGTTTTATAAATCGAGTCTGAGATGTAATTATAAATATGGTATCTGACAACAGCAACCTAATGTTGCCTTGTAGCACTTTTGAAAGCAAACAACTGCCACATTCAAAAAACAGGAGCAAGATTAATCTATACTGTTCCTACAAAGTCAAATGTTCTGTTGGCTCAAGGCAAAATTCTTCTTTTCTGTCATTGTGCAGTGTGCCAGTGGCTGATTGGGAGGTGCAGGAACTGAGGGTTAAATGTTATACATTGCACACTTTAATGCTAATCCTAAAAGAAGCAATCAATGCACCGTCTGCTTTCACCTCGGCATCTGTTTCCTCTCTTTGGGGCCGCAGCTGAGGTGGTGAGAGCACGGAAAGGTGCAGTGGCTCACACCTCCCGTGCAGCGCTGGGAGAGCAGCACAGTGCACTCCCCCAGCCGGGGCCCCAGGTCACCCATAGCCTGTGCTACACTCCGCAATCGATGGATGTATTTCAGTTTCTGGCAGCCGTGGGACAGGTCTCCAGTGTTCAAAACCAATATTAGCTGATTTTTTTCCTTTCATGTTTAATACATTGAGATAGATTAAAATGTTGTTATTACCTTCCCTGCAAATTAAATTTTATTTCCAAAAGGTCCTAATCCTTGCTGGAAGCTTTCTGGAATAACGCTATTGGTTGAATATTAATGGTGCTTAAAATCCATGCAATTAATATATTTATGGACTTAGAATGATAGATATTGTCCATAAAGTCTGAAATTGTGAGAGGGTTATATACACTTAGTCAGTGTTTAACTGCATACATTTTAATAAGATTTTAAATGTCTAATTTGTGTTTTTATTTCAAATAGCAATAACATAACAATTGTGTACAAAGGGGATTTATAAACTTTAAAAAAGGCCCAACCCACATAAATTTCACGATGTGCACTAATGCTTATTATCCTAATTACAGTGGTCCCTTTTGAGGAAAGCTTTGGTGTAAAATAATTAATTTTGATGCCTGCAGCCTAACATGTGTAAGTTGCTTCCGCCAGTTGTCTTATTGTAGAGCCCTCAAGGGTGGAAACTGATACTTAAGTATATTTTGTTATTCTAATCAGTCTTTTCATAGATTTATAAGCCTTATCTGCCTTAGGGGGATCAGAGCGTGCAGTGTTATGCAAGGTTAATATGTTCCCAGGTAAAAAGAAATGTAAGAGTTCCCTAAAGCATATAGGAATACAGAATTGGATTCATTTTGAATCGAGGTGGCTAGAACATGTTAGCATTTTCTAGTGCATGACTATCTTATTTTCCCAAGTTGGGGTTGCTGGTGTTACATTTGGCTAACTTTTGCACGTTTGCTCTAACACAGGTTAGAAGTCGATCTTGGAAAGGCATTATCAATCTGAAAAAGGCTTCCAGGCATTCCCAGTGATTGTGATTGATGGGGATAGCAGATGATTAGTTGAATATTGGAAACAGCTTTTAAATAAGGACAGCCCATTGGGGGTTAGCGAGGTAGCTTCTGCCTGCCCTGCATTTGTGGATAATGCCAAGCACTGGAGGTGGAGGTTTAAGTGGGAAGAGGGGAGACAGCCCAGTTGTGTAGGCTTCTTTTTCCTGGTGTTGTGGTTCATTTGGTTTTAGTGCCATTTGGATCCCAGTGATATAGGAGGTTACATGTGGGTACAGGTTCAGTATTGAGCCCCTTTCAGCCTGCTGAGATGCTGAGAATAATGACATTAAAGCAGCTGGCAGAAATGTTGGCATTGCCCAACTACTTGGTCTTTGTTGAGACTGCTCCACAGTCCTTGGCACCTCCAGCCAGAAATCTCTGACTGACAACCTGCTGTCCAAGACCTTTGAACAGCAGAAAAGAGGCTCTGCCCTTCCTTAGTGAGGCAACAGGGCCCACTGTGATTAGCCTCACCTTGGGGAGCTCACACTTAGCTCAGTGCTGGCAAGTTAGAGAAAAAAACATTGTCTAACACTGGCAGGAAGAGCAGCAAAACAAAGGAGCAGAAATAAAACGAGAGATAATGTTTTAACCATTTATAGAAATGGTTTTGAAGGAGATTATCTTGGGCACATACATATTCTTCTTAAATGCAGTTTCTGCCTGGGAACTGTGTATTGCTTGTCTGCTTTTTAGGAAGAAAATAGGCATTGTGACTTTTAAAAAATATTTCTATAATTTGGTTTGGCTCATCTGTAAAGATGAGATCCATTCTAAATTATTCTTTGTCTGAGAGTGGCTAGAGGAATTGGGATCTCTTTCTCAGGGTATGTGCTTTCTCTTACACCTTTACGCATTGTGAAACTTGGGCTGAATAAGAGCTGGAGTATGTATCTGGGATCACAGATATTTTAGCCTTGTTTTTATTTACCCTTCTTGTTTCTATTTAGGCATTCTTAGAGAGTGCAATGTAAAACTCTATTTTCCTTTAACTAGACCAGCAGAATTCTAAATCTACGTGAAATTAATGATGTGTAGAAAATCAGAGTATTACTAAAAACTGCTCAGGAGGAAAAGCTACAAAATTGAGAGTTTAAAGGGAAGAGGTTGGTTTCTAACTTTGGTGTCAGACTTGGGTAAGTTTTCTGGCTCTTTGGAGAGGTTTTGCTGTTTTTATGCTTAGGGGTTAAGAGCCATGTGGTAGCAAGCTGTAGAATTTCTGATGTTCTGCTTGGGGACCTCACCTCACTGCTGCCTCCTGGAGCAGGCAGTGTTGATTCTACAGAGGCAGTAGCTAACTTTGATCTGAAGTGAAGCAATTAATTTCTTAGTGTTGCACACTTATTTTCACCCATGGAAAGATATGAAGTGAAATTGCTTTTTCTTGTATTCTAAAGCAAAATTTGAAGGTTTTTGTTCTAAAAATGCAAAGTAGTTAGCAGTGCCAGATGAGTCAGCTGTCTGGAAGACCACAAACCCTTTGGAGCCTTCATGTGGCTAATAGAGAAATGATGCTTTTTTCCCCAACACTACTAAGTGTTAATGGAGAAATGCTACTGGAATGTCACTTAAAGGTGGGGTTTTTCTTTCATTGCTCAGTGTAAAATCTATATTGTAGTAATGACTTTGGATGAAGAGCCAGGTACTGATGTTACTGGCTTTGACTGTTCCTCCCAAAATTAAAGTTTCAGATTAGATAATGCAAAAAGACACCTTCCATTAATAGAAGGTGACATTTCCAATAGAAATGTCACTCATCTAACACCTTCAAGTTGTTTCTCTGTTGCTGGCACACAGCTGACTTTGGGTGAGCAGCTTTTTATCTAATGTTGCTCATCAGTGAGGGCTGTAAAAATTGAAAACAGAGCTGCAGATGCCCATATGGCCATCCCTTCCAAAGCATGTGCGTAAATGGCATCTGAACAGAATAAAGTGCAAGGTCTGGTACTTCCTGTCACTTTTTGTTATAACTGTGAAATTGAGCGAGATATGGTCTCACGCACGAGAGGGAGAGACAGGATTTACTGCAGAGGTGAAAGCACAAACCCAATAACCAGTTCATCCTTTTGGTAAATTCCAAAGTGTTGCAAGTGTGGGATGTTTAATGAAAATCTTGTTCCCAGTTGCCTTGTGATTAGTTTTTGGTGTTTTGGTCAAAGTAAACTTCATATCCTAGTTCAGTATCAAGAAAATGCTCATCTGTTTTAGTTAACACTTTGAAGAGATGCATTTGAGGCTGGTTGGAGTATGGTCTTGCCATGTCTTGTTTTGTATGTGAAAAAATTCCCAAGCATGGCAGAGTGCATACTTGTGTATTTTACAGCAAGTGATAAGAAAATTCCTTGTCGGTATCCTTCCTGTTTCTGATCTGCTACGTGTTTGTCAGTTTGCTAATTAAAATGGGTAAAGGCCACACAGATATCTGGTTTTAGTTATGGTGTTTATTGGATAATACGTTGCAGATTCCTCTTATTCACAAGTGTTCTGTCAAAACATACGTTGCATTGCTCTCCTACTCTGTTAATGTAGTGCAGTGGTCCCAGCCACAGTACCATTTGTGTTTGCCAAGGTGGTCGGTGGCAGCACCAGGAAGAGTTAAGGGCAAAATAAGAGATCCAGTGGGTCTGAATTCACTTCTACAAATACTACCAAATTCAGAAGGAGTAATACTGATAAGTGAAGCTTGACTAAAGATCAGAAATGCACAGGCAGTGGCTGCTGTATTCTGTTCTTCAGTCTCAGAAAATTAATACTTGACCTCAGCAACTGAATGAATGTGATTCTTTACGGTGAATCTGTCTCCTGTGCAGAAAGTGGGTTTGGATGCACTGTGAAACTGAATCACTTCTGTGTAAGGGGGCACGTCACAGGCTATTGCTAAATCCTTTGCTAATGAGTCCTGATGGAATGATGAAATCAGTTTTAGGCAAAAGATCTTTTCAGTTATGGAAGAAATTTTTGGAAGATGCACCTTTCACAATGTTCTCTTGAAAATCTGTTCCATATGGAATTTCTCAATATTTCATTATTTTGCAGCTCTTGCAATTTCTGAATGTTCTTTTGTGTTAGTTACCGTGCATGGGTGTTAACTTTGGATACATACATATATATATTTTTTAATCCTGTCCTTCTGTCCTTTTTGTAGCTGCTGTGATGACTCATTCTCATCTGATGGCTTATTGGTTTTGATAATAAGTTTTCTGCAAGTAAAAGACAAAGTGTTTTTCAAATACAGGACCGAGTACATTGTGTTAGCAAACAGCCGTGTGTTTGTTGCCTTCTAAACTGTGAAAACTTCAGTCCAGGTCACCTGAGTTCTTCTGAGCCTTGCAATTACTTTCAGTGTTTTGTTGAAGGTCCCTCCCTCTGTCTGGACTCCCTTCTGCACTCCAGCTGCAGTCTGTTCTGAGAGTCCTTTAGTTAATTACCTGTCTGTCCTACCTTGTCTCGTTGTGACTTTACATTGCACCTTGGTCTTCCTCCTTCAGTACCAACGCAATCTCATCCTTATGCCAGTGGACCTTTAACTTGTCTGGTGCAAAAACACACACACAAAGCAAAATCTGACCCCTGTGAGTCCTGGCTTTGCCTGAGCCAACATGGCCTAGGCAGCCTCACATGCCTTGGAGTTCAAGGCAGAATTTGCCATTCAGTTTAGCCTCAAGGTGGCTGCAGGAAAATGTATAGGCTTGGTTTCTGACAGAACTGCATCATATAGCTGTTTCCACTGCAGATCTCTTTGACTTTGGCCTTTTAATCAGTTTTACTCAGGGAGTTAGATTCTCTTTTATTCAGAAATCATAGAAATATGCATTAAATAGAATTTATCTACATTTCATTCTTTCTCTTGTGATGCTTTTGTCCTGTTTTTCTATCTATTTCTTACTGTTTCTATTTGCTTAATGAAATACTGGTGTATCTCTAGGCTGGAACTGTGCAGTGTTTGCTGTTCTACATGGAGAAGATCCTGACCTGAAAAGACACTTGATTTTCTTTGGCTGTGCTTGCTGTTAGAAATTAGCTTTCAGAAAATCAGTGTGTTATGTGACTTTCTAGAAAAATAACAAGTGCCTTCCTGACTGAATCTTGCCACATCCTGTGAGCTATATAATATTTTGTTTGGTTTTGTTAGCCTATAAACATTTTTCTGCATTGACTGAGGGACGATTGCCCTGAAGAATAAATGATGCAAATACAACACAATGCATATATAAGTAGTGTCAACAAATACTAGTTTTACTGGGTATTAGCTTTAAAAATGGTTAAAATATGGCACTTGGCTTCAAAGTGGAACAGGCTGATTGTGGGCAAATTGTTTCTATCTCCTTTAAAAAATATTTTAAAAAAACCCCTCATAAAACAATTAGCCTTTCAGCATTCTCTATATGTTCCCTTCTTTCCATGCACACCCTCAAGAGCATGCAATGGAGAGAACTAATATCTGTTCCTTTCTCAAAGTGCATTCAATCCCCCTGAAATACAATGGCTGAGTGGCAGTTTATTATTATTTTTCCCTGCTGTTGGAGAATTAATGAAGAATAAAGCCAACATTTCATAGCTGAAGAATAGAATGTCCACATTTTCAAAGCAAGATTCTTATCAACTATTCCTATGTTCATGAGAATTTAGAAATGCCTGAATACTATATAGGCTTATGGTACCCCAAGGTGTCAAAAATCATGTTGCATCCTGAAAACTCTTCTTGGAAAGTAGAAAGAGTGTAGCTTTCAAAGATATACAAACTGCTTTTGTCTGCCATTTAACCATTGCCTAGTTAAATACAGAGTTGTTTTTTCTGCATATTTTGTTAATGTTACTGTTGAAGAGTGCATAACATTTTTACTATTAGAATAATTCTGGGTTTTAATTTATTGTTTTTATGAGTGAGGTATATGGCACTGGTCTATGTGTGATCAAATACTGACTTTGCAGGAAATTCTGAATGTGTGTATGGCTAATAAGAAAAATATTTTGGCAAGCTGACCCTTCAGAATCTTCCAGGTTGTTTATCTGCTGATAAGTATGTATCATTCTGTTTTTATTTTTTGTTTCCTGTAATTCCAACAGAAAGTAAAACCTTGTGAGCTAACAAATACCCTTCCTTGAGTTATGATTCAAACACAAACCCTGGTATTATTGGTGTTTTCCTTCAAGAGATGTACTCTTTTAAATTAAAGACTAGGTGATGATACAGAGCTGTAGCCAGCTGCTCTCTGCTGGATGAGTCAGGTAACTCCCCAGTGATTTTTCTAGGCAATGTGAATCATATCCATTTTGGTGCATTGTGTGCTTCACCTCTGGCACCTTGTGCATCATTTCCCTTCTCACAAGAGCAGAGACTCAGTGGCACCTGAGCAAGGAGTCTTTGAGAAAGAGACACTGAGCAGTCCCAGTGATGCCCCACACTGACAGAAGGTCCGTATGAAGTTCACACCCAAACTGAGCAAGGCAGCAGAGCCCCTGTTGTGCACCAGGGTGTGTCCTGGTGCCTGTCCTGTCCCAAGGTGTTTGTTTCCACAGAGCAGACACGAATGCAAAGTCTGTCTGGAGGAAAGCATGGTTCCTCCTGAGAGAGCTTGGTTACTTCTGTGGATTAGTATTTCTTTACAGTGTCTCTTGGATTGTTTTCAGGAGAAGTTCATCAGAGAGAAGGGGTAATAGAAACGATAAAAAAGCTTTCTTGACATTTGCTCCCCTTCTATGCTGGATGTGTCTTTTGGGCTTTCTGGCAGTAGGTTTTATAGGTGTGTCTTGTTCTCTCAGGCTCCCCTAGAAGCTCTTGGTGGTTTCTCTGCTGTAGTCATCCCAGCTTTGTCACATTGCTCTATTCCCTTCTCAGCAATGACAGCAGCTTCTAGCTGATAAAAGAGAAAAGTTATATTTTAAAACTTTTTGTTTATTTACTTGCTAAAATAGAGTCAGTTATACTGTTGCTCTAAAGGAGACAAGAAAGGGCCTCAGACCTCCATTTCAGTACCTAGAAACAGCAAGGAATAATATATTATTACGTCAGCTCTAATGATAATCATGCCACTCTGGCAGTGATACTGATCAATAATGCTTCTCCACCTGGAAATTGCTGTTGCAGGTTGGAATTCCTGCTCCCTGGTTTCCTGTAACCCAAAGTGATGCATCTTGTGCACACGGTGTCTGTCCTGGGGCTGGCTGGGGCTGTGACGCATTTCTGTGCTGGTCGGGAAATGAGTCTCATTGCCTCTGAGGACAGTGTGTTGTCATTGCTGTCACATACACACGCTGTACTGCCAAACAGCTGTTAGGAGTGTGGGATTCGTGTTCTGCTGCATTTATTTCACACTTCACACATTTGTTCTCACCTCCAAAGTATTACATGGTGCTGTGTCTAATCATATTTTCATTTGCAGGCAAAGGAGATTTGCAGAACATCTCAGTGTGAATGATTTACATAAGCAATAAAATAATTTGGTGTGTTTGAGGAGGCTGATAAAGTGGATTCATGCTATACTAACAGACTTAATCTAAATTAATAAAGATTCATACCTCATGACAATCTGTTGAAAAACAACTGCTAATGCAAATGTTTGAGTTGTGTATATATTTAATTTCATACAGACCTATGTAAAAACCTTCTTATGTACATTTGCACATTGATTTCTAACGTGACCTGACAGCTACTGTTTGTATAAACAGCTGCCATGTATATAAATGAGATTAAAAATAATAAAATATCATAAATACAATTGGGAAAAGCCTGTTTACTTTCAATTGCAAAGCATCATAAATACGAGTGACTAGAGTCTATTCTACTACATGCTGTGCTAGAATCTGATTTGTCTGATTTATTTAATGAATTGCTGAATAATTCAATTCTGGAATACCGGAGACGCTGTACCAGTAATGCTTCAGAAAGCAAAAAATTTTAAATATATTGTAATACAACAGTATTAAACATATTGCAAAATAGGTTTCAAACAGCAAAATCTTGTAATTGGACATTATTTAGGGGTATAACTGGACATTTTTATTGTGTAATCTGCCTTCATTTGTGTAAACAACTCTATTGGTAAATAAGGACTTAAATGCATTTAACACCCATAAAATTACTTATTGCTTTGAAGCTGAGCAATTCCTTTCCAGTGTGGTAAAAGAGGAGATTGTCTTTTGTTTCATTTTTCTTATTACAAAGGGCTCAAAGACCACCATCCTGTCAATCAGAGTTGGACAGCAAAAGGGAAGTAATGGAGAGAGACCAAGAGAGCTCCAAAATGGATTAAACGAAGTTTTAAAATTTTAGTGAGTGTCTTCTGTGGCTCTGCTCTGTTTTCCAACATGGTGGGTGTGAGAGAGCAGAGTTGCTGTCCTGAGAGAGCAGCAGAGGAGAGGAATCCTTCCTTCTTGAGTAACCCCCCTGCAGCTCTGCTGGCTGCTCCCGCTGGCAGTGCAGCTCTGCCTTCCCGAGGGCACAGCTGCTGCAGGGATGGATGGAGCTGTGAAAGGCTGCCAGATCTCACACTCTGGGTCACGTTCTTCCTGCTTTACTGTTTCTGGGGAGCTGTATCACGGGACCTGTATCTGACCCCGTTGTGCTGTGTATGAGCTGCTGTCCAAGTTAACTTTAGGTGGTACAAGTGTGGCCAAAGTCAGAACGTAGCAAGTGACCAGCCTGTGGTAGGTACTCACCGTGTGAGCAGCTGTGGAGTCAGTGCTAGAGGTCTTTTTTTTTTAGCAGAACCCCATGAGGTTTGCAAAATGACCTGTACTTTTCCCAATACTAGCCAAATAAAGAGTATGATAATTGTAACAGGTGGCTTGTCTCACCCTTTCTAGACTAATGCCACCATGTCATTCCTGAGATTTCATAGAAGGAAAGAAATAAGTGGTTTTTGCTTTTTCTAAGTCTTCTAGACATAGCAAACCTAATTTCTTCCTTCAACTGCCAGTTCCAGTCACTTAGTGCATGAAAGGAATGACTAGTTTATCTAAATTCCTGATTTACCAATCTAATAATAAAATAATAATTGCCTATTATTACTCTGAACAAAATTCTCAGTTTTAACCAGAACCACCCAGTGGATTTGCCTTTATCCATTTTTTCTATTCAATTACCAGATATTTCTTAACCTGTTGTGTTGTGACCACAGTGCCTGGACTGACTCTTAGAGCACATGGGGAGGGAACTCTACATGACTGTGTGAGTGGACAAAAAGGCAGGAGATAAAGCTTCAGAGTGAGCAGCACAGGTGATGCCTGCCTGATTCTGGACTTGAGGCTGGCAGTTAAAACTCAGGAAAGAGGTCATTGAGCCATCATTTACAGTTCCCTAAAATTGCCCTGTCAGTGTGTGGTGGTCAAAAAAGCCAACAAAATATTGGGCAGCCTTGGGAATGCTATTGCGAGGGAGGCAGAGGCCCTTGCCTGTATCTGTTAGGGAGTTCAAGTGAATAGCCAGAGATGTGTCCTCTGACATTCCTAATCGAGGCAAGTCGTAGATACTGGGCAAAGCAGAGGGGCTGTAGAGAGTGTGCTTTTGTGCTCTTCCCAATGGTTTCTCTCAGCGCTGCCCTGTGGATGGTCCCATTCCTCACATAATCAGTTTAAATCTTACTTTTGCCTTGAGTGGACATATTGGAGCAATCCCTCAGCTGTCAGGTAGAATAATTTCAGAGCTGTTTTGTCCACATTTGAAGATAAGAGTTCATACAAACAAACCGAGGTTAATATGCTGCCTCTTAGTGTGTTTCCCACAGTAAGGCGGAAACATATCCTTAAGAGGAGGTGCTTTTTATTTTTAAGAAAAATGGTCAGCCACTTTTCTATATCATCATTAACATTCCCCTTGGATAAAATCCAGTGATGAACAACTTCCTGATGGAAGAGGTCATGGCTTTTCCCTCTCCCATAAGTATAAAGGTCAGTAATATGTTTGAGAGTACTGATGCAGATAAAGATTTAGAGTCATGGGGCCAGTGGCATTAAAAGAGTAATGTAAATTGTCTGCTTTTAAAAGAGGTACAAAGCATGTTTATTATTAGGAGCAGGGCAAGAAATTAAAATTCTTTGAATTTCTTGCTGTACCTACAGCACTCTAAGCCTGGCAGAGCTTCTACCCATGTATGGGAATGTGTTAGTGGAATTCTGCTTGTGCTGTGTGGCTGTGCAGAACAGTGACATACCAGACACAAGATGATAAGGGGGAAAGAAAACCTTTAGCAATTTTCTTGTTATTTGAAAATTGCAGAAGTTTAGTCAATTTAAAGTCCTCGTGAATGTCCCATACTGATGGGTGGCATCTGTGCTGTGGCTGGCAATACCCTGCAGCTGCTGTGTGTGCACTGCCTCACACACATCAAGTGTTAATAGAATCACAGAATAGTTCATCTTCCTCACGTTCCACACTCTTGTTTCCAGCAGTATTATTTACCTGAGGTGCAGTGTAGCTGGACATTTTAATTTAGATAAAGAACCAATTTATTTTTGTTCTCGCATAGTAAAGCAAAGTACTTTTTTTTGGTGCTTTTTCTGATCTTTTCTTCTTGGTTGGTATCAGGGAACTTTGATTCATCGAGGGAGAGCTGGTAATTTGTACGCTGAAGACAGCCTGATAGGATTTTTCCCCTTGCATTATTACTGGGAACACTGTCAGCATTTAATTAAGAGTTTAAATTTAAAAAATTTATTTTCTTTCTAAATGAAACCTATGGCCTCTATTAAAGCCTTTAAAGGGAAGACTTTGGTCTCAGAAAACACCATAAAGTTAAAGTGATGCTTTTTTCTTTGGCAATCTATCAGACTTGTGTGGTCATTTCCCCTTGGCGTCAGACCTAAACTGTTATGAGATTTAAGTTTAAATGTGTGAAAAATGAAGAAATGAATGGATGATTCAGGACTCTTGTTACCTTTGTCTGAGGCAGAAGAAAAATAACTTTCAAGAAAAGTGTTTGGATCAATTATTAAATTCAGTAAGGGAGATGAGATTTTATTTCAGAAAGTGTCCAAATTCAATCCAGAAGCTGATGTTTTAAGGCTTTCTTCTCTAGCCCACAACACAATAAAGCTGGTGTTTCCAGGGAAAACCATTTAGCTCCTGAATGGATATATGGGGTAAATTATTCTTATTTCATGTGATTAGTATCAGGCATTTAGGAGACATATAAATTTGTCCTACTGATAGATTGTAATAGTTACATTTGATACATTTAAACCTTTTTTAGAGAAAAATCTCCACCTAAACTGGGGCCAGAGAGCTACAAAAGAGAAGGGGCTTGGGACTTATGCCGCTGACTTGAACAGGATCAAGATTTTGGTCCAGTTGAATGTAAGTACCAAATGAATTATTAGAGAGCTGGAGCTGAGGGCTGCTCTCGAGTGTTCTGGAGCACAGACCAGGAGCTGGATGTTTGTTTCCTGTGGCTCTTTTCGGGTGGTTGCAACGTTGCCATATTTTGGTGTGCTCTGGTGTGCTGCTGATTTTACATCATGATTGCCTGTCTGAAACCAAAAATTCTTGGAAGATTTTAATTAGAACTTTGTATTGAATTCTGAGAGAATCTGTTTTCATAATATTTTTTTAAGAAAGAAAGATACATTTCAGGGAACTTTTATGTTAGAGGCCCTATGCTTGGAAGCAGGAGCTTCCTGTGTGTAACATGGTCTTAGTCAATTTTTGCATGTGCTGTTTTGTGGCAAAAAGAAAAAGCAACTTCTACTTTCCTAACTCCTTATGCCTGACACCTGGCCTTTCTGTGTTTGGCCTGAAGGCAAGGAGTGTGTGCTCTGATGCTTTGTGAGGAGAGCAGGGAGGCTGTGGGTGTCAGCAGTGTGAGTGGTGGGGATTTCAGTGGAGAGCTGCAGATTCCAAGTCTTGTCTCTGTGAATTTTGTGTTCTCTGTTCCGTGATGAACGAACAGATTATCCTCCTTCTTATGCATGCATCTGCAAGATGGTGATGATGATAAAAAAATTTTTTTCAGTCGATGGATTTTCTGGGAAAAAGTTGTTGTGGAAAGCTGTTGCTAGCAAATGTTGTTTAAAAAATGGATCCAACCACTTTTTTTCTGTTATTTGGCCTGTTTTTGTAAAGTCTGCCTAATGAATGTCTGGAAGCAGAGAGGCAGTTAGGTGTTTTACCTTCGCTTTGCTAGCGTAAGGCAAGGTTTAAAGTGTCCTCTCTTTCTGGGAATATACACAGGAATAAAACTTCTCAAATGCTTGGTTCTGCAAACATTCCATTGGCCAAAATCCATGTAACTAAAGGAGAGCCCTAGCTGTACTCCTGTTTGGAAGGCAAAGTGGTTTACATACGTGAAAGTTGTGTTCCAGCCCTGGGAAGAGGAGACCCATACTCAGTTTACAAGAAGGTGCTCTCTCTTCTGCAGTCCCGTGGTCCTGTGATCTGTACTCCGTAGTGAACAGCCAATGTAATTTCCTGGCTAAGAGGCCTTTTAAGAGGTTCTTGCATGTGCTAAAGTTGTTTCTACAAAGCTTTAAACAGAGCTTAATTCTGGAGGGGCCTTTGAATATACATGTCTGGCTTTATCAGTACTGAATCATTAGAACTACTTGCCTTGATAGATATCTTCATGTAGTGATCTGCCTTTTTTACGAAACTGTTCTAAATTAAAAACAATGTAGAAATGGTATGAAAGGATACATTTGGCCTTTTATGAAAGGGTTCATGCTTCACATGTAGTCCTTGTTGCTGTGCAATAAAATCAAATAGTAAATTCTAAAATCCATAAAGTCAACTGAAACATTTTAAAGATGAAATTGCATCTGGTTCTCTTAGGCTTTGTGCTTTACTGTCTTGTATTACCAACCTAAATGTATTTGTGCAAGTTTTGCTTTTAGTGACAGAACTATAAAATAAGCTAAGAGGGATCCATGGCAGTGTCATAAAGAGTTTACGATGTTCATAAGGAGACTGTCACCACCACCCCAGTCTTTCATTTAAGAACAGCCTGCTTTGCAGACTGATGGAGTAATGCACAGTAATCCTAAGAGGGTCTTCAAGATGGAGTTCTTATGAAGGCATGTGGCATGGCTGTAATTTTGATGTGTCCAGCCAGCTCCTTCACTGAGCATGGAAGTAGGAGGGGGTTTGGCACTGAATTGCTTGGGCCTCTTCAAGTGCTTCTTTCAGAAGTTTGTCAAGTTATTTGGAAGAGGATCCTTTAACTGTTAAGCAATACCTAATTTTTATAGTGGAGTTGTAACACTTGGAGAGAGGGAGAGACATAAACATTTAAAAAAAAAAAAAGTAGGCAACCAATAGAAACGATCCAGAAAGTACCTGACTAGTTTTTTTGCATTGCAAAATTTATCTTAATTAAGTATACTGAAATATGTAAAGGGGATGGAAAAATTTCATTATTTCTACACAGCTGATATCTTTCCAAAAGTGTATTCCATTGACCTGGCCAACTTTAAAATAATGTGTTTTCCTTCTTGGCACAAGAGATCTCTCTGTTATTTAGATAAGGTATTCTTGGTGAGCTACATTCTCTGGTTAACTATAGCCAGTATTTTTCTTGTTATGATGAGTTAATGGTGGCCTTCTGTGACCACTGGTATTTTTTTCAGATAGTTTCATTTTTCTCTATGGGCAATTTCTACCGATTTTATGTTATTTAGACAATCTGTTTTCATGGAAGAGGTCATGCCCGCCCAGGAATATCGCAGGGCAGTAATTAGAACAATCTTGAACCACAGGATGAGAGACCCAACCTGAAGCTTGAGCTCCCGGAGTGAGGTACAAATCCTTTCTCAGATGCATGGTTACAGCTGGTATCCTACTTGTGAAGGCATTGCTATCTTCTGAGACATCATGTGCAAACCAAAATGCATTTGTTAATGCATTGAAGTGTTAGACAGTGGGCTCGTGAACTCTTTTGACATATGATATGTTAAAAAATCATCATTGGACAAAATTTAGCAAACTAGAACCAAATTAATGGTTTCATTATTTCTGCACAGCTGGCATCAGTTCCCATGAAAATGTGGAATTTTTGTTTGTTTTTCTGTATGTGTGAGTCCAGTGTCTAGTGTTATAATTTACCATCACTGAGTGGTTTCTATGGAGCATATTTGGTCTGAACTCAAAGGATTGTTCTCTGTGTATTTGGATGTTTTAGTGCCCAGCCTTCACCCAAACTCTGTGAGAGTTAAGTCTGGCTTCCTTTCAAGTAATAGAAAGTCTCCTTCCTTGCTTCAAAAACTGGAGGAACCTAAAGAGTTAGTAATTTAGCTCCTTACTTGAATTCAGTCAGAATGCTTTAGTGTTCCAGTACAGCTTTTTTTTTTTTTTTTGTTTGTAATCTTTACCGAAGTGAAATAAACTTCGGTTCTCATGCTGGAAAGTTTCACTATCCTCACTAGCAGGGGCAAGTGCGTGCTGGTTACTTCAGGAGTAAAAACCTCAGGAGACTGGAATGTCTGTGCCAATGCTCTTAACTCTGGTCACTTAGCAAACATGCAGATTTCAACTGAGCTAAAACCTGGGAGTTGTCCTGTCTTTTTTTTAGATGTGATGTCTTTATTTTTGCTTCTTACAGACCATATGTGATCTCCTGTTCAGCTCCATGGAGCTTTAAGTATGTTTTGCCAATCTTAACCTGATTCAACCCGCATATTGGTTTAAATTAGGAAAATCGGGATATGTTTCATCAGATGGAGTGATGTGAAAGGATGGCTGGACTCTCAGGTACACTGCTGTACTATTAAATAAAAAACCCTTTTAGACCATAAAAGGCAAAAATTGATATTTAGTTCCTTTATATGTTTAGAATAATGGAGACTTTATAGATCAGTTGCTGCTTCTAACCCTCCTCAAGGTTGGCTAAAATGAAATCATAAGCATCGATTCATGAGGGGGAAAATGTAATATGGAAAGAAATATCAGCATTGCCAGCAGTCTTGCTGGCTCCTGGCAACATGGCAACATGAATCGTGGCAGGCATGTATGCCTGTGTAGACACTGAGGTCTATATACTCTCTAAATAGTTTGTCAATTTTCTGTTCTTGGGTCACTTTCTAATGTAATGCCCATTTTCATCGTCATAAGAATCGAGTAAATACTTTAAATGAAAAGAAATTGTTTACCACCAGCCATCCTGCCCTGAATCAACACAAACAATAAAAAGTCTGCAATGTGTGTGATATCTCTTTAGCGGATTCTCTTCTGCATATGAGCACTTTCTGAGCAATAAAACTGATGAAGCTTGGCCTCCCTCCACTATCTCATATGGTGCTACATTGCTGCCTCTGGACAGGAGGACACCCCAGAGCTGTCCATGTGAAGTCTGACCTGCTGGCTTCTCCCAGGCTTGCTGCTTCTTTTGACGGCTTACAAAGTCTTGGGAAGCCCTGACTCTTGGCTGCTGCACATGGAATTAGTGGCTTTAGGGACACGTAGGGTGGAAATTGTCTTGTACGGAGATATAATCTATGCCATGGTGGAGCTGTGGACTTTGTCTTACTTGTTCTGGTTTGAATAACTTGTATATTTGTGTTTTATCGTGAAATTTGGACAGATAAAAACTCATATGTGGTTCCTTCTATAATGCCAGTGAATTTTGGAGAAAGTGAGACGAAGCAGCAGACAGTGCCAGAAACAAAAGTAGAGCATGGATTTTCCGGTTTCCAGTCCTCTACCTGCTAAGTCGTGGATAATCACCCCATCCATTGAACTGGTAGAGCTGAAATAAAAGCAGGCTTTAATATTCAATGGAACCTCATTCTTCAGTTAAAATGCATTCTATAAAACCCAAGCAACAAATTGGTTCCTACTAGCCAAATTTATATTAGTTGAAAGAACAAGAATCCAGAAAAAAAAGAACAAACCCTTATGCTCAATCTGTAGGCAAAAAATAGTAAGTTCTACTTACTCCCTTTTTACCACTATAAAATATTTTTCTATTAATGGAGATTCTCTGTTTTAAAAATGCCTTTTTTTTCCCTCCCAGGAGATTTCTTTTAACATGGGAAAACTGAAAAAATTCTTTAAATAAAATACATGATAATTTCAAAGGAGTCTTGTCAAGACAGTAAAAATAAATGGGGAGTTACAATTTTGATTTATTACGGAGCTGTGGAGGGGGAAGCCATCTGTGTTATCTGATTTAAACATAAACACAGCAAGCACTTCTAAATACAAGATATATAAACGGTTCTCAGTATGCTAAATATTGTTGTGGTTTGGTGCATGTAAACAGGAAATCCTATAGCAAAGTCAAACCACAGTTTAAAAATGTTACAAAGGGATTGAACTCTTCCTTCACTGCCGATTGATCATGAATAATGCCAGGCTCAAATTTCTTTTCTATTCATTTAGTTAGTATTTCTTCTGTGCAATCAGGATAAAAATTTCAAACAAAGCAAGTATGAAGCTAAGAGAAAGTTAGTGTGGAGGAGTCAAACAGAAATATATTTCCTTATAAACTCCAAAGTCCTCCTTAAACTTCAAACTGCATTGGATTTGGTCTTAGTGAAAACCTTGAGGCTCCAAAGAGGAGTGAAACTTGCCCAAAGCAGATCTTCATACGGGAAAAGCAGGACATAAAGCTGTATAGAGAAACTCCAATAAAGGTATTAAGCATTAAGGATTTACAGGTGCAGTTTTTTGCTAGCTCCTGTGGAAACAGCTTCAGTACCAGCTTATTTTGAAGTAGGCAAATAAAGCTTTATTTAGTAGCTGCTTGTAAAAGACAAATATTATAGCAGAATCAAATGGAAACCAGAATAGGGATCAGAATAAGAGATTTGTAAGATTTAAATGGAAAAAAAAAATCCTGGCTAGAGACAACATCAATATCTCAATAGGCAAGAACAAATGACAGGAAAAATTGTACAGGTACGTTCATGTTTTGATTCATATTTGAATATTTCTAAGGCAGAATAACCATTGTTTTTCCTTTGTGTCTGTGGAGGCCATGTGAGATGTGAATGCTTGCTCGTCACGCATTTGGTATCTAAAGTTTGTAGCCTGCTGGCTGCTCTGAATCCTATATGGAAGAAAGTTCCTGCATGGGATAAAATTGTTCTAAAACCCCCACTTTTAATATTGATGCTTTTGAAGGAAGAGAGACATTATTTTTTGTGACTTTTATTCTCTCAACATTTTTATTTACGTGTAATATTTCCAACCTCTAGTGCATGTAGGCAACTTGTCTTCCTGCAGTGCTGGAAACCTGCATCAAGTGTATTCTCTTTCAGAGAGGAAATTAATTTTTTGGTTTGTTTTTTTTTTTAAAATTAAAGTCAGATTGAGCAGTTAGAATGAGAAGAATGGCATTGCCAATATCTCTTAAGTTTTCACCTGAGAGAGATTTGGAACGGGGGAAGATGGTGTCCAGCCATGCTATCGCTCTGCCTAGAGTCATGACAGGACTTTATGTATGACATGGCTTTATATACAGCTGAGTGAATAGAGTTTTGGAACAGGGCTGGGATACTGCATTATGTTTCTAGATCTGCTACTGACTTGCTGTGGAATGTGATTATATGCTTCAATTTCTTCTTTTCTTGATTTCTCTACCTGCAGAAGTATTACGTTATAATATTATGATGATTTTTGCATAAAAGAAGAGATATTTCTTACTAGTTAGGAGCAGAATTTTATCTGTTCTTCTTGCATAATTTCTCTTTTCAAAGATGAAAATATTGGATGGTGCTGGAGCAATATCAGTTCTATTAATTCTGGTGTGCCACATGTGGGCATGTTTGCATACTAAAATATAAAGGATGTAAAGAGGCGTACACAGACCACTGACTCCTGTTCTGGCTGTTTGTGGAGTGAATGGGTGAAGGAAGGGTGTTTATGTCTTCTGCTCAGGGTTGAATAAAGTAACAGGCAGATTACTTCAGAGTCAGAGGCTGACCACAGCAATCTGTAGTGTCCTGCCAAAATCCACTCCAGACTTGTGAATGAAATCACAGTTTTTCATTTCATTTGTACTCTTGAAAGTAGCTGAGAACATTACAGTAGCCAAGTGGTAAACTCTGGGTAAAGTAAGCATCACACAGCTTCCCGTTGTTCCAATTTCTGTTTAGTAAGTACTAATGATATAAGGCAGCCCGCAGTTGAGCTCTTAAAATGTTTTGTTCAGCACATTTTTTTTCTTTCATGTGCAGTTGACAGTAGAAATGTTCTTGTTAACTTCTCTGCAGTACAGTTCACTCAGTTTGCTTCTAAATCCAGATGTGGAATTGTGGTCACTGCACTAATGAACTCCATATTTACGCCAAATTGAGGATATCTGTGAACTCTGACATACAATATAGAAAGATATGCCTTTGGAGAAATATGCCTTGGTGAAGTGCAGTGCCTTTTCCTTGATGTGGGATAAAATAATATTTCCCATTTTTGTACCTTGCATTCCTTGGAAAGTGGCCACGGAAATTACTTATATGAAGCTGTATCTCCTTATGATAGAGCACTCTAGAAACGGTGTAAAAAGTTAATATTCAAAATGTTACTGGTGCCATTTGGTGGTGCTTTCAAGCTTCTCTAGCATGAAGAAGGAAGCAAAGGAGCGCTGAGCTTTGTGCAGGACGTGCTTTTGCAGGGCTGAGGAGGGTGTAGTAACAAAGCCCAGCTGTGTTGGAACGGGATGCAATCCAGGGGTTCTGGCAGAAGGAGGTGGGTGAGGCTGAGCTTTGGCTTGTGAAAAGTTTGATGGAGGAAGTCACATGTGGTCTGCGTGCTGTAAGAGTAGGAGATGACTCTGAGCCAGAGGAGTTAATGACGAGAGTGCTGCTTTGTATTAGCTGAAGGTCTGGCTGATTGCACGTTGGCTTTGGATGTGCCCTAAGGTCTTTAGCTCTCACTTTGCTGTAGATTGCCTCCTATGCTGCCATATTTGTTTAGAATGAGATTAAGCTCTTTTACACAAGAAATCCACACTTCTGGTTGTAAGGAAGGATTTTTGAAGTGTGCACGGGCTTTTGGAGAATGAGTAGGATTATTCTGGGGTCCTGTTTTACTGGGATTGGTCTTAATCAGGCCAACTTCCACCTCTTCAGAAGCTCTTTCCTCTTGAGGAGAGGAAATAAAAAGTTGAATCTGAGCCTGTCAGTGCAATTGGATGGCTGATTATTATTTACCTGGGTCACTTTCCCAACGGCATAACTTGGGCAATAATGAGAAGTGAAGATAATTTACATAGATTGCATATGATGTACTTAAATCTTCATCATTGTGTTAGAGGGTGAGCTGGGGACTGGACAAATGGTTTAGGTGCTTGGGTGTTCTAGATATGAGTATGAAGATGTCTTTGAGCTCCTTGTGAAGGTGGTGTCCTGCTCAGTAGGTCTCTGAAGTACCTGCTTGGGAACTATTTTCTTTGCTGCATCTATGATACACAAATGATGTGTGGTTGGAGCAAACAGTCCCTTGCACGAAATAGGTGCCAAAGCCTCCTCTTGTGATTCTCTTGCCTTTTGCATTAACCACATGGATGGAGAAGGTGTCCAGTGCTGAAAATGTTCTTGGGGCACATCTTAATTGGTGGTGAAAATACAGCCATTGGGATCTACGTAGAAATATGTATGGGCAGAGAAATCTGTACTTGTCAGTTTTGGGGATTATGGTTGCCTCTGGAGTGCTGTTTGGAATCACTGTCAGAGGCAGACCGTTTGTGTTGTTGAATTACAGCTGCAGTTCAATATGGCAGGTCCAGTACTTTCATGGTAGCTAGATCTCAACCTTCTCATCTATGACTAGATTTTCTTTACTTTTAATGTTGTGGCTAAAATTTACTATTGATTCCTTTTTCTGATGTTCACCTTCATATATTTTTGTTTTCATTAAAGTTCCACTTTCAGGATAGCTGGTGGCCCTGTTAAGCACTTGCTCCTTGATTTACAGAAAGTTTGTGGTGACAAAATCCCACGCTATTGCAATGACCAATATTCACAAGTAACATCCATTTTAATGCACTGTCATGAGTTTTTTTCTCTACAGAAGTCCGTGCTTTTTGGACCTTTTATTTCGTTTTTCCGTTTCCGTGGAAATCTTTCCACTGGTATTTCTTCTAATGGCTTTTGTGTGCTACTGATGTTATTTTTCTTTTTGTGGTGTGATCTGATCTGACTTATGTGGTTAATACTACAGAATAAAACCATCTTATTCTTATATCTAAGTTTAAATAAGATTGCTATTAATTTGTTCTGGGTTATTTTAAATCCAATATCCAACTTTCTATTTCTGTGGTTGCTTCTCAAACTGTTTTCCTGATATTTGTGGCTGGGATCCCAAGGGATACACAAGAAGTCGTTGCGCTTACAGTACTTTATTTATTGAGTGTTTAAACTATATTTTGGTTACATTTTTGCACCGGTATTTATATTAAAACAGTACTGAAATAATATATCCAACATTGAAATCCTTTTCTTCAAGATACTGTAAACATATAGCTGGAAAAACACGCTGTGGAACTCCTCAGAAATACACCCCGTTGCAGGAATTAGGCCTACAGAGAAGAGGAGAGATAAAGTCCTGCTCCAGTATTACAGATGAGGAAATGAAACATGGAGTAAGTCCTGAGTACAAGAAAGCATGAATGAATTAAAAATATTTATGTATTTTCATCATAAGTCGATAGGATTTTCTTATTTAATGAGTATGTTAAATTTTGATGAGATTTCATTTGCAGTGAAAGTCTGATGTGGTGTACAGTATTCTAGAAAGCTGTATAATAACAGCAACAACTTGCCAGTATTTTTTAAAATAGTGAAATGGTGGCGTTTGGAGCTGTGGAAAATTTTATTAATAGCAAGAGAAATTATAAAAAGGAATTTTAGAAGGACTTTGAATGAGAAGATAGAGGGCATAAGCTTTGGTAGCTGTTAGTTAGAGGCTGGAAGAAATAATGGCAAGCTGTTAGTTATGATGATAAGTGCTAAAAAATGTACACAGCACATAAGGAACAGTTTAAAATCTGTCAACAATGAATCATTATGAAAAACATTGGTTGGAAGGTACTTCTTATTTCCTAAGGGATTAACTCGGAAAAATTTTTTTTTTCTCTTTTTTTTTTTTATTAATGACTTTGGCATAAGCAATGGGATTATGTTGATGAAATCTATTTATGACAAAAATTTAGGAGGGACCATAAAGATTGTTATTTTGCATTATAAAAGAAAGAACTGGACAGACTTGGAGACCAAAGTAATAGAGAATCAATAATGCAAACCCTTGGCCTGGGCACTTGGGAATTAAGACGTCTCTTCCAGAGGCTCACAGCTGGAAGCAGTCAGGGAGAAAGAGGATCTGGGTGCATTGATTGTGCACTTTTCCTACACTGGACATGTATTGAGCCATCAGTGGGACATGGCCATGGAAAAAATGAAATGTGTATCTGACAAAGGGCTCCCAAAGGGTGAGTCCTGATACTCTCATTCAGACCCTCTCTGGGTATGTTGTGAGCAATTCTAATCACTCACGATCAGAAGATCAGGATCCAGACTGGAATGTCCAGCCAGGATCATTAGAGGAATGGAAACTCCCTGTACGAGAGGAGATGGAAACACACACATTCAGTGTCACAAAAGAAAAGCTGATGAGGATGTTGTGCTCGCTTAGATCAGGAAGAAGAGGGGTTTTTTTGTATTATTGACCAAATGGTACCAAATAACCTTGCATAAACTTACGACTATTTGTATTTAAAAAAAAGTTTTCAGTTATAAAATGTGAGGGTTTTGGAATTGCCTTGTTATTTTGGAGTTTTTTAAAATTCTTTTTAAATCAGGAGAGATTGAAATGTGTGCGTCAGTGTTAAGTGTAATCCCTTTCTCTTTAGCTAGTGCACGGTAGAAAGCTGTATTTTTGAGACAAAAAGAAAAGAATGATTTTCTAGGTTTAATCCTAAATTCCCAGTAGTCAGTAGACAATACTTTTGAAGTGGTAGTTGCTTGAACACCTTTTGTATGCTGAGGCTTCAGCTTCATATTGATGGTCCAAGACAGCTCATTTACCTGATCCTGAGCAGTGCAGTACAAAGTGTTCTGGGAAAGGAAATGAAACTTATTCAGCCATACTGAAATAAATATTTTAAAGTATTCAGGCAAATATGTCCTCCTAATAGATATCATTTCAGCTTTTGATTTCTGAGAAGTTCCTCACCTCAGCTGTATCATTCCTTTTATGTGAACACCAGACCAATTGCAGATCCCCTGATCCAGCTGCCTCTGTGGACTCAGCTGCTATTTTGAAACCCTGTATTGCTGTGGTTATGATCTTATTTTTAGGCTTCAGTAGTATACGTGGAGAAACTGATGACTTAGTTCAGTATGATCTGACAAAAACAACTCCCCTTTTCAGAATATTCCAGTTGTGGTCCGCTCTCCTGGTATTTTTGGCACATTACCATCCAGGTTTGCATGACTGCTAGGACTGGGGTCTGGGAGAGAAAGGAAAACAAAATGTTCATTTAGATTAGAAAATAGGGAATTTTCTGCCCTTTGCTTTCCATTTATTCACTGCTGACCAAGCTTTACTAGCTTGTGACGGTCAAAACAGTTTCAAAATTTAGAGGGGTAAATGCAGAATGCTCTGTGCATCAGGTTACCCGTGTCATTGGCATGGTCTTTATGAAAACTTCTATACAGAAGAATTTTCTTTAGCAAAAGAATGCGACACAGAATGTATGTGTAGAATTTTAAAATGAGATTTTAATCACAGAACTAATCAGCAGCACAGCATACAGAACACATTTTGAAGATTGTTTCAGTTTTCCTTGACACATTAAGACCTCTTTCTCTTTGGGGGACCATAGAGTCAAGGTCCCAACTCAATGCAGCTCGAGTTATCTATGCAGCCTGTGTATTTTAAGCTGGATTCATGAAGTTTGAAACCATTTCCATCCAGCTCAGAGGGGCACTCTGCCTTTCCTTTCCCAGCCCTCCCCAGGAGAAACCATCCCCTTCAAACTGTGCAGCCTTAGCAATGGTATGTGTTTTCATTCCTTGAGAATCTCACTGTTGGGATGATGCTTGTGCCTTTTAGCTGAATGGGAATTTAACTGGCTATGAAAGACCTCGGACTGGACTTGTAAAGCTCAAGTTTTTGATCCCATGAATAACTGTATTTGTGTCATTGAGGTATTTAACTTGATGGTTTCATTTTTCCTATGATCACTTCTCTTTTAACTGGAGACTGATAAGACAGCAGGCTTCATTTTGTCCACTGAGGTACTTCTAAATATTTTGTTGGGGATTGCATAGAGTAAAAAGAAAAATTAAACTTGCAAGTAAGAGAATGTTCAGTTTTGTTGTGTGTGCTGTGGGCAGTAACATCTGCCTATCAGAACGGGCAATACCAGCAACTTACATAACTGCATCTGCCAAGGTGTTATTCTAGGGCAGATCAGAAGTATCTTTGCCAAGATAAAATAAATTTTATAACCATTTAAACCTAAACAGGAAGTTCAGCCTCCGAACCAGCAACATTATGTTCTGTTTCTGGTACCACAGTGCTGGTCTCTGCCAGAAGCAATGCACTGCAAACTGATGTGGAAAGGTTATTATATTCTGACTCTTAGATTTCAGATGTGACCCTTGATGGGTTTCTCAGTTTCCTCTTCTTTTTTATTACTATGAGCTCAGATTTCTATGTAATTTGATCAGTATTAATCTTTAACATATGTGCCATTCTTCTTTTCCCGTGGTTAGTATAACAGATGTAAGCCCTGTTTCTTTTCTACGCAGCATTATTTTACTGTATTGTTGGAAACTACAAATGTCATGAAGATTTAATTTTTATGCTAATGGATATGGGACCAGAAAAATTATGTCTTAATTACCATTTACAGTTAGGTTGGTTTCTTTGAAATTAGAAAACAATATATACTTGTTGTCTATGCACATCAACATATGAATAGAGAGCGCTGTGTACTGAACACATGTAACTTGAGTGTCCTACAGAAGGAATGCAAAGAGAAAAACAATTTCCTGCTACCTCGTTGATGAAAAGAAATAATTCCATGTGCTGCACTATTATTTTCTCTTAGATGCATCTTCATCTTTGTTGGATGGTACACTGGTGGGACTGCAGAGCTGACTGCCCACTCCATACCATTTTCCACACACAGTCAAAAGGGAAGGGAATTGTTAGACAAAATTTTGTAGCTGGTATGTCAATGGGTGCTATTTTTCATAGGACTTCAATACTGCCAAATTAGTGCTACGTGCCTACCAAGTGAGATAAATGACAACAGCAGGAGATACTTCTCCTCAACATAAAACACTTGTAGGAAAAATTCAGTCTGAATTTTATTTAAAATCAAGGAGGGTCTTGTTTTCAATGTACATTCTGTATTTGTTGAGACATACATTTGTTTCACAATGAAGTAGTATATATGTTATTGCCTCTTGAGGGTTAATCACTGTGAGTATAATAGACTTGTTTTGCGAAGACTGTATTGAAAATAAGCATTACATTACTTTATCTTCTTCTTCTTTTGTAAATATACAGTATAACAAGTTGCAATGTCACTGTAAGTGAAGCATTTCTGGCTTGTATTTGCCCTTTATCTCATTATAATGATGCCAGAGATCCAATGTAAATATCCTTCTGTTCTGTCCAGCAACCCATACTTTAATTTGGTGTAATCAGAAAATAGTAACCTCTGTAAAGCAGCCTGTCAGGGAGAAATAATAGGGCTGTTAGACATTTGGCAAAACTCCATTGCACACTGCTGAGATACAGTATCCCAGTTTTGCAGGACGTTTGTCAAGACACTTGGTTGCTGTAATGTGCTGGGATGATCCTCCTATCATCAGATAGCACCTGACAGAGGACCGTGAACAGCCAACTCTTCACAATTTAATGAGCAAATCTGGAGCAGTAGTCCCATCAGGAAGGGCATGGAGTGTAGCTCTGATTACTGCATTTGCCACCAGTGCTGTACTGACAGTTTTCATATGGTTCCCTCTTTCTTTTTTTCCCTCCCGAGACATTATTTTTCATGGCATTAACTGTGAATTAACCAGACTCTGTGGAGAAAAAAACTTTAATGCATATCTGGATCTTTCAATTATTTTTTTCTTATTTAAAAAGTATAATATTTATTCTTCTGAGCAGGTTTTTCTTTCTTTATTTGCAGTACTTCAGGAGCACCAAACAGGCTTTAAAGTGGTTGTTGGAAGAAGGTAAAGACTTCTTTTAGCCGTGCTGTAGTGACTGGCAGCAATTCAATTTGTTGCAGTCGGAGGACTTTTAGTACATCCAACGTGCAGACACGTGTAAATGTTCTGCATATGGAACACCATGTGTTGAGAAATGTGCCACTGCCTTCTGTGCACTCTTGAACACAGTGTTATAGGACTTGTAAATAAAAACTGAAGGGGAAAGGGAAGTCTTTTTAAAAGGTTCAGTAGAGGAAAGACAACTGAAGGAAAAAAACTGTATAAATGCAAGCAAAAGCCATTCATGTAGTTATACTCAAGGGACAAATTAATGGAAAAATGGGATATTATCTTTCAAAAGATAGTTCAAGACTACTGTAAAACCTCTTTTTCAGTGAAAAGCTGTTTGAATTGCAAACTTTCCCAAATGGAGCAAGGGTTGACAACTGGGGAGAAAGGAAAAAAAGCAAACTTGTTTTTTGACTTAGAAGGAAAATATTCTTCATAGCACATATAATGTTGAGAGTTCTGTGAATGAAAAGGAGATCTGTGCTATTGGACATGGCTTTTCGCCTTTTTTTCTTTAAAGTACATCCTGTAATAAGTTCATAAGAGCTGTCATGAAACGTTTGAACCCTGAAAGATAGGATTTTTTTTTAATGTTTTCTTTAAAAAATTTTATTTCTAGAGTAGTCAAGATTTTCATCTGATTTAAAACTGGATTGGTTTGTAACTCAGTTGTGTACTCTGTGCTGTTGAAGATTTGTCCCATGGAGTGGGTCTTGGGAAGTGTTGTTTTTTTCTGTTCGTGGCAGGAGAGCAAGAAAAATCAACTCTATCCTTCTCTTTCATCCTGTGCTGAGAACAGCCCAGTGTGAGCTCTCTAACCTTACAGCACTGAACTCAGTCCTTGTCTGCTTGCCTAAAGGACTCCACTGTTGGTTGCAGAAATGTAAACTTTACTTGGTGCTGTTATTTTGGATAGCAGCACTGAACTGATTTCCTCAGTTTGATGAAAGAACTGTAATTGCTCTTAGGTTGGATGTTAGGTTTCAGCTCTCTGGATGGTTGGTGTATGAAGAAAACAGAACCTTTTTGCTCTTGCATAGCATTTTTGGGAGTTACATGTAGTAGAAGTTAACACAGGTTTTGAGGAGTGTAACAGACGTGAAAGGAGATGGAAGTGATCAGTGTATGAACATTTATGCTGAGATAAAATCTAGGTCTTGCAATTCCTCTTGGGAAAAGCAAGCTGGAGCACAGGGTGGGTCCCATGGTGCTTGCAGCTTCCTTTACTTCATGGACTTACATGCATCTCTTTTCTGTTGTCATTGGCTTGCTTGGCTTTAGAGTGATCATATTAACAACGTGCCCCTCAGTCCAGTCTCTTTTCTTTGCTAGAAGTTAGGTAATTGCCTTTGCAGTGTTGTGAGAACGTTGTTCCCACACAGTCTGTGTTCTATTCCAGCTCTGCAGTGTCTCTGTGTTGTTGGGGATTGATCTGTGTGTGGCAGACTGTGGAGATGCTTGTTCGTTCAGCCAGCCCTCACTGGTAAGGGCAAAGTTGATCAGAGAACTGATTCTGTCTGATCCAGACAGAAAATTTCACTCTGAGGAAAATGTGAAAGAAATATTAAAATCTTGACAGGGATGTGGCAGCTCTGTTGGTTTTCTCACCTTGTCCTTAATATTAATTTAAAGGTATTTGATTGAATTTTCTATCTATAAATTATTTCATTAGCAGAAAGTTTTTTCTGTTTATGCGTACTTTACGTAAAAATCAGGGTACAGGATTTTCCTTGTAGTACTTACAGAAGTCATTCAATTAGAGAAGATAAATGCATGGAATTTACCAATCAGAAAAAGTAATGCATGTTCCAGTTTATATATATGTGTATCTCTCTCTCTCTACATATATATATTAAATGAGTTATTAGCATTATTACAAATGTATATTATTTGAATTTTTCAACTTAGTTATTAGAGTTCTACTACATCCTTATGAACTGTTTTGAATTAAAAAAAATGCATTTGAGGAAAAGAGTTGTAAAGTACCCATTTAGATTTACTTTTAGTAATAATATCCTCCTAGAGAGTCACCTCACAAAGAATAACTGCAATGCATTTTTGTCTCATTAATTTGGTGAATTATAAATAAGCACTGGCTGTGGAGTAACATATACTATGTGTTATATTCATGTCTGTTATTTTAAAATTACAAATAATTTTAAAACAAGGACAATCTAAGCTGTTTCAGATGCAGATGCATTATTTGTTAGTTTTTCAATCTGTAGATCCTATGATTTATTTTTTCCCTGGTATTTTGCCCTTGTACTGTTGCTGCCCCATCATGCCTTTTTTACTGGAGTTATTTGAATAATGTACTTTATTTCCATGGTTAGAACTGCCTTCTTCTTCCTTAGTTACAAAGCCTTACTCATGCAAGCAGCTTTCTCACTTGGCTTGTAAATCTCAGTCAACTGTGAAAAGTTCAGTAACCTTTGGGTATAAAAGGGAAGTATGACCTAGTAAAAACCCTAAACATGGTGTCTCGAAGTATTAATAGGAGTTACGATGTTTGGAAAGTGGCAAAATTGCCAACTATATTCTTTTGTAAATGAAGATGGAGGTGCTAGTTTTGAGAACATTGTATGTATTTAACTAAAAAAGGATGACTTGTGTATTGAGCTGGTTTTGTTCTGCTGCATCCGAACCTTTGTTATAAAACCAGAGTTAAAAAAATATATGTGAAATATACAATTCAGTTGAAAAATGTTACTTGATCTGAAGACCAGCCCTCAGTGGTTTTGAAAGACTGATTCTCAGATGTGGATTCATTTTCTTAATGAATACTTTTGCTAAAACCAAGCTCTTTTGCTATGGATATTAATGTTCTTGTTCAAATAAAACAAAAGAGATGAACTGAGATATTTTTTTCAGAATCCTAGAAATAACTTACTGCATTTCATGTTTGGCTGTAATCTGTATAACACTTACAAATGTGAGACCTACAGTCTCTGCTGTTACAATGTCAAAGGCTGGACCTGTGTCCTTCCTGGGTACATTACTATAATGTGTTGATAATGGATTCTGAGAGAATTTTAACTGAAGGACCTTTGCCGAAATGTGTCATATGCCTTTCGTCATGGAAGTAAGAGACGATCAACAAAAGGTAATGGCAGGTTTTGATAAGACTAAGGCCCATCAGCCAAGTTTTTTATCCTCTATATATTACCAAATATTAAAATAGTCTTTTATAATGAAAAAAGCATGTAGACAAAAAAATACATATAACATATATAACAAAATTGATAAGGTTCAGTGTTTTCTCAAGTTAGGAGTGAAGATGACCATCACTTCCACAGAAAAGTGGGTGAAAAAACCAGATGCACTTGTGTTGTCTAGCTAAAGTAAGATGCTCTCTAGCTTCAGTTTTCTGTATCTGAAAGACTGGAAACCTTCTACAAACTTTCTGGTACATTTGTGGTTGCCTTGGCTGCTTTTAAACTCAAGTGTGAGATATTTTATATAACAGGACAACATTGAATGTGTGTTAAATCAGGTGATAATGTGAGATAAGAAGATAGGAAATGAGTGAATCCTGCATGAGACTTTTCTGAGAGTGAGGCCCCCGGGGAGATGCAGAGGTTTTGCAGTTTGGTCACTGCCTCTCCTGCAGAACAACCCCGGGCAAGTTGTGTTGGGAAGTGGGGAGATGCTGCAGTTCTGAGCTGCCAGGTTGTGCAGGGTGTCAGGAGGTGAACGGCTTTTTGGCTGCTCTGCAGGGCCCTGTGAATGGCCAGCTTTCAGGAGGAATTGCTGGCCAGCCTGTGAGACAGAGAGGAATACACCTCAGTGACCGGCCAGATAATCTCTGTTTGCACTTCCAGGGGGGGACGGACTCTTTCAGTGGACTATGGATTTGAGAGCATGTGGGGAAAAATAGTCACATTATTTGTTCTATCGAGGAAAGGGGAGAAAAAGAATGATTCCTCTGGTGCACTGCATGTAATGGCAGTGGCACTGCATTGCCCACTTTTAAGACTTGTGGGAATTATATAAAAAAGCACAGAAATCACAAGCTCACATTTTGAAGAACACTTACCAGCTCGTGTCATGGTCTTCCACATAATTAATGCAAATTTGTGGGCAAAGTTGAGTTTGAATTCCTTACCAATTGAAAATGCTGTTTACCCCATCTCTAAATAAAACCTATGGAAGAAGTGGCAAAGTTCACTGTATTCTTTTTTGTTTTGTTTTCCTAGTGATAGGGTTTGGGTTTTTTTAGTGATAGCATAAGAGGTGACATGAGTTTCACATTTTCGTGGGTTTGGGATTGAATGTGATTAGTGTTAAACCACGTAATTTTCTATGAATGGTGAAACTAAAATCCAGCTCTGACTGGCACCAATAAATGCCTGTCACTTTTTTTTTTTTTTTGCTACTTGATTGACTATTCCTGCTCTAAAAATAATGAGAAGATGCCTCAGGAAAAGAAAACTGCACTTGTAATACAGGGCAAGATTTTGCTCAGCTGGTTTTGTGGATCTTTTAAAGATCATCTACGAACCTCCCTGAGGAAAAAAATGATTATTCTGAAAGGATTTTGTTATGAGATTTCTAGTCATTCCTGGTGTGAAATAGCAGTGAAATGCTGTGAACCGTATGTGTATTCCATCCCACAGGTTTGTGCTATCTGTAAATTAAAGGTTTGTGCTTGGAATTTACATGTTTCATTGAGGAGGGATTAGTGTAGTAGTTTGGTAATCTTTGGCCTATAAAATGCAGTCTTGGTTGTTTTTTAATTTTTTTTTTGTTGGTTGGTTTCTTGGGGGTTTTAGGGGTTTGGGGTGGGGTTTTTTTGGTTGTTGTTGGTTTTGTTTGCAGAGTTTTTTGTTGTGGCTGTATTTGAATAAATGAAATTTATATAAAAGGGGCAAGGAGGGGAGGCTCTGTTTGGTCACATACCCATGATCAGCCTGGCCTGCAAATAATCCCCCTTTTCCTGCTCCCTCCCTCCCTCCGTTTTGGCTCCAAGGCATCCTGATGGAGCCAAGTTACATATTTCACACAGAAAACAAAATATCATATGGAACTGAACTGTAACTACCCTTGGCCTATTTCTTATAAGCTTTAATGATGTCTGTGAAAGTGATGTTTTTAAAACTGATTTCCTCCTTGCCCCATATCTATTTATGTGAGGTTAGCTTTACTAAGAGATTGTCGTACAATATGTAGTTTCACCATGAATTTATTTGTGATTTTTGGGCATTTCATTCAACGATGTTTAGTGATGTGTATATCCAGTGAAAGATAAAAGATGTATAAGAATTGCAAGGATTGTCATAATATCTTAACAGATCATTTTATTTGCAAATTGCTAACAAGGGATCCTGACTTGAGAGTCAGCAATCAATAGGAAAAAAATGCAAAAAAATTTCTATATCTTGTTTGATGCATATATTTTGAAATGATTTGGCTAATTTCTCTCTAAACCCACACTACTGAATGGGTAAGGATGTCTTTTTATTGGGGCTCAGTTCACCTGCAGAGTCAGGAATTAAGCTTGAAAATGGGAAATTCCTCAGTGTTGCAGATGGTGGTGTGTTACCCTTGCACTGAGCTGATTCACAGGTACTGCTGACTGATGTAGGAACTTGATGAGCCCTTTAAAGAAGTAAAAGGAAAGGAAAAAAATGCCAGCATTGCTCTTCTTCCTCTAGACTTGTGAATCAAAACTTTTTGCAAAGAAACACTGTGTGAACGTCTCTAGTGTCTGGTAAGTGTAATGTAGCTTAGGGAGCTTTTTGTGCACTTGCTGTGATGACAGGATGAGGTTCATCTTAACGCCTGCCTCTGATAGGTGAGTTTTTATTAAATGTGCTTCTCAGAACTGAAGGCGCCTCTGTACACAGGACCACTTTCAACTTCTCAAATAATTCTCAAATTCTTTTCCTACCCCTGTTCTCTGAAAACGTTGGATGTAAGTGTTGAGTGTATTTTAGGATTACTGTATCCAATAACTGAAGTGAAAAACTTTGTCTGTCAAGAGCATGATTCTATGTTATAACCATCTTTTGCTGGACCCATGCACGTACACACTGCCAGAACAGCCCCACCACACCCACAATAGTTCTTAGAAAAACAAGGGATTTTCTAAGCCATTTGTGTCTATTTTTTTCAAGGCTTTCACAATAGCCAGATGGCTGAGCTTTGTAGAAAATAAATAATCTTTCAGAAATGCACGCACTAAATAAATAAATGAATTATTAATTTAAAAATATTTGTTGCGAAGGATTTACATTCTTAGAAAAATAAATAGTGACACACATACTTAGCACTGCTTCATTTCAGATGCTTATGTGTATCATGCAACGTGTTTTTGTTCTGTTTTTAATAGCAAGCACAGCTTTTGTTTCTGAAGATCTTTGGAGTGAGAGTCTTTTAATCTGTAGAATACTTTAAAAATAAAATGGCAAAACTTGTTTCTATAATATTATCAGTGGGGTGAAGGAGGGAAGCTCCATGGAAGAAGGGCTATTATGGATACATCTTTATGACTCCATCAAAATTAAAGTAGTAAATAAAATTATTATATTTGAGTCCTTTGAAATAACTCATTAGGGATTTAGATTATCTTATAGAAGGAAAGAAGAATCCTCTGTTAGGAATGGGTTCCTGGAAACTGGATTTTTTTGAACAAAGAGTTATACCACTTAAATGGTGGGTGCATTTATTTTTTTATTAAAAATATCCAAAGAACAGCTAATGAGGTAAACTGTACTGATGCTTGTAAAACCATTGTGGGGAATTTTACTAGCTGTGAATTACTGCCTCACTTCATAGCTCCATTAACACTTCTAACTGTAGACTAATTAAAATGTCAGTCAGCTCTGAAAAGAAGCAAAATTGCATCTTTATTTAATTTGCTGCTAGGAAGGCTAAATGATGGAGCACATCAGACAGCCAGGGCTCTGCACAACTGGAGAGTGCAGCCTACCTGTAACTTCACACAAATGCTTGTGGCTGGATGATGGCCTGTCTCTGATGGGTTGGCGTGTGCTGAGCTGCATCTTGCAGTAAAAAAAACAAGATTGAGGGTTAGGAGAACTCTGCAAGGATCTCTACTGGCTTAGAAGGCTTTAGCCATGTTTTGTGCATGAAGTTGTGTACTATGACTTGGCAGAGTGAAATATTGCTGCTATTTTCCCACTGGGCCCAAACTGTAGAGATTTGAAAGTAGGGGGGCAAATAGGACTTGAAGGAAAGGCCATTTTTTTTTTCAATTTTGTAAACTTATTGTTTTAGTGAATAAAATTTAGGTTGTGGTCTGAACACAAAGTTCTGTTATTTCAATAAAACCCCCAATTCTGGTAACTTCATGACATTAGATTGTTGAAATGAGTTCTTCTCAAAATAGTTCCTGGTACTTTTTTTATCTGTCTGAAATTGATTGTAAGTAATGCAGGGGTTTTTTTCTTAAAGATTTTTGTATGTTGCTATTCTATTTATCCATTCCTTGCTTTGACTGATCATGTAAATGAAAAGAAATGAGTGCTGACTTGTGGGGGCAGTGCTGGTCCTGACCACGAACAGGGGTTTTTAAAACCAGACACTTGGATGGGCAGATTTTATTACTGTTGAGAGATGCAATGTTCTTTTTTATTCTTAGCCTCTGATCATTACTAAAGCTGAATGTTGCCCACAGTTGCCTGTTGTTTATCCTTTGAGTTGTGGAATCTGCTATGCCTCTAGGGTACCAGGCAAGGGCTGGTAAATTTATGGGACTTGGTTTCCTTGTGTGAATGTCCTGTTCTGGTGTTGAGGACCATTGTGAGATTGCATGTCTGCACATATTAGATTTTTATTCTGTAGCATGATGTACCCATATTCTTCCAAAAAGTAATTTATAACACAAAGAAGAACTTTGGTCTTGAACAAGTCCTTTCTTTTTAAAAGCATGTCGTATACTACATTATTACATTTGGGATCAACTAATTAGGTTATCATTTTGTTTTCATTGCTTCCTTTAAGTCTAGAGCTGAGTTCATCACATAGAGTAATACTTTTATATAATTGACTGATATCATAATTTATTTTTAATAACTTTTTATGAAAAAACCTAGATATTACCAGACACTGAAAGTGATCACATCTGCTGGGGTAAATGTTTTTTTTTCTGTACTATAGCTGTGGTTCCTGTTAGGTGACACTCTTCCATTTAATGCTAACAAATTGTAGTTTCTTAGCATTGCACTGCAGGACCCTCTTAGATGAACAAGAATGCAGATTTCATGGAGTCTGAACTTAGCCTTTTCCTCATAGTGATGCATAGCACTGATTGATTCCTCCTGAAGTTTGTTGTGTAGCAGAAATAACTGAACATTTTTCACATGAGTGCTTGATACAGGGAAAGTAGTAAGATAGATTGTATTGTGATTTCGTATTTGGATTAAATAAAAATGAACGTGACTTGTCTTCTTGAAACAAGGATATCCATGAGTTTTGTGATTTATTCACACCTACTCTTCCCCAGACGCAAAGGAGACATGTCTTTCAGGGTCGTCCTCTTAAACAAGTCACTCTGATTGCCTGTCACTAATTTCATAGCTTGCTTTCTTTTGAATTTAGTATCTATGACTTGAAAAACAAAATAATAAATTCCATGCACCCATCTATTTCAATTTCCAACTGTCAGCATAGCGGTCCGGTATTAGAAGTAGGATGTCAGTGCAAAATGTGAGCATTTATGACGTTATTTGATGCCCTTAATTTTGTAAGTGCATAAAAGTGGCCGTACAGAATCATCCCACTGTCTGTCTAGTGCTGGTGTGCTGCCTCTGTGGCCAGGAGAGGAGGCTTTGGCAGAGAAGGCAAGTGAGAGCATGGTTAGTGTATGGTGGTTACCAGCTTCTGGCTGGTTTAGGTGCCTCATGATCAAGCCAAGCACTGAAACTGTTGCCTCACAATGTGCAGCTCGGACGGGGTAGCGCTTAAAAAGTTCCCATCAGTAACAGAGGGGTATAATTTAAAGTCATCTCCCTCACTTAAATATTAACAAAAGACCTGAATAAATAATGACTGCATGTAGTCAGATGTGATCGTTAATAAGCAACGAGTTTTTATTCATAATCATTTTATTAGAAAAGTCAGGTAGAAATTTGGGCAGGACTGACTGCATGAGCTGAGCACGTTTAGTGTTTAAACAGCCCTTATTGGTCTTTTTGACGTTAAATAGTCCTTGTTTCAAAATTTATGTGGCCATCACTCACGTTCTGGGAATACAGCTTCTTGGTGCCAAGACTGTAATTCAGGCTCTTCCAAAATTTATATGAATTATGCAAGGCAAGTGAAAAGAATAACGCAGGAAAAAATAAGGATCATATTTCAATGTGAATTTCAAGAACAGTGTTTCCAAAAAATTCTGTGCTTAATACTAACAAGAGTGCTTGACATGTGGAAACATATTTCAATATTTTTCTTTATTTAGATCTTCAAATGTAATGTTTTGCCTCTGTGAGCAAGGGGGATGAAGGAAATACTTGTAATTATTAATGTTACTTAGGTTTCTGTTTCTTTTTTTTATTATAAAGTACACTCAGACATGTCAGGGATTACTGGACTCTGCTGTGCTAGAAAAATGGAGCGTGCTGTGTTATTTGGATGTAGATGAAGTGTTTATTTAATTGCACTGTGATAATAGACGGTTGCTAGAGCTTGTAGCTCTGTAAAACAGAACTGGATTCTGTAATGCCATAGACAATTATATCCAGCTTAACTGAAGTTTTCATGTGACAAAAGGGAAGAATAAACATCCTGTGTTTAAATTGAGTTAGAAGGCAGAGTGAATTATGAATTGATACTTTTCCACAAAGGGCTTGGCTGACAGAGTAAGCAATTAAGCCTTGTGATTATTGAAGTAAACTTCATAGAAGAAGATGGGTGGGGTTCGAGTGGTTGCGTTGCCTTTACTCCTATTTTGGCGCAAGTAGAAAATTACTTTTAAGAAGGGGGATTCAAGTAGCCAATAAATACTAGGATATTGCATCTCTTTCTGGGGTTAAAATTTTCAAAAGATGAAGAACTGGACAATGTCTGCAGAAGAGCTGGAAGGATTTGTGGGCTGGTGAAATGCTATTGTACTGAGGGTTATCAGAGTCAATCCAAATTTTTTACAGGACAATGATACAAAGTGGTGAATTTTTAACACAAAGGTAGGAGCAACATCAAAAGGCTTTCTAAATCACGTGGAGAAATTCAGAGCTGTGCTTGGAAGCTGGGTCCTGAAAAATTTAATGGAGAATAAAGGAAAGAGGATCTTTTCTAAAACAAACAAGGGAACACTGCAGTGTTCATAGAAACCAGCAGGCAGTGTGAATGGTGTGCTCTTGCTTTGTGTCTTCAGACAGTGTGTATTGCTTTGTGAGATGCACCAGCAGAAAACACCAATAAGGGGAGCAGGACAATAGGATAAGATGCACAATGTCCCAGAGACCCTCGGGGGGCCTCGCTGCCTGAGAAGATTGGTGGGAATTTGTTGGCACATGGTACTGGGAATAAGCAGTTAGTGACTTGTAGGAAGTATCTCCCTGGGGAGCAGATAACTTCCATCGCCTGTGGATCACAGCTTTTGCCTCTGCATTTAGTTTGAGTTGATGTGCTTGGAAGAGGTACATATTTGCTCTGGCAGTTAGGTGGAAGAGAGCAGGCTCTTTGGAAGGGAACATTGTGTTTTCGGTCTTAGATGGAAAACCTTGTTCCGTAAGGTTACTCCAAACCCAAGAGGGCTTTCAAAAAGGCATTTCTGAGAGTTTTTTGCACAAGTTTGCAGTGGCAGTGCTCTTTTTTGGTTTCATAGGATGAAGTTTAGACTTTTGTTTTCAGAGATGTGAATTTGGGAATTTTTATGTCAGGTGGCATAACTGAGGTAGAAGCAGGGAGATGCTATTTCACTCCTTTTTAATATGAGACTCCAATCCTCAGTGATTGTATGTGAAAATGGAGTGACTCTGTTCTTGTTGAAGGTTACTAACAAAAAACTGTCAAGAGGAGAATCATTAATTTTTAAAGATGAATTATATTAGTGAGATAAGGGGGGAAAAAAGGAAGAACAAACTTTGGAAGTACTTAGGACCCTAGAGAACTGGACTTTGACTTTATATAAACATAAGTATGATTTGTGAAGAGAATGTTGACTGTTTCCTCCCCTTTTCTATTATTTCAATTAATCTACAAGAATATGCAGTGGCTAAAACCCTTCTATAGTTAAGAAATGCTGAAGAGCTCAGACTTCAGGCTGAAAAGAGGCCAAATTTGGGGTCAGGCACGGGGAGACAGGTATAATTAGTACCAGAGGCAGCAAAGCACAACATCATGTTGTTTGCAGGGAATTGTCAGGGTAGAAACAAAATTCTTCAGGAAAAGTTGCCAAGTCTGATATCTTTTTTGTGTTAATGAGGGGAAAACTAATGATTCCCAGAGCAAAATCAAGTGTTGTAGAAGGATTAACGCCTCCAAGATGATTTTACCTCCTATAAGGACAAATAGGGAAAGAGGAGGGACCATCAGAGGGTTCTTTACTCTCACAGAAGGAAATAGGTTTTAATAAGATTATCTCTATTTCATTTTCCCTGTGTTATTTCTCTTGGTGTGGGGTTGTTTTGATGATGATGGTGATGGCTAAAGATACAGAATATCAAAATGAATCTGAATTATTGGCTATATGATACCAACCTTGCAACCTCCCTTAAGCCCTTGATTTGAAAGGCTGAAAAAAGTTATATTTTCCTAGAGGTAAGTGATTAGGAGCTCCTGTTCCTTGACTTACTCTTTCTCTCATTTCACCTATTCCAGTCACCCACAACATAAAATAGCTTGAACAACAAGAGGAGACAAAAATATAAGGCTGACACCGTGGATTTTAAAAATAAATAGTGTCAGGAGTGTTCTGAGATGTCTTAGCTGCCATGCCTTTATGAGAATTGCAAGCAAAACCTAATTTATGTAAATACAGCATATTCAATTGTAATTCTGAGTGTAGACTCCTTATCTCAATACCTTTACACTGATGTTATTAGGATCATTTTGCATTTAGTCATCACTCTAGTAACATCCACCTGTGTTGGTGGGGGGGGTGTTTTTGGGGGGTTTTTGGTTTGTTTGGGTTTTTTTGAGTGTTCAAATATGTTTTTTTAACTTCAGGTTACGATGCTGACAGGCTGTGAATACTTTCAATCTTGGCATATGACAATTTTTCAGAAGACAATTCCTTAGAGAAAGACTCAAACACAGCCTTGTGAAACACATAAGTTTGTGGCTTGAGCCATTTACTTTAAGGGACTGTGTGTAGCCTGTCCTCTTCTTGAAGATCAGAGATTGAGTTTCCTGTATAAGGGACACCTGTATAAGTAGGAGAAAACATTAAGATAAATAGTGAAATTATTTCGAAGCCGAATTCTCCATTGACAGGGATGTTTTTTATTTGCTTTTACAGTTAGCTCTTTGCTTGTAATAACTTCATGTGTGGATTTTTGTAAGAAGGCTTTCAGAGCTGTTTTATGTGGCACTATTCCTGCTGTCTAACAATAATTATTCATGGTTGTCTAGTGCAAACACTCTGTTGAGTAAAAGAGTTCCAAAACGTTCCTTCCCTTCAAAGGACTGTGTTTGCGTTGTGTTGTTTTAAGTAGCTCTGGCTTTGTATTCATCAGAGCCCCATAAACATAACGGGAATTCACATTTTCGTGGGGCCAATCCACAAGCCTGCTACTTCTGCCAAAATTACTTTTAGTGAAAAGTAGTTACATGCTCTAGAGACGTAAAGGGTTGTCACAAATATGTAATAGGAAACAGTTCAGCATTTGCATTCATTTCAATTCCTTACCAAAATTTAGAGACATGAAAGGAAATAAAAAACCAAAAGATAATTAATGTTAACTATGTTACATATGATTTTCACAGAGACTTCAAAATCTGATGAGATAAACTTTCTGAAGTCCAATTCTGATCATGATGCATTCTGCCCTTGAACAATTTCACGTAAGCAAAAATATCTATTAATCAATGTGAAAAGCAGTTGTCATGCCACGAAACAACTTACTGTATAATTGAAAATACATGGTTGGCAAATGCTCTTATATTAATTTGAAAGTTCATTTGGAGTTTCTCTTAGGAGTAATTTAGTTACCTTTAAATATGCTGGCAGTGAAATGAAATGTCTGCCCTAAATGAAAAATAAAGTTTTTGGGTGTGGAAGGAGAGTTACAAGATTACTTAAACTTGTATGTGCAATTCTTGTATAATAAGGATTTGGACATTAGCTATAAAACTCAGAAGAAAAATATACACTTGGGTTATAGAATGGGTAATTAATGGTTGCCTGTAACACTGAGCCTGTTCAATCTGTGTAATTAGAGCAAATCAGGCAGAAACACAATTATCAGCTGTGAAATGCTATTGTGCTACTTCATTTCTCCTTTTACCCTTGAGATGGGACATGACACCTTAATTGAATACATCTTGATGTTGGTGTCCAATTTTAAAGCAGGTACAAGCCTGTCTTCCCCTTACCAAATGGTGGTGAAGAGTTTTAGAGTAGCTGACAGCACCCTCCTGTGAGGGAGAAGCTCACAGTGGCAGTACTGCTCAGGGCATTGGTTGGCATCACAGGTTAAGGTCACTGGTGGTCAACATCCTTGAGACACCTTCACTGGCCAGGCTTTTTCTCTGGGTTTGTTAGCAGCTCTTGGCATTGTGGGACATCAAATATTCACGGTGCTATGGATGTGCTGGTGGGTCTTGGAGTGTGTCTGCAGTGGTCAACCCTTCCTCACAGGTGGGGTCTTGAGGCTGGTGCCCTGTTTATTAGGAGCTGTGGCACAGAGTCAGTCTATGAGGCAGGAAGGGTGAGGGGTGGAGGGAGAAATGGGCTGGGCTGCAGTGCTGCAAATGACATGAAATGGTACAGATACACCAATATATCTTTGTTTGGAAGGCATGTAATTCAGCATTGGGCTCAAATTTGATCCACAGGGAATGGTGATGAGATTAGTATGCTAGGTTGCTATACTATATCCATGATATCTCATTAGAAATAAATCATTTTCTACCATCAGTCCGAAAGTGTTCTAATGCCACTTGTGTCAGCAACAATAAATGTTGTGTTATAGTGCAAGTAATCTATAGCATCACTGATTTTTATATCAAGGCTCGTGTTTACTAAAACAGACTTCAAACTGGCATAATTTTGTGTGCATGTCTGTTTTTTCAAACTCTTTTGTGGAAGTTCATATGAAAATTTGCAGTTAGTGTCTTGCAATGTGTTGACTTCTATGTTTGAAGATATTTGCTGTATGCTATTTTAGTCTAATGCTGGATTTTCCCACAGCAGCAAAACCCTTATATGTCTAAATTATAACATTTAATGACTTTCATGACTTTCCTGTTTGCAGTGGTCAATTGCCATGAGAGCAGCATTGAGCAGGATTATAAAATGTGTGTCCATGCCTCTGGGATATGCTTTGACCTGCTGGGTCAGAACTGAAGACTGGCTCTGCTTAGAAAGCTCTTGTCTTTGTAACAAGCTTAAAATTCTAAAATGCTAGCCTGAATGTTTAATGTGCAGAGAAAGAGTCACGAGTGTGTGTAAGCAGGGAACCTTCATTACAGAAGGGGCTTCAGGCTTCCTTAATCAATACCAGAAAAAATTTAAGAGAAAAGGGGAAACTCCACTCCTTATCCTTTCCTTAAGGCAGCTGGAAAAGAGACACTTCATCATGATCTGCCAGCAAGGGCACATGCAAAAAAAAAAAAAGCTGTTTTCTGGGTTTTGTGGGTTTGCTTGTTTTGTAATACAACCAATTTTCTAAAACCACATAACAACAAAAAGGAATAGAAGTAAGTCAGCACAGCAATTGTTAAAAGAAAAGGTAGCCACTGTAGGAACTTGTACCTGTAGGAACTTGAGCCCTGTCTAGTTAGAAATGCTCTTGGTAAGCTGGTGCTGAAAATCAAGGAAAGGCCAGGGGAAAAACTGAAAAGGTGTGGGCCAGGCATGTTCATGGACCTGACCCATGAAATGTACTACTCTCTGATCTGTGATGCTATCTTCCACCATTGCATCAAGGCTAAACCTAAGCTGATAAACTAAATTGTTCAAAGCACAAAGTGCTGTTAGCAGAAAAATGAAAATGAATAAATACATCTAATGTTTCTGTGGTTTGTGGCAGAAAGTGTTTTGCAGCAGCAGCTCCAATACTTCAGTATCGCGTGGCAAAATCTCCTGAAATTAGAGGAAACAGCTCTATGTTGGTTGTGCTGTGTGAATATAAGGTGGACATTTTGGAGGAATAGAAATATGCCATCCTATTTTTGTGAGATCCCTCAAGACCTCTCACTTTGGTTTGATTTTTCAGACAGAACACCTGATGTTTCTGCATTACAGTACTTCAGAGTAGCCTTCCCTTCTCCAAAGAGTTGCAGGGCCTTAGAGAGAAGCAGTAGTTTCTCTTTGAAATAGTGCCAATAGAGAAATGCTATTGGTAACCTTTCAAAAAGAGATGAATTCCTCTTCAAGGCTAGCTATGTTATTCCTCAGCAAGGATAGGAGAGAATACTTTGAAAACAGCAGAGATCACCTGCAGGGGTGTTGCTCGCCAGGTTATAAATGCTATTTGTTAATTGTGGAGTGGGAAAGCCTGTGATAGAAACACCACCAAAGACCAGAGCCATGTTGTGCTAATTGATGATGAAAAAGGCTCAGCTTCAGAGCTTTCTACTAGAGGAGTTTGGGGTTTTCCCAGTCCTATGGAAATAGTTGGGGTATATCCGTTCCTGACCTTTAGTACCTAGCAATGTAAATAGCATTGCCTGAGTGTGCTCTCCTGGCAGAATTCAGTTTCTTTTTTGAATATTAGCATGCAGTTATAGTTACTTATTTAAACTCAAAATAGACAGTGAAGCATTTTTCGTAATCAATTCTAAGATCCTGGGCTGTGAATGTGTCCTTATATCTTTCAGATGAATAATAATAGATATTAATCTTAGTGGGAAAAATACTTTCATCCCAGATCCTGTGAATATCTAAGTAGCATCTTTAAAGCTGTTCTGACATTTGAGAAGTCTGATCATTTAATATTTGATTTTACTGTCACATGTACTGTTGCATATCTATAAACTTTGATTTATATCTTCAAGCCAGGGGACATTTAGGGTATTGACATTTTTCTTTTCTTGAAGGAAAAAGCTACTAAGGAACTTCAATGAAAATAATTTGAGAATTTATTTTTCTGCCTATTTCTAGAATGGGAATTAATCCCTCATGTAAAACGATGAGGTCCCAGCAATTAGTTGTTTATTCTTATGGTTTGAGGTCTACTGAGTCCCAGTCACAGTTCCTTTGGGATATGCCTGCTTCAGTTTGCAACCAAGAGGAGTTTCCCCAGCACAACCATACCTCTAATCATGAGATTTTGTACAAAGTGTTATGAAGGGCAGAGGGAATGGGGCACGCCAGGAGAGTTAAAACATCCTGGTGCTTCCTTCCAATCTGGATGTGCTCAGGTGCGTGTTACTTAGTTGGATGCGTTTCTTCCAACGCAATGTTCCTGCCAAGTTACTAATAACCAAATTATTCTGTGTGTGCGTGCTGGGGGTGGTTGCAGCACACAGATCATGGTTTTTCCTCATTGGTTTTCTTGGGGAAGGGTTGCTTCTCAATTCTTCATGCCTATTCTTCAAACCACATCAAGGCGAATGCACAGGGGAAGGTGAATCCACTCTCCAGTGGAGCTCACAGCAGGATGTTGTCATCTTTTGAAATTCCTTTCCGAATCTGATTTGCCAGTGATGAGTGTGAATGGACGCTGGGGCTCAGTGATTGCATCATCTGTGTGGTTTAAGAGAAAGATGACTTTTTCCCCTTGCTCCGGCAGTGGCTTTCTTGCTTCTGCCACTTTCTACTCTTGGAGAGAAACCTCCTTGAATGCACCATTAATTATTGTGTTGTTCTGCACAAAGCCCTCCTGGTTTTAGAAGTGTCTTTTTATTAGGAGAAGAAAAGAGTGGCAAAAAAATTACTAAAAACGTTATCAAAAATGTGCACTGAGATTGAGGCCAATAATCCCGGGGTTTATATTTTTGGTAAGTGTTTTTGGTGGTTAAGTAAAAAGCAACCATAGTGGAAAGGAGTTTGCTGTCTATGTTCTTTATCTTTGTCTGATTTTGAAAAGCTTCTTTCTTTCCTTTCCTAGTTTTGAGAAGGAAACTATGAAATACGTATTTTGGTGATTGAAACTTGTAAAGATATCATTGCTTATTTAAGATAATATTCTGAGGACATAACCATTTATTAGGAGGTAGTAGGGTGTTTTTTGATATGATTTTCTTTCTACCAATGCTGCAAAACAAGCTTACAAATATTTTAGTCCATTTTGAGAATTCATCATCTTTGTGTGTCTGTACGTCTTTGTTTTATGTATATATTTGTTTGTTTGTTTGTTTACATTTCATGCAGCTATCCAAAGAGGCATGACAGTGGGTCTGCCTTCTTTCTGTCAGTACAGTTCATTGTGTAATGAGTTTTTAAGCAGGACTCCCCTCAGAATTAGTTGGGTATTCTACTTAAAATCAATGTCACAGGATAGTTCTATGTATTTGCATACATTAATTATATAATTGAATTGTACATCTTAATAATTACATGATTACATGCCTTAAATGTGTAATTACAACTACTTATGCTAAGTGCATGACCAAAAGCATGAAATTAAAGTGTGTAATTACAGTATATACAGTATTTGAACAAGTGTGATTTAGCTTTTTGTGTACTAAATATAACTTTAAAATAAATAATAAGTTCCCCACTTTACATAATATTCTCTTTAAAGATTATTACGAGGAAGCTGGTAACAAAAAGGCCAAAAAATGCTTCACTTTTTTGTTTATGTGGGACACATGTCTTGATTTTTATCCTGCATACTCTGCCAAGGCAAAGCTTGATACCTGCCATAAGACCTCAAAGAGTGATCTTAACTAAAGTAGTCATGCAAAATTAATAATAAATCTCTCATGATCTTCCCATACAGTATATTTTTTTAACTCTGTTTCATGAATTTTTGTGTCTATTTGTCATATGTTCTGATGCTGAAAGTCAGGGGTGCTAGGATCATATGAAATGACAGTAGCATCAAGGTAAAATGAGTCTTCTCATTGCAGATGGGCTGAAACTGACTGTGCAGATCAAATGAAGTCAGTATTTCCTACCCATATATCTTGGGTACAGGCTAAGTTAAAGAAGACCGCTTAAATCCATCTTGCATTGCACAGTCACACCAAAATATCATGATATCTGCCCTGATGATTTAGAGATGCTGGAGGTCACACCTGACAATTCCCTTAAGCTTCTAGTGACTATACATTTTTTTTCAGATAGGGTTTCATTTATAAGAAACTCATCTCCATCCTCTGCCTTTCCCACTTCACATTGAGATACTGGTGCTTTCACAGATTTGAGTCTCCAGAAAGTGCTTTGCAGGCTGGGGTTTTACCACCGTGGAGCAAGTTGAAGTTGCAGAAGAGTTTTGTCCAGGGATTTTTGTAAAGGAAGCTCAAACGTGAAGTTTAGTCTTGCTACCTGTCTGATCTATTGCAAGATGCCTCAGTGATTCTTCAGCTTGGCTTTGCAAGTATTTTAAGATGAAGGCATAGATGATGTTTGGAGAAAGAGAGATGTAAAAACTGAATTGTTTTGTGGATCGATCAACTTTTTTTGTACTGATGATTTTCTGGGGTGTTTGTAAAAGTAAGCTTTTTTTTTTTTTAAAAAAAAGAGGTTTTCTCCAAACGCAGAGTGTCTCTTCTGGACTACCAACTTTTTGTTACCTTGAGCAACTTTATTTTTCTATGCCTCAATTTTTGATGTGCACAAAGATACGATATGCTTTCCTGCAATGCAGAAGTGTTGTAAGGACACTGGAGATTTCATAGCTCAGTGGGAGCTGTGTGAATACCTTTTATAGGTAGGGATGAAATAGGGGAGATTGCTAAGGGTGAAACAAGTGTTCCTTCTCTTTCTTCACACAACTGGAGGTGGCTGCTGTTCCTGTATGAAGCAGTAATAGGTTATTGTATTCTTTCTTCAGGCAGCTGCCACCAGCTACCTCCTGCTGTTGACCAAGAGAGCCACTCACAGCAGGGACAGGCCTTCCCAGGGAGAATGGAACAGGTCTGGAGCCCCCAAATGGCAAAAATCAGTTAAATGAAAAAGACCCAAATTGGTCATTTATTCACCAGGGCCATCTCTTTGCTGCAAGGAAAAGGTCACCAGGGAAATTGGGCCTGCTGTGCTTTAGATCTGATATGTTCCTTCATCTCTCAGCCCTGTGCGAGTGGATCTATTTGTGTCTGCTGCCTTCTGATTGTGAGAATTGTTTCTGAAGAGTTATATAACAAACTTTTTGGTTTTATCCAAACCCAAGGTAATAATAACTGAGTAGCAAACAGTAGGGCCATTCCAAGTTCCCCATCTTCAGAACTCAATGATGTGGTTTGTGGATCATGGTGGTAATGGTGAGCGTAGACATCAAAAATTATTAGAAAACTGATTGTGGCATATTCAGAAAGGCGACTGCTTAACTTCAAATAGAACTTCAGGTTAAAAGATCTTCAGGTTGAAGATCCCTGAAGACTTTTTTCTCTTTGTTGTCCTGAGAACTGATGTTTGCAGAGATGTGGTCTCCTAAGTAGGAGCTGTTCTCATAGCATCTGCTACAGCTCCTCGATGACCCCAGGAAACAGAAAGCATGAGTTTTCTGAAAGAGCTCATAACCAGCTTCAGGCAGTATTTCTGTGTTTACTGTGCTTTAGAGGCAGGGAAACAGAAGCACAGGAATGTCTAAAACATCATAGGGAGTTGGATTATTAATTCCTTGGACTTACTGGATTTTTTTATTTGAGAAATTTGAATTTTTCCATTTGGAAAAAGTGTTTTCCTTAAGTATTATAGTGAGCCCCTGGGAAAACTAGGTGTAAATGTTCTTTAAACTTTATAGGAAAACTGTTGTTGGATGAAAATGTGGAGCTACTCTAAACACCACTGGTCTTGTTTCGGGAGGTTTTTTACAAGATCCATAGTCACATTTTGTTTTCTGATAATATCAACCAAGTTTCTCCTGGAACTCATCACATTTATGGAAATAATATGCCTTTGCATTTTTGGGATAAGAAGCCTTGTTTCAGAGACTTTTAGTTAGTCTTAGAACCAGTGCTTGTTTTGAGTTTGCAAAGGTAAGGCAATATTGGGTTGAGGTTTTTCTATTTAAAGAAATGAAGGTTACTCAGTCACCTACAGACTTTAAAAGAAAAATGCGCTGCGTGGATTAATGGCCACATGTGGGAGTTTCTGATAAACTGGAAATTTTTGCAACAGGGCCTGAGCCTTGCAAACAGGTGCCAGGATTAAAAAAGGAAACTATTCCATAACTGAGACTCTTCACATTTCCACTGATTTGATAATACACTTTACACTTTCAGGAGCTTGCTCTACTTTGTTCCTATTTTGTATTCTAAAAACATTTGCATATGAGAGTATCAGTTTCCAATTTCATGACAAACGTGCACAGAAGCTTGTTTTTCTCCTTCTTTGGTATTTTTGTAAATATTTCCATGGTGATATTTAAATCCTCTCTATCATTATTATTCCTGTCATTCTTATGTTTACAAATAACTACTAAACACTTTGTGGGGAATATGCTACAGTCTCCTGGCACAGAATTTCTCCTTCTGCGGGTTCCCGAGATTGTTTACATACCTGATGCATAAAATCCCCACTGAAACATAGGTGTTGTAGCCTTGTAATAGAATCTCTGCTTCATTTACACTGTAGCTTTGTAGAAGACCATGAAGTCCTTTCCCATCCTCAGTGAAGCTGACTTGTGACTAAGGTTACAAAATGTGAAAAATTTAATATTAAAAGTAAGAAATAAATTAAAATGAGAGCAGTAAGCCAAACAAGAAGAGGAAAGACTGGAACAAGACTGGAAAATGTACTTGCCATATGCTAAGCCCTGTAGAAGGTATCTGAGTGGATTAAGACACTTCTAATTGCTTGACACTGGAAATCTCCATCTCAGGTTTATAAAAAAAAAAAGAAAAGAAGATTTGGAAATTTTTATAGCATTGAATTTATCCATTAATTAGGGTGTGAGCCATGTGGTGCAGTAGTTAAAGCCAAGGGTTTGGCAATAAGAAGATCAAGGTGTTCTAATTATGCAGTTTGGATAATTTTCCATTGTCTTTTATTATTTGTTTGTTTTACTTGCATGCATGCAGTGGATGCTCTAAAATGTGAAAATCAGATTTAAACTTGGAGCTACAATTCCACATGAAACCTCTCTATGGAGAGCTTATGTAAATTTTATTTGTATTTTTCATCATCCCTTTTTGGTTTTTTTTAGCCCTCACCTACTCCGGTGTTTCAATTGTAATGCACATACAGAGACTTCTGTTCTCAACCTGTCAAACAGAGCTGATCTCTGTCTATGCACAGGAAGAAATGTTCTTTGCTCTGATGGTTCTGAATTTCCCGCTGACCTGTTACTTGCACAGTTCATTTGGAGAACCCTACTTTCCTTGTCCATGTTAGTATGAATATCTCCACCAGTACCATCAGGAAGGAAAGACTTTGTCTTACTGCCTTGAACCTACGCAGTCTGTACCTCCTCCCTGTCTTGGCGTGCTCTCTCAACCCTAAGCATCTGTTCTTTTCCACTGCACTTGGAGGTGAGGAGACTATAAACTAACTATTGTCACAGCTGGCCAGAAGGTAAAAGGGAAGCAAGCATTTAGATAATGAACTTTAAGGCCTTCCACAGAGTCAGAAGTTCTGTCTTCCTGCCCTGCTTATTGGGTCACGAGATCTGTGTGTATTGCTGATGGCCCTCCTGAGCTGTATTAAGTTCTTATTGCTGCAGCACGAAGAATGTTGCACATCTTCCTGTTAAGAAAAGCATAAAGTTTATTCTGCTGTCTTTCTGCTGAGAGAAAAATTGTTATCAGTGTGCTCAGAATTACATCCATACTAACCCACTCCCCATGGTCTTGAACCTTGGTCACTTTTCACACATTCTTTTTCAAAGTGAGGTGGGATTGCAGAAGAGGACTTGTCTTTTTCCTGTGTTGAGAGAACATCCTGTTTGTGAAGACCCTTCTTTATGGAAATAAAAATTGATAATAAATTCTGCTGTGAGTCAGAGAACTTTGCCTGACTTCAGTGATACTTCAGTTTCCTTGTTCAGGATGTGCTGATGAATGCAGCAAGAGGTGCCAATCCAGGGCAGCCAGAAGAAGAGGTGCAATAGACCAGAGTAATTTAAAAGTGTAAGTACCATGCTTGACATCAAGAGTTGTGTAAGGACATTATTTATTATTTATTATCATCAAATAATGCAGGTTAGATAATAGGTATGAGAAGCAATATGTCCACAGACACACTGTACAGAGTGCCACGGTTAGCTGGCTCCAAGAACACACAGTACTGTTCCAATTAATTGAGAGAATAGCTTGATACTTCACAGGTTGGAGCAGCCAGATCATTCTAAAGCAGTGATTATCTTCCCTCCTACACAGAATGTTTAATTTCAAACTTAATTGTATCCACATTTCCGTTTCTAATTAATCCAGATATAGAAATGCTATAGTAACCGAACAGCGTGTCCCGTTGAGGAAATAAAACATGGCACAATCCCATGGCACCAGAGTAATCTGATTAAAGAGATGTTTATGTAACACGGGTCTTTATAAGTTAACTGATTTCCCATATGCTTACTATTCTTGTGGTGCACTTCTGAGGAAGAGATGAGAAAATGTTTATCTCGCTCGTTTTATGCTTTGGGATTTCCACTGTCTCTAGTTTGCCATGAAATTTATGGAGGTGATGGAAAAGGTAGTCAGCCGCTTTGGAGCATACACTTTTGCACGGGGCAAGGATGCAGTTTCTAGCAGGAAATTTCCGCCACTGGTGTCTGCTCAAGGGATTAGATGCACCGATTTTCATATAGTTGTCAAGGTGCACCCTGTAATCTGTATCCTGCAGTTCTGAGAGGCTTCCTGCAGACGGTCGATATTCCCAAGGTCAGGATGACCTGTAACAGACTAGGAGTTAGTTTGTCACCTGTGATTTCGTGTGTACTGAGATAAAAGGCTGTAAGTGCTCCAAAGAGGTGCAAAGGTTTCTATGGATCTGAACCACGCTGAAACCGAAAGAATTAGCAGAGTCCTGTATGTGACTGACCTCTGTCACTGATGTGTCAATTTTGTTGCTGCTAGACAAATATATAACCCTAAAAAATTCAAAACCTGGGCAAAACATATGGTTGAACTTGCTCTGAATATTAATTTTTATCTGAAACAAAGCCTTCTGTAAAGAGCAAGTGGGATTACTTTGTTTAGTTCTGGTTTTTCATCTGAAAATGCTGCACATGCGCTGGTTTGGATGAACAGTAGAATGACTGATATTTTTGGAGCTTGGATTTGGAAGTTCTGGCAATGAATGCCTACCAGTGTTTTCCTAGGAGGGAAATGGAACAACTGTAATACTTACACTTATTATTAGTAACACAAATATGAAACAAACCACAGTAGGATCTTTATTATTGGGTTGGAGTTAATCCAGTGTTTAGATTCTCATTGGTGGAAACTGAGAGTGCTGAAGAAACCTTGTTCATAAAATGTCTCTGAGGGATCCTCTTTTACCACTTGATACAAAACTAAGAAATGGATTTAGTTGGCTTTTTAGCAGCCTCTGAGTAAAGAGCTTGTGTATCTCCTTTGAAAGCCTTAAGCCCTGGTGACATCCAGCTGGTGGACTGGATGAGAGAGATCAGCTAGAGAGAGACTGGAGGATGTAATGGGAGATCTGCAGGCAGAGTTATGATAGGAGAATTGATAAATGTAGTGAGAAGTTTCATTTCATTCAGCAAAACATCTTTAAGGAGGGAAAAAAAAGAAAGTACTTAAGTACTTATTTAAATTTCTGACATCGAAATTCTGGTTTTGGGGGAAAAATGCCCCTGAAAACTGATTGGAGTTCTCGAAAACAGTCGCACAAGCTGTAAACCAGACTTGGAGCTGTTTACTAAGAAGAGAGCACCACCTTGTGTTAGTAAGTCACTACACCTTGTAACACCGCGTGCGGACCTCGGCTCGTACAGATGAATTCAAGAATAAACATGAACATTTTCCCTCGTGTAGTGGTCTTGTGCTTGTGCTGTAGAAAACCAAGAAAGAAAAGATTGGAAGCGCAGCGGTTAAGAGCTGGATATGTTGTGTGAGGGTCAGAACGTACACTCAGCATGGGACAGAGGGCTTATTCTGAACAGAGGTTCTTATACAGAATTCAGACTCTTACATGGAATTTGAGTTTGTGAGATCTGAAGCTCTTCAGAAAAGCTTTTTCATTTAATAAAATTACAATATATGCAGTACCTTTTTTGAGAGTTAACAAACTGAGTGCACATCTCTCACAAGCACTAACGAGCAGGACTACTGTGTTACGGGACTGTTGCTTGCTGCATACAGAGACAGAATAATATCTCCCAGGGTCTAAGTGCTTTGCCATGTCTGCACCAACTCAGATGTACAGAATTTATCTCAAATCCATCCACAGTAATTAGTATGAGCATCTCTTCAGAAACACAAATACTCATTTGAGATTATTTTATCATAAATTTCTACTCAAGCTTGCTTTTCTTTTTTTTTTCCCCCCTTTGATTTCTGGTACAGGTAGTATATGCTGGGAGAATCCCCTTCATAGATTGGCTGTTTGCAGTTAATATATATTATGATTTTGTGCTTTTGACAAGTAAAACTTCTAGATATTGGATTATTTGTAAATAATCCAATTATTTGTGAAATAAATTTGGGACATTCCTCAATGTATAAACAAGTTTCAGGTTGTGTAACTCACAATTATAATATAGCGTAGAAGGTTGTTTTGCATCAAAGAAAAGTTTCAAATGGATCAGTAAACATGGGTTCTACACTGAGTTCTGCAATCATCTTCAGTGATATTAAGAAAAATTAGTAGGAGGGAATTTTGTGGCACTGAAGTCAAAAGCTGAGCAGTTAGGAGTCACATGTCATTATCTTTTAAATACTCTTTAAAAATTGAGGGTTTAAACGTATTGGGATGTATCAACTGGATTGATTGCATAATAAACTCTATAAGCATACAACTTGGCTTTAATAATTCCAATTTATTCTTTATTACCAAAAAATAAACAAGAACAAGAACAAAAAATTAATCTCTGCTGACACAGGAATAATGCAGATGTATTGTATATTATCTCAACCTTAGGGAAGAGGCTAGGGAAGTGTTCCCAGAAATAATTTGTTAAGGCACTGAATAAAGGTGACATACGTGAGAATTTAAACTTAGAAGAACTTTCTGGTTGCTTGAATTTGGATACATTTCATCTTATCAGTCTTCAGTTAATAAATTTGGATGTAAATGATGTTTTTGCATTGTTATTTAGGCTTCATTTCCTTTATACTTGTGAAGGAGACAGGGAAGACTTCAAGATGTCATTTATTTCTTTTATACAAAGATAAATTGATTTTTGTTTTCTTCTTTTTTTTTTTTTTTGGTGAAGCAGAATACTCACACAGCCAAATTATCAGGATCCGTTGGTTTTTGTTTTATTTTTGGTGTGTCTGTGTGTGTGATGATGAATATTTCAGCAACTTCATTCACAATTTGCTATGTGGCCTTAATCCATAACATTCTCATTCTGTACAGATAATCTTCAATTTTTGTGAAGCCCTTTTACAGATGACCTGTGCTCCGATTAGGAGCTTTTTTTAAATGAACTTAGCTCTTCCATCAGGGAAGTGAGCCTGAAGAAAAAGATCACCATATGATGGAGCCAGTGGAAAACAACAAAAAAATAAATCTCTGCATTTCTAAGTTTGAATACAAATGCCTGACTCTAAACTGAAATTGGCTTGTAAGTGGGAAAACCAGAAAACCACAGAAAAATAGAACTTTGAAGAAGTGAAAAAAGAAAAGAGGCTTTTAATATATTTGTATTAAAAATATCACATTATCAATGAAACAAATATATGTAGTGTGAATGAGAAATACACAAATCTACTTCCAAGAATTATGCTAGAGCTGTAGATGTTTAAGCTCTAACATACTTTTCAAATACTTTAAAAGAGTGGCTAAGCTTCAAAATTAATTGTTTGATCTCAGAAGCAGAGGCACGATCTCTAACATGGTGCCCAGCAGTGAATCCTCCCTGCACATGGAGTCTGGAGCTGTGTACGGTTCCACAACTCTTGCTTTGAGCATTTGCCCTGAACCATAGAAACTAACCACAGTGGTTGTCAGTCTACATGGGTGTTCCCTGCTGTTCCCAGAATCCCAGCATGTGTTCCCAACATGTGTTCCCAGAATATCCCAGCTGTATGCTATCAGTTCTGCTCTGAATCCTTTGTAATACATCAGATAAAGCCTGTTTTCCCACCATGGAGGCATGGTAGATTGATGCTTTTGGTGAAAAAAGATGGAGATTGCTGCAGGTTTGAATGAGAATTCTTAGTTCTGGTGCCTGACTCAAAGCTATCATGGCTGCATCTTTAAAAGTGCAGGAAATTTAAGTGTCTTGTACTAAACATCATCTCAGACAAGTGCATTTCAATTTCCTGTGCCAAGGTGTCACGGATGCCTATTTTCAGAGAAGTAATTGAAGTGGGTAAAATTGAATTAGTAACACTGGTTTAGGTCAAAGACTTGTAAGAACACATTTCAATTCCAATATTTTAGAATAATTTCAGACCAAAATTAGTTGGTTCCCATAAAAAGAGATCTAATTTTGCTTGTTTGCTTTAGTACTAGAGTACCTTTAGTGCTCTAGAGTTTGATATCATTGATAGAGAAAGATGAGAAAATGGAAGAATAATCTTGATATAGAGGGGATCTTTCTCGTTTTCAAGAACTGTCTACAGGTTTACACTGAGTGGCATAAAAATCCCACCATAACTATGTACTGTCTAAATGTTTGTTAGGATACTGAGACAGTATTCTGTTACTAGGGAAGCTAGAAGAGATGGATAGAAAAGGTAATTATCTTTGAATACTGTAAGAGACCACCATGTGAGTATATACAGCAAAAAAGTACTGAACAAAGCTCTACTGCCTTGGACTCGGAAGTAAAAGAAAACCCAAACCATAAACCCTTATTGTTATATATCTGTGTAAATCAAGATACTTTTCTCCCAAGAAACAAAATAAGTTGATCTCTATTTCCTGACATTTGTAATCAGCCATTCTTTCCAGTATGAGATATGTGAATAGGGCGTGTGGAAAAGAAACTTTTCCAATTCAAGAGTTTGGATATTTATTGAAGGGGTAAAAAAAGGTTTTTCATTAGATAAACCTCTCTCGTGGTTCCTTTGTAAAAGGCTTCTCAGGTCTAAGATGATCTCGGTCCAAATAAGAGTGTAGCAAGGTGGCTACAGTATTTCTGTGTCGTGTAGGAGACAGGGATTCATTTTCTGTTCACAGGAGGAAAGGCGCATTGGGCGTGCTGACCTGCAGCCTCCCTGGGGATTGTCTCCTCTGCCTTTATAGCTTCTTGCCTCCCACCCTGCTTTGCTCTGATGGAACATCTGTTTCTTCAGCAAAAAGCACTGTGAAGACCCAGCATGGAGATAAAAAAATGTGTCAAGAAAAAAAGGTGAAATTTAAGGGGAGAAAAGTCTTCCCATGCACCTCTGTGTAGAATGTCTTCCAGTACTCAATTTTGTCATAAGTAAACCAGGAAAGCAAGCAATGGGTAAGGCCTTCCTTGTATGGAATAGTGTGTCTGCTGTTCCTTGCAGAGACATGCAAAACAAAACAGGAAACACAGAGCTTCTTCCCAGTGGTAACTGCCGCCTTTTTACAGTTGTCCCAGCATGTGTTCATGATATAGCACAGCTAGGGAGATATCTGGAATTTCTGGGATTTATTTCTAATCAAAGCTGTGCACAGAGCTTAGTGAGCAAAGATGAGAAAAATTACATTGTCTGGTGAACAATGGAACGCTTGGAAGAGTATCCCCCGGGAAAGCTCATGCTGACGGAACACGTGGCCCGGGCTGCTCCCCCAGCTTGGCGCGCTTGGCGTGTGGAGCTGTGAGGTTGGATCCCTCCACTACACTGCTCCACGGAGGGAAGAGCTGCTCCTGGTGTCCCCAGGCTGCATTTGCCCTGCAGAGCACGGGAGGACCCAGCCGTGCTCCCCCAGGTCTCTTTGGCCACACATCCCTGCAGGGAGGGAGTTGCTGTGCCCCTCGGTGGCAGGTCAGGTTGTGCTCCTCGGTGGCTCCTCCAGGGCTGCTCAGGTTGGCTATCACTGCAGCGTGTTTGGTCTTCCCATCCTTTATCCTGTGCCCATTCTTACATTTTTGAATAAATCAGTTTAATTCTGTGCTCCTTCTGCCTTCACTGTACTCACTGCTCTGGCACTCATCTCATCTGTCCCAACTCTCAAAGTTTGCAGTAAGGGTGGTCCCTTTGTGGCAGGGTTTCAGTTCCAAGGGTCATTCATTCCAGGGGTGTTATCCAACCGGCTCCTTCCCAGAAAGATGACCTTCCCCATTTCAGCAGTATTTGTTTCCTTACCTGTTGTTGGTTTGCAATGCTGGTGCTTCATTTTGGTGTACCAGGGCTCACAGTGAGTGCCCACCTGCCAGGGAAAGCAGTAAACCCACAATTCTGAGGTTATGTCAAAACCTGTATCAACACTGCATAGCCATCTCAGTGTTACCTAGTTTAGTCTGTCCTGCTAAAGAAGGATCTCTTTTGAATCTCCCAGCTAATCAGAATTTCCCACTTGCTTTCAGTATTCTTCCTTCTTGTTCCTGTCTACTATTTTCCTTTGTTTTCTCTGCCTTTAACTTCCAACCCTGGATCTATCCTGGCCTCATATTGTGCCCCAGAGATCAGACCTGTAGTGGATCTTTATTTTCTTTCACCAAGGCACAACAGATCCAGGTTTTATGACTTAAAGTGCATCCTAACTTCTGAAAGTTGCTGGAGTAAACAGCACGTGCTGTATTTTACGATGCAGGCGATGGGGATACTCTTCTGTCTTGCCTACCATAGTATTTCAAGGAACAAAACCTGCTTGGTGTGGAAAAAGTGGGTGTTACTCTGCACTCCAACAGTTCAACACAAAAGCAGTTTATTAATGCTATTTACAGTATTCACAGCCTTCCTGCATTTTAGGCTCTTGCCCTGCTCTGCTTAAGACTGCAGCAGTTAAACAATTCAATGACCACTGTATTTTTTACCTCAGTAAAAATTTGAGAGTTTAGCTGAAAAGTGTATCTCTATTTGACTGTTTACTTGCCTGAAAGGTGTAGATTAATCCTTAAACATTTCCCCATTGTTCCTGTTCAAAATTTCATGATAAATATGTTTTTGTTCACTGCCTGCCTTCATAGGTTACACATTTTTGTATGATTTCAAGAGACACATGAGAAACAATAATTTGGAAATTCATTACAATGCCAGGGTTTATACGCTCTCATTAAGCATTAATTGGTAGTTGATGGCTATTGCTATTTTTAACACCATTAGTTCATAGCAATGTAATTAGTGATGCTAAGTACAGGATCCACATTAATAGCATTACTAATTGTAAATCTGGAGATAGAAACACAAGATGACTGGTTAATTTCTAGGCAATATCTCATGATAATTGGTTATAGGACATTTGTGCTGAAGTAGAAAGGTAAATAATTTAAAATCTTTTCTTATAGTTTGCGCTGTACTTTGTAATGCTAATACAGTCTGTGTTGCACACATTTTAGTCCTGTGAAATACAATGCCATTAGCATCTCACAGCTTCTGCAGTTATTAATTTCTATGCTTCTCAACTCTTTTATGTATACTAGCAACTGTGAATTTAAAAAGAAGCAGAAGCAGTAAACCAACAACTTTATGGACATTTTCCTGAAGAAACTTTGTTTTAACAAAGCAGTGTTGTATAGGCAGAAAAAAGAGGAGATTTTAAATAGGTTTTTAATTATATAATGTATAGAGGGAAGATGCTTACCAATGCTGTCTTTTTTGGGTTTTTGTTAATGAGATTTATATTAGTCAACAGAAAATTAGGCCTTGTTCTGGGTGTTAACAATACAGTGATTGCAATATTTTAATTCTACTGCACTAGCTTTTAAGCAATTTTTGCTCTGGCAACTATGTGATAGGTCTTTAGATGTAAAAGTTCTTGTGTGCAGATATCCAAGCTGCTTCTCTGCTTCTCGGTGTCTCTGTACAGGCTCTCATGGAGCCCATATCCACAGTGTAACTGGGTACCTCCTAAATATTAAAAAATAAGTAACAAATCAGCATGATCTTTTCAGCTCCCAGCAAGTAGGAGTACACGTCTTGATTAGATCCTGAGTTATATAAATAGTATAAGAACTGATATTAGAGAGGGAATGGATGTGTGTGAAAGCGAGGCTGAAAAAATTAATGATGCATCTTTACAGCCTTACTGAGACCTCATTGATTTCCATGGAAACCTTTTCATTGACTTCAGTGGGTCTCTTTAGTCTGATGCTAGAAAGGGTGGCTGACAGATAGTGAGGTGCATGCTCTGGTCTCGGTTCCATTGTGCTCCCAGCACTGCCTGCTGCTCAGCGAGGCTTTGCTTTCAGCGGGCTTTAACTGCTTCCTGATTGAGAGAGGCTTTAATTTGGAGCCATTTTCTGTGGTGAGGAAATGCTGATAGATGCTTCCTAAACCAGTGCCTCTAAGGTGGTGCTGCTGCTGTAAGTACAGACGTGCTATAGGTAAACCAAGGAATTGAAAATACAGGGAAAGGTTAAGCTGTCAAGCTCTATCCAAGCAGTTTTCCCCAGAGGTATTTTTGCCCCTTCTGACAACACAGTGAAAACCAAGGAAAAAGATACAAAGCCAACCTCTGGAGTCTATTTTTAACAAGGTTCTTTCCCCCAGCTGAAAATAATTTGGTTTTCTGTGAATGGCAGAAACCTTCTGCATTTCTGGATTTGTTTCATACCTTTCCCAGAGCCTTCCCTTTCTTGTCTCACCTGATTTGGCAACTTACAACATGAAGTTCTGAGGAGAGGAGAGAAGCCATTTCATGGTGATTTAGCAGCAGAATTTCTCTGATCATTAGAAAAATTGTTTGCTCTCTCTGAGCAACATCATTTTTTGGAGAGAAAATTTTGAAAATAGGAATAGTGAAGTAAAGTTCTTCTGTAAGCAGAGACAAGAGAAAATGCTTCATTGGAGTTCCTGCTGCAGATGTGAACAGTATTGGAAATCACAGTTGTTCTTGCTGTCACTTTTCTTACTTTATCTGTTTGTTTGTTGCAATCCGTTGAACAGGTGACTGTTAGTGATGTCACATGTCAGGAATTATGGAAATAAATAACACTTTCCCCGTTGTTTGTTTCTGAAATCCTTGTGTGATAGCAAAAGTAGGGCTAGAAAGTTCTTTTTTTCTTCAGTGAAACTGTTCCACACTTTTATTCTCAGAACCACCTATTTTCCTCAACCCATGTACTTAAATGTATTGCTTTATAATTCCTTTCAGACCGCAAAGCCTACAGGTCCTGGAAGGAGAGCTGGTTTCCCTTACTGATAATATAAGGGTTGTTAACCTTGCTTTCACTATGGTGACGGCGATCTCAGATGACTTTCAGACCTACAGAAAATTAGCAGAAAATACTCTTTTCTTTGTAAAATGAAGGTTTGGATCTGGATACGCAGACACAGAAAGGAGCAAACCATCAGTGCCATTGCCACGGTCCTTAGTTGGTCTGAACTGTTTGTTCCCTGGCAGCCAGGCACTGAGGCACTTGGGAGCTGGGAAAGCCTCACAATCTCATCCCACTGAGGATGATGAGGGGTTTTATGTCCTGAGTGTGACAGTTGAACTCAGCTGTGTGGGAATGCAGCAGACTTCTCTCAGACTTATTTGGGTTCTAACACCTCTAGATAACAACATATGTAACTGATACACATAGAAAATTGTATAATACATGTTTAGAATGTGTTTAGGATTTTTCTGTAGAGCTTATTTACAGATATTACGGATATTTCTGTAGAGCTTATTTATTTTTTGTAATCTTTTTCCAGGTCTGTATTACAGGCAGTGAGGCAAAAATTGAAGCAGTCATCTAAATGTTTCTTTGCTGACCTCACTTTGAGTTATTGACTGCTTGTGAAACTTTGATTGTAGTCTAACTACAATATAAATGTCTATTCTTGGTCTAATATAGACCTGTTTGTGTTTTTTGGTGTGAAGGAAGGATCAGAATGGAAAGTTATCTTTTTTCCGTGATTTAAAAAACCATTTTGACAAACATACTGGTGAAGTTTCTTTTTCCTCTCCTTTTTGCTTTTCTGTTTTTGTCCATGTTTGGTTTTGCTGGTTTTCTTAGGAGAGAGGAGTTTTAATGGGTTCTTATAAATTACTATTTGGAAAAACAAAACTATACTTTGAGCTTAATGTTTTTTCTGAAAGGATAAGTTTAGATTGAACTCGCCCTCCTTCCCTGCTATATCCCATGGGAAGGTTCATGCATGTGCTTGGGTTTGTACATGAGAGAGAGTTCTTGTGCAGCAGGGAGGCAGAAGAGTTTCTGCAGAAATCAGGTGACAGTGGAGTTGTCTGCTCAGAGGTGCTGGGCCAAGGAAGTTCACCAGGCCTTGATGAGCTCCTGGGTTTAGTAAACACTGAGGTGGCTGGCTATAAACATTAATGCACACAGTTGTAGGTGTAGAAAACACATAAGCTTGTAGTTAAACTAATCATTTGTTCAATAGGTGTGTTAGACACATTTAATCATTGTATCTGACTAAAAGACAGTTTTCCTTAAGTTGAATCATAAGTTGAATGATTATTCTAGTCTTTGATTCATAGGGAATAGCTTCACTCTTCAAATATTAATTGGTTTATGAGAATTTTTTTTTGGAGGAAAATAAAAGTTGATGCAGATCCCTTTTATTTTTAGTTACCACCTTCAATTAAACAGATGCATTCAAACATGTTCCTCGTTTTTGAGGCAGGCAAAGAAACGACCTGATTTGAGGCAGATCCGTGTAGAAAGCAGAGTATTTATATTTTCTCAGGAAATTCTTCAGGTTTCAAATTAATCCAATTTCTTTTTAAAACCAGCCCCTCCTGCCCGTGCCGGCGGGCGCTCCCGGGTGCGCTGCCCGGCACGGCCGGCAGGTGCCGCTGCAGGGCCGCAGTTGGGAGTGCAGCGATCCCGAGCCCGATCCCGATCCCGATCCCTGTCCCGAGCCCGAGCCCGAGCCCGAGCCCGATCCCCATCCCCATCCCCATCCCCATCCCGATCCCGGTCCTGCGTTCAAGGTCCTGCGGGCTGAAACCCCGGAACTGCTGGAGGCAGGGGGGCACCAGCGCTGCTCCCTGGGCTGTGGCATCACGGATCGCTTTGCTACTCAGTCCTTTATCTCTTTCGGTTCCGCAGCCCCGTCCCTTCCTGGGGATGGAAGGGGCTCCCCCGGGGGCTGGGTGTTGCATCNCACGGATCGCTTTGCTACTCAGTCCTTTATCTCTTTCGGTTCCGCAGCCCCGTCCCTTCCTGGGGATGGAAGGGGCTCGTCAGGGCTCTGGTTGTGCCATGGCTGGGGTCTGAGGAGACCCAGCAGCAGTGCCTTGCACTGGCCCTCCCAGCCCTGCTTTCTGGTCACTGTGGTCCTGGAGGATATTCCAAGGAAAACTAAGGAGAGATGAATTCCTAGGTATGCAGTCTTTAAACACTTAACATTGTATAAATTTCCTCTGCGGGGAAAATATCTACCTCGACCCTGGCTTTTCCAGGTAACACAGATACTGGATTAAATCTCTCCGGAAATGCCTCAGTACTCTGCAGAAGGAGCTGGAACAACTTGGAGTGGACAAGTGAACAGCTCTGGTTGATAACTTCACACACCTGAAGCCAAGCAAGACAAACGCTCACCCTGGTGACCGGGTTGTGAGGTCTGGGGACAGAGGCTCCTCCTTCGGTAGCTGCACAGTTTCCTGCAGGACCCCGATCCATGGCCAGGCTTCCTAAACACTGTCAGGGTGCAAACAGCAGTTGACTGACTTGGGGATACGTTTCTCAGTACACTGACATGAGTTTCTGCATTTTAATATTTCTACATTACAAACCAATCTAGAGAAATTTTGGTTTCTCATGACACTTGTAGTCTGATCCTAGTTCTTCAAGTAGTTCACCGTGGGATTTTGAGTTATTCAATGTTTTAGTACAGATTCCTAAATGAGCTCCATGGCCTGAGACTTGTGAAGTCTCTTGGATATCCTGATGATGAATAACAAAATTGTAAAGTGGTTTTTTTAAAATTGTTATTGTTATTGATGCTCTTACAGGGTATTAGCTTAATGAACAATTATCATTATTTTGTGATGCTTGTGCATTCTACACATTTGCTTTATGTGCCAAAAGATAAAATAAATATTCAACTAGGAATGAGAACACTTTAGCAATGTTTTGCCATTTCTGACCTTAATGCCTTTTCTTCCACAGTAACTTTTGAATCTTATAACAAAGATACCAACTCGATTCATACTCAAGTAGAGGTTACTGTGAAATGCTGTAGAAACCCTAAATCGAAGGCTAATCCTTTGAGGAAGTCTGGCTTGGTTTAAAAAAAACCCTAAAAGCCCCCCTGGCTCACAGCTGGTATTTTTGGGGAGGTAGGTTGTGGTGGTGGAGTTTTAGTTTGTGGTTTTTTGGGATGCAATATGGTGCTTTCTAAATAATATTACCTTCACTATAGACATTATCTTAACAGGAGTAAAAGTAAATTTGTGTTTGAAGATGCATGTGCAGTAGTTATTGCCATCTAGTGTTCCCACACCTTTATGGCACCAAGCACAGTCACATTGTGGGAACTGTCTTGCAGCTTTCATGCACTCTTCATTTTAAGCAATGCTAATAAGATGCTTATGTTTATTTGGAATAGAAAAAATCATTTAAACTGAACGTTACTACATTTTTTCAGTGAGAGACTCATGGTGAAACAGTAATTTCAGACCAAAAGATATAAGCAGTTCAAACGAGTATATCCAAAATCAAGCTAATGTGGGCAAGGATGATAGATGAACAGGTTATATGTTTGAGGACTTTATCTGAAAATATATTATGGAAAATATATGCAAGAAGTACTGATACTTATCAAGTAAATATTCCATAAGTGAATTAGTGAATTCTCTTAAGAGTTCCCAGGAGGGCTCTGCCATTAAATCAACTTTGAGAAGTCCAGTGGGACTAAGTGGTGAATTTTTTGGTGTATAGGAAAGAACTGTAAATGAATTAATGAAGGACTTTTTCAGTCCCCAGTTTCAGGAAGTATGCTTGTGCATAAGCATATGTGTTTTAATTATGGTGTTATTGTAAGACGCTATTTATATCTCAGTAGCACTTAGCAGTCCCAGTGAAGACTCGAGCTCTGGAGCACAGGGTGTGAGGTGGGAGTCAGGAGGCTGAGGATGTTGCTAATGAATCTTGGTGCTTGTTTGAGCTGTCACCAGTTGCTTCTAGAGCAGGAGGGGGCAGAACATGAACACAGTTTCCTGTTACTGGTGTAGATTCGGGTAGAAAATAATGCAGTGGTTTTTTCCTATGACAAAGGAAGCTTGTGTTTAGGAACCCAAACTAATCTCCTGGATCCAAGCCTCAAACCAAATGCAAAAGCCAATGCAAACCCTTCTTAGTTTTAATTAGTGTCAGACCCAAACTATCATGCAAATCTCAGTACTGCCTCAATGATGTTTTAGTGAGTTGCCCGTTCACTGACAAATTGAATTTGGGGTGTCCTGTGTATAGCATTATGTCTTAAATTATTCACAGTTCTTGAAGTCTTTATCTTTAAAGCCTGCCCTCTGGTATAGTCTCCGTATGGCTCAATTCACAGCTCTACCTGAACAGCTGTTAATGAGACCTGTGGTGGTGTATATATAGTAACATTTATGCTAAAAATGGCCATAGGGGAGATAACTTCTGTGGCTACATTAAAGATCTTATGTGCTTCCTCTTTTCCTTATAAATCTCTTTATGATTTCTGTCTAGGTTTTTATTGTATTTTATGATAGAATTAAATTTTTCAGGGGAACTTAGCTGGTATGTAGATAATAAAACAAGAACTTATTTTGTTGGCACTCCTAAGGTTTTTTTTAAGGAATATTTTTTCCTACCACATGGAGTCTTTCCATGGTGACCTTTTCTTATACTTTTGCACCTTCTCTTTTCCTTTGTTTTCCTCATCTGTAATTTTCATTTTTTTCCTCTGCAAGAATCGGTTTCTCCTGCTAGACTGGTATCCATCCTCATAGGGGTACCCCTGAGAGTTAGCTCAGCTTTTGTGAGATTTTTGGTCATAGATGTCTGTTGAGTGTTGGACTGTCAGTTCCTAAAGATGAGAAAACCTTATAGCACAGTTTGAAGAAGCCTCTCTTCCTGCTCTGAAGCTCAGTGCAGCCAGTGTCCAACAGCTTGTTTAAATTGTGTCTGTGTGTCTGTTTATGGCTCTCATCAATAAATTTTCCCATCACAGATCTAGTGGAGTGCCAGACAGAAAAATGAGACCTGCACAGCATATCTGTAAGTGTTCTTTGCCTTGTGAAACAAGCTTGGAAGTATGAACACAAGGGCAGATGGGACTTGCAGCCTGCAAATGGGCTGTGCTCGTACAGTGTGGATGTGAGCAGCTGGAGGCACAGTTTTCCTGAAGCAGTCAATGGACATGTGAAGGTGGGAGACACATCAGGTTTAGCCCCAGCTGATCCCTGGCCTGATCAGCTTAGGTTCAATGTTGTTATCACCCATCCTTCCTTCTGAGCCCTTCACCACCATGGTCATAGGTTGTTTTCAGCTTTGTTCATTCTGTCCCACAAGTCTTGTGCCAGCCCTCTCCAACAAGAGCTGCTCTCTGATGATGTCAGTGTGAGAAAATGTCATACATTCATAGTTTCTGACAGCATTATGACCTGCCAAAGGTGGCTACTTATGTGACCTTAAAAACAGGGCCTGGACTGAGAGTCATCCTGGGAGAATCTAAAATCCTTGTGCTGTGCTGCAGGTCAAGTTTTAACTTTTCCAAAGCTGATAATCATCCCTTAGGAGCACTAAGAGGTTTTCACCCAGAGCAGGATTACGTGCATTGTTCAGGATGGAGAAAGGCTCTCGCCTTATTTTGATGCATCACCGCTGCTTCTTTGGGTTCTTTTTTCTGTAAGCCTGATTGTACGCATGTAGTAAAAATAAATCCCCTTTTTGCCACACCTAATGAAATAAGCACATTTCTTGTGCTTTGTGGTATAGGTTGATGAAATTATAGCCTTAAAAATGACAAGGTCGTGACACATCTCCCTTAATGGAAGGCTTGACTCTATATTCTTCCTGCATAAAAAAACCCCAGTCACTCCCTGACAAATAATGAACGTGAATTTCCAATACTGCTTTTGAGGTAGGCCATAAGCTAAACTGAGACAGAAACAAAATGCCTTGTTTCCATCTCTTCCAAATTCCTACTCAGGCATCCTACTCAAGTGCTTTAGCATCCCCTGAGCAACTCTCCTTGATATCATAATTTCTGAAGTTCCATAGCTGTGATAATATGCTGAAACATTTCTAATAGTATGGTAGGTACTGGGCTATCCCAACATTCTGGCTCTTGCAACCAATGAAAAAAAACATCCCAAAAACCAAAACCCAAAGCAAAACCACAGTGACAAATACACCAGTATTTTAAAGGGCTGTATTTTTGTCAACAATAAGAAGCATTAGTTTTTGTTTGAAGATTTTTTTTTGCCTCTCAAGAGCTAATTCTGCAGTGCTCAGCAGTTTCTCAGGCTGTTGATTTCAGAAAGAGTTAAGGGCACTTATGGTGCCCCAAAGTTAATAGAATAGTTAACAGAACAAATTAATTTGGAGGCAAATCTATACTTGTCTACTAAGCATCACATACCTGCTTACATGGTATGAAACACTCTGGTTTGAGTTACCTTCTTATTTTCTTGTAAGATCAGGTGCACAGGCATACAAATATTTCATTAAGAAATAGGCTTTTAAAAAATAATAAAAATAGATAACTCTAGATATTTAACCCATCGTTCCTAGACACGTGCAACTTATCAAGTGAAAAATAAACTGCCCATTTTGTGTACATTTGCCTGCACACATTTTGTTAAGGTGGGGATAAATTCTTTCATGAATACACCAGTGTCTTCTGTTTTCCTGCAGCAAGTACTTTCTTTGATTGATGTACTTGGAAGCGATCCTTATCCTCATTCATTTTAATTGAGAGTAATGAATTTAGAGCTTTTATATGCACAGATTGGCTCCATTCCATTTCTAACTTTCCTCACCTTTGCTAGGAACACAGCCTGCTCAGGGCTGCATTGGAAGAGGTTCAGAACTTAGTGCAGCGTTCCTGGAGAGGACAGTATCCCGTGAGGAGTAGCCATCTGTTTGTAGACAGGCTGATATTTCCTAACAGCTATGATTTTTGTAGGCAGGTTCTTCCTCTCCACCACTACCCCTGAGGAATTGGTAATCAGGAAATAAGCTTCTTCCCTTCCCTGATTTGCACAAGATAGAGCACAGTGTCCACAACAGTGGTTTGAGTTGCTTTGCATTCAGTGTGCTAATGGCATTTGAGGAAAACTTTAGAATAGAAGAAAAACTTGTTTTTCTGGTGGTTATGTCCTTTAAAGTGGATGCTCTTGGCACAAAAAAGAACTGCTAGACTGTGGTCACTTACAAATGTGGAAATACTGAAATTGTTTAATTAGAAGTATTTTAATTTCACATTTCCTTATGTTCACTCAAATTTCTTATTTGCGAGAACCTTATAAATAAGGGATGTAATTTTCCTGCTCCTTTTCAGTTTTGAAGGTTACTCTAAAATGAACACCAAACCCCCAGGTGTTTATCTTTCTCAGTTATATGGAAACTTTCCATTTTAGTGTACCCCTGCTATGGGAGAAGTCCCACTGCCATTTTATATTCACAAACCATGTGGCTGTTTGCACACTGATGATGTAAAGGCTTTTTACCTATGGAGAATGTGAGGCAGCATAGGGATAAACTGGCAAGCACTGGCAGTGCTATGTTTGTGAGGAGCTGCCAAGCTCCTCCTGCCTTAGTGATCATCAGCAAGGGAATCGCTCCTTTTTGGCACACTTTGTCAAGTGTGAAGTAATCAGTAAAGTTATTGGCATCAGTCAAAGCAATTGGTGTGGCTATGCCAATTTATCCCAACTGAAGGTCACTTTGTTTCTGAAATGTGCGAAAATAAGGTGATGAGTAATAGTCCCCTCTGCTTTAAAAATTGTTTTTGTCTTAACTCATTGTCTGGAAAGGGTGGCACGGGGATAGTGTTGGTTGCAGTGCCTGTCTGTTGCAGTGCCATGGACTTGCAGAAGACGTACTGAGGTATGGAGGGTGCCTTCAGGGCAAGTGCCTCTGCTTGTCCCTGTTTCAGCAAGGGTCTCGCTTGGTTTTGAGGCTTTTGTGTTTGTCCTCAAGAGAAATGCAGTGATTGTGCCTAAGCACAGGGAATGGTTTTCCTGCGTGCCCCTACACTGCACCTCTAGCAGAGATCTGGGCTCCGTGCCAGTCATCCCTCCATCGTGGCGAGACAAACTGGGATCCAGCCTTCCCTCCTGGAGCTGGATTAGCACTGCCATGCTATCAGTACTAATGAGTTGTTTTGTCAGTAAAGGTGTCAGGAATGATTCAGAGAATACAGAAGAAGCAGCTTTTTTGGGTAGGAAGGTATTTTTACAGAGTTGCTTTTCTGATCATAACAGCTGGGTTATGATCATAGCCTAAATGCTGGGTGAAGTCCAGCAGCTGTGATAAGGCTGTGACTGTTTATTCAGTCCCAGAAACAGCCTTGTCAAACCATTTATCATTATCCCTTAAAAAGCTGGACAGTTCTTTGAGTCTTCATCAATACTCTGACTATTATTATTATGTGGTTTCCTCATACATGGGACCACTCACACAGAAAGGTTGCAGGTGTTGCTTCTTTAAATTCCTAGATTGCATAAAAGGCAGAAGAGACTTTGCTTCCATCCTGCAATATCTTCTGCACGCTGCTGGTTTTCATACTTAAATTCACAGTTAACTGTGGGGCTGATTGTCTGCTTTGCCTCCGTGGGGGAAGGGAGATGTTTTGTCGCTGAGGCACAATACCTCCCACGCTTGCTCTTGGGTTCCTGCCGCTTAAGCACACACCCCATGTTCCTGGCTCTGCCTTAAGGTACAATCTATCTCCAAATTAGTAGGAAAAAACCCCCTGAAGTTGAGCGAAGTACAATCAAGCCTCTTGGAAATTAGTTAAACACTTAGAAGGGTGTATTTAAAAGCAAACTTTCTGCAATCAACAAAGTACAGCTTTCATCATGTGTTCCTGGTCAGAGACTTCCTTTCCTCTTGATGGCCATTTAGCTTTTTTCTGGGCAAGCTATCTCACGTGAATTTCCCTCCTGTAAGTCTGTGCTTCAGCTGCGCTTTGATTTTGTTTACCCTGTCAAAGCTCACTGCCTTTTGTACGTAGCTGCCATTCAGCTAGTTCAGGTTTTGCAAATGCATATATGCAATGTTACATGCAATGTACAAATACATTCTTCAAAGAAGATGTCAAAACAAGTTTCAGCTCGTTTTCAGCAGTATCTAATTATAGATACATAATTAATGAGTCTGACATTTATCTTTCTTAACACAAAAGACCATACTTACAAATAAAAGCATTTCCTACAGTACATGTAATCGCTCGAGCATTAGTTGAAGAGAAATGAGAATTTAGAGCCTGCTATATTCTGAGGAAATAGAAGTATTTCTTGGCAAATAAAATATAGGCTGTTACTGTGGTTGCTTACAACTGTTACACCTTGATCCCATAGAAGGAATTTCTGATATCCAGTTACTAAATATAAATGATAAATCTCCTGTAGAAAGGATAAAAATTTCATTAATGTAAAGGCATCTTTCTCAGAAAGCATCTCTAGGTACTATGTCTGCAGCTGTTCTAGATGCAAAAGGTGGTATTTTCTTTCTCGTTTACTTAGTGCTTTTGACATCAGGTATAGACAATGTCAGTCTTTTTGTTGGTGTTGAAGAGTATCCATTTATGCATTCCTTTATAACGTTTCACATACTCAAAGCAACACATTACTCTAGTTATTAATAAAGCTAATGGTATAGGGCAACTCCTCCAAAAATCTTTATCAGCCATTTGCATGAAAAAATGGCCACATTGTGTGCCAATGCACTTCACCTACTTCAAGAGGTGACTACTACTTCCTATATTTCTTACAGTGTAAAGCCATTTCATTTGGGACAGCAGGATTCTCCAAAGTCTTTCAAGTGTATTTCTGGATATGGTTCTGACTTTCTTCCCTGGGAAATTAATCATAAGTAAACCACATTCAGCCTTTTGTCTTATAGCAGTACTTAGTCTCTGATGAGACAAATAGAGAAATGTTGTGATTTACAAAAAGGATGAATCAGTATGTCTATGGAGCCTTATGTTTCCTATATATGTTTATTTTCTTAAATATAAGCTGGTATACATAAAGTGCCAGTATCACAATATCTGCATTTTTTTATTCTATGAAGAAGAAAGGGAATAATGAACTGAGTAATATTTCAGTTGCTTAAGCTTTGAAGCCGATACTTCAGTGAAGTACATGGGAGCTGGGGAGAGAAGTGAGTTCATATTTTTCTCTGCTATTGTCTAGGCAAGGACACTTTCTCTAATTGAAATGGTCTCAGCTTATGAGGCAATGGATATATCTTAATGCTTTTGCTTACAGGAATCCAATTGTCCTTATTCCCTAGTACTACTTGAGTGAGTCACAGGAAAAGCAGCTGGTGAATATTATTTGTCCTTCTGCAGTGACAGTGTGAAAGTTCAAGGTTCTCTATTCCATACTTGGTTAATTTAAATTAGTTTTTTAATTGCTCTTCACATCCAAACACAGTAATAAATAAGTGTATTGTCTTTTCGCATGTTGGAATGACAATTTATGTTTCGGTTAGACTTAGAAACTTTGGTTGTATAAATTTGTGACTCACATTAGCAAGTGATCCGTAGTTTGTAGTAATGGACATTTAAATCCAGCTATATAAAAAATGATATTGGGAGCAGGCTCTTGAGGATGTTTTCTTCTTTGAAAGTGGAGTGAAGAATGACTCAGCATCCAGAAGAAACTACCTGTTCTTCACAGCAGAGCATGTATGATGACAGTATTTATATGAGATAACACTTGCTGAAGTGATACAGAAACTTATTCAGCCAGTATTTTGTCCTCTGTGTGTGTGTGTTTGCATGTTCCAGGTATATGGGCCTGAAGCTGTTTAAACAACATGCAAATTGGTCTGTTATATGGCAATGGTATGCAAAGTCCTTAGCATCCTTGAGGCCCCATTTGGGAACCTTTTGGGAGCATATCCTTGCCCTGAAGAGCTGGCCATCTGAGCAGTTACAACAGGCAACAGGAAGAAAAAAAGAAAAATGAAAAATTGAAACAACTTTCCCAATTCTGAGTGTGGATTGGCACAGTAACACACCTTCCCTGAACTGTTGTCTGAGGAGAAGGGTCTAGACTCTCTCTCTGCACCTTGGCTTCCTATCTGTAGCTCAGGTTTTAGTGTCCTGTTTCTTCAGCTGCTCCAACAAACTAAGCCCAAAAAATGTTGTGGCACGAAGGAATGTACATATGGCAGTCTGGAAGGGGCTCTGGAAAAGGAAACCAAGCAAAAGTCTTCAGCTTGGACTTCAGTCTCTCTGGCTGACTCTGTGAGTCATCAGGAAAATAACAGGCACAAATTCTGTTCCCTTCATCATCACCTCTGCAGGTTGCTCCAGGTTTAGTTTCAAGCTTTTTGGTGTTTTCCCTCTATCATCTTTTCATGCTACAATACATCTAGTTTTCTTTTTAAGAGTTACTATAAAGAAACAAATTTATCCATTTACTTTTAGCTGTAGGAATTATGGTATGGTTTGGTTTGGTTTGTTTGCAAGTACAGATTTCCAGCTCTTCCTACAAGATGGCATTTTAGGTTTTACTTAGTCCTTATCTATCGTTCCTTTCGGTTGTAGGTGGTTCTCTCTTTCTTTTTGATTCTGGATGAAGGCTTAGTTAAATGCCTATTTAAGAACTGATGAGTAATTTCAAGGATTTAGGGGAACATTCTGTGCTATTATATGCAAATGCATGCCATGCATGGCTCCCTGTGTTATTAACCTGGCAGTCATTTCATGCATGACTCCCCATCTTATTAAGCTAGCAGTATGGAATATTTGATTTACTAAACTGCTATGAACTACTTAGTGTGCTAATACAGGAATATAACTTTAAAATTTCTCTGGAATACCTATCTTTGGAACAGATTCAGGAATACAACAACATTATTTTGACAGCTGTGCTCAGTTTCGAAGGGCTATTTTAGTAAGCTTCACAGAACTGGTGGAGAAGTACCTGTGATTTGAATAAGCCATACAATGGCTGAAAATGAAAGCCATCAGATTAATTAGGGCCCTTCAGAATTCTGCAGGCATTGGAAGCCCAGGTCTGTGGTGTACACTTAAGTGTTCAGTGCGCAGAGCTTGTGGGAGTTACCTACAGGTGTGTGCAGTTCTGAATCTAAAACTCTTCTCCAACATTTTGGAAACTGCTTATATCCAAACTCTTCCTACTTCCTGGGCTTTTGTTTCCATAGCAGCATTCACTGGCCATGGGATTTACTGGGGATGGAGGGGGAAGGAATGTATATTTGTTGACTTGGTTCAATGCCAAATGGAGTAGGAATTATATATGCAGGATGTTGGATTCTTCCTTTAGTGTCCATTTCAGCTGGCATCTAATGTCATCCAGATAATTGCAAGCCACTCTGCCATCATCCAGCCAGCTGCATAAAACAAAACAAAGAGAAATTTAGGATTAAAAGGAAGGAATAGCAATTTAAAAGGCTTTTAAATGTTGTTTTCTCTCTTTCTCAATCAGTAATACTTAAAAGCCTTTAATTTACCCCACCCCTTATGCCCCTTCAGCGACATACACACACACTCACATTTGTATGACTTTGAGTGCGGCTGGCTTGATGATAATATGTGAGCACTGAGCTGCCCAAGAAAATGCCACAAGCAAGAAATGAGGTCAGATAATGACATCCAAAACCAGAGCAGAGGGAATCATTCAGCATCCTCTGGTAGTTTGATTGCGGCTAAGAGTGTGAATCAGCTCCACTTTTATACCTCCTTTATGTTGAAAGTTCTCTTAGTACTTTGTGTGTGTGCTTTGGATTTGGAGCAGGCATCTGAATCACAAATGCAGCATAATGCCATACATACAGTATGGGTCATCAGAGGCTTATTTACCTAGAAGGATGGTGATTTCAGAGGGCTGTCTAAGTCTCCCCTGAAATGTGCCTGTGCTCTGTGGTACTTTTAGCGTTGGCACAAGCTGTGAATATGCATTCGGGGGGAGCTGTGTGGAAAGTGAGCCTGTGACATGTGGAGGAAGGAGAGCATGGAAGCACTGCTAGGGCTGGCTGGGGAAGCGTGTGCACACAGCTGCCTTGTGCAGGGAGAGCTGCAGAGTGTGCACATGTGTCAGGGGATGTGCTCATGACTTGGCTTAGCAGAACATACAGAAAATATAGGCTCGGTGGTGGGGCCTATTCAGCACATTCAGTATCCTGCTCAGCAGAGACCATGAGAGCCTGGGAAACCAGCTCTGGGTAGGCTGAGATGAGGAAGACTTGGCCAAACACTCTTGGTGTGGCCAAGAGGCCAAGGGCAGATTGAGAACTAGTTCAACTTCCTCCCATTTGAAAAAAAATCTCAAATTTTGACAGGAAATTGGGTAAGTGCCATGTGTGAAGCAGGTCCGTCAAAGGACAGTCAGTAGTCCTAAATGTAATAAATCTGTATCCATTTTAGAATAAGATCATTATATCTTATTAACTTTTTGTAAGATCCATCTGCTTATCTCCTGTCCTTCGTTACACTCATCAATTTTTCTTTTTGCTTTACTTTTTTTCCTGTTTTTATAGATGCTTGCCTGCCTTTTCACCCTCCCTTCCTCTTGAGAGCACAACTGATTTCTCATTTGCTTTAAAGGATCAATGTATTTTTTTTTCCTTTTGTTTGCTATGGTGGCAAGTTATTTCTTCTTACAAGAACTCTTCATCAAAGCTGGACTCTGCTTACCTTGCTGATCTCTTCTGCTCTCTCTTATTTTCGTTTGGATGATTAGGTCTCTGGTTTGTAAATGCTTTTCATTTCTCTCTTTGTGCAGCAGAGAGTCCCTCATTTTTTCCTGTTGTTGGCTGACCCTGGCCATGAGATGAAATAACCTCTGCAAGAGAAGTGGGCAGCCAGACTATGAGAGACTTTTAGTTAGCCATTTGAGATCGAGCTAAGCCTCTTAATTCACCGGAAGAGAGGTTGTCTAAGTGTTTTGGAATCATTCTGTTCATAAGGAAGAAAATGAATGGTCCTGAGCAAAACAGGGTCGCTACTTAGTCTTTGCTGGTCAGCTCTACACCCAGATATTGATTACTCAAGAAACCCCACACTGACTGTATAAACTAGGAAAAAAATCACCTAATTTACTTCTATACACAGGTAAGTCAAGTCCTGCCAAGTGTTGTCGGTAATTATCGAGGCAAATTCAGTCACAATAAATGTATTCTGTTCATTTATCTGAGCAAATAAAATGATACAAAACTACAATTGCAGGTACAATTCCTGTGTAAAGAATACAGTCAAATGTCTCAGTTGATAGCCTGATTTTTTTTTTTTTCAATGGGTAACTGAGATGAAGAACAAAGTAGTCGAAGATGAATAGTATCCCTGACTATAGGTACTACTTAGGAGTCAGGGACACAGTATAGGATGGAGTGATTGTGGGTGAGCAGAACAACGTAGAAGAAGCAATGTGAACCTAAGTGTGGAAAACTTCAATGGCAAGCATTATAAATGCTTCTAGCCTGGAACATATCCCCAGCAACCACAGTTTTACAGTGATGTTTTGTTATTATAATTTTTTTTTCCTGTTTCCCTGTGAATAACTTACCCACACTTACTGGCTACTGTGTTAACTAAGCATGACACAGAGCAGGTTCAGTCAGAAAACTTCTAATGGTGGGGCTGCTAATTCATCCGAGTAGTCCATGCAAATAGTTCAATTTGACAAATTTCTTTCTGGAAACATGTAAAGTTTCAGCCTAGTTTCCTGCTGGTTCACCCACGCAGCTCCCTGGAAGCGTGCCAGCTACAAACTGAGATGCACAGGATGTGGAGGTTGTTTGGCTGTTCTGCCAGGTGGGTTACCCTGGGTCTGGGGCTCCCGGATTTCCACGCTACTGCCTGCGAGCCAGGGCAGGTGGGCAGCCAAAGGTGTGAGACAGCCCACCAGGCAGCCTGGGATGGAGCTACAATCACCTCCTCTTTTGGAGAGTATTTCTGAATTGATGAGCAGAATAAATTCATCTCGGGAGCAGCAAAATTCTCTTTGAATGCGTTCTCCTTTCCTGCTTTAAAAGTGGATGAGACAAGGGCAGGAAAACATACTGAAGGACGGAGAAGGTAAGCCTTACACCTTTCAATTAATGTGTCTTTCCTCTACATATGACCAAAATTAAAGCTGAAGAAACATTTTTGAACAAGGCGTGATGCTCTCATTGTACAGAATTGTAGGCCCAGGAAGCCAAAGGAAAGTAAGATGAAGCTAAAGGTTTTTTCAGTCATGAGAAGATTGCATGGCTTCAGTTAAATGTGTCCTTTCCAATTAGGTCAGTTCATCCAGAGGAAGAATTGTGCTGGACATATTTTAATCGGTTTAAACCCTAATTTTTCCAACTCAAATCAAAGAGACTGGAATGGCAAGCCATCCAGTCTGAAACACGGAAATGTCTTCCCGGGAAGCCTCCCGCTGGCTCGTCGATTAGCCGGTATGCAGTGGCCAGCCATCACCATCAGCAAGCAGCTGTCACACCCTTTGGCTGAACTGGGGCTGCTGCTGGCCGGCCAGTGCATTACACAGCTTGCTGTTTTATTCGCTTGCTTGCATTTGCGAGGTTTTGTAGACTGAATTATTCATACAGTAGCAATTGTCAAATGATCTCTGGGCCAGAGAAACTCATTTTCTTGCAGGACCCAACCTGATGTGGCAGCGAGCTGTTATGCACCACACCAGAATTAGCAGCTGCTGCTTTTTAGAGAGGCAGTGTTTCACTGATGTACCGCTAGAAGGGCGGCTGCCAAGAGATGGCCCCGAATGTTTCAGAGGCAGCTGTTTGCCCGGAGAAGGTGCTGACATCGGTTTGCAGACACCGACCAAAGCTGATAACAAAAGCAGAACCATGCCAAATGAATGAGGAGACGGGGACTGTCTTAATTCTGAGTTTTGTAGCAGATTTGGCCTGTACTTCCCCATTTTCCTCTCTTCTGCTTATATGGACCACCAGTACTGGACTAAGGTTACCGGTATGTGAGGATGGATTCCTCTCGTTGAGTCCGGATGGGACTGGGCACAACTGCAGTTTCCTCCTAAGGGCAAACCCCACAGTTGTCCAGGGCCTGCCCTTCACCTCAATTAGTGGTTGCTTTGCGAGTAATCAGAGAAGCTGTGGCTGTGGGAATGCAGGTCATGTTGCTGAGGAAGCCCTGCCTACTGTGCTCAATAAAATCTTCATGTGTACCAACGCTGTCCACATATCACTGGAGACATGAAAACATTCAAAATCATATTCCTTTAACTTCTCCAGAGCTGCTACTGCACTTCCTCTCCTCTTCCCCTCCCTGCCACCACAGACTTTCCCAGAAGTTTCTAAAACTGTGTCCAAGTAAAAAGTAGATTTTGCTCTGAAGCCAGTACTCTGTCCTTTCTGTATTCAGACTTGGGGACTCAGTCATGCTCAAAATCAAAGTCAAGCTCCCACTCACCACAGGAAAACGTGGCCCCTTGGTTGTGGAGGCTTTACAGGCTGGAGAAAAGCTCTAGGGCCTGTAGACTCTTGCTAGTCTGAGCTGTCCAGTAGGAGGCCTACAGGAGAAACCTGTAGAGCTGGAATTTGCATTTGGGATCAAACATAAGAGGAATGGTTCCTAAACTGTGATATATGTACCCTATCATTATTCCTGTAGAAGAAAACTCAGTGATACTGATGGTCTCTTTAATCTAGCAGAGAAAGGCATAATGAAATGATGCTGCTAGAAACTGAAGGCAGGTATAATTGGTTTATACAGTGAGAGTAATTAATCACTGGAACTCAAGGAGGTTAAGATCCTCTATTGCTTGTAATCAGGGTGGAATATCTTCCTATACCTCAGCCACAAGGAAGGGGCTTGAGATAGAACTCATTGTGTTACATCTTTAGTCTGTGCTATTCTGGAAGCCCTGAACAACATGGTTCCTACTGCACTAGGAATCTGTGAAGAGCTGCTCTTAATTTTTTTGCCTTTTTTTCTTCACTAGTGCTTATTTTGAAAGCAAAATGGCTGTGAAATGCTGCAGCTGAGTTTGACATCACAGATGAGATTTTAGTCTGTTAAAACTCCTAAAATTTCTTCCTTTTTTTAAAATTCAGTTAATTGCAGTGTTGTTAAAAAATGAAATTTATCTTTTCTGCAAGAAAACACCTTCTAGACTTCTGGGCCCGTGTTACACATAATGGAATAAGCAGGCACAAGCCAGATGACAAAAACATCCTCCACAACATTCCCTCTCTCTCATTCATGAAGCACTATTTGCAGGTAATGTAATCTAAAACAAATATAATGGTTTAGGTGCTGTTACATTACATTCCTTATGATCAGAAGAAACTATAATCAACAATTCTGCTTTTCCTTCTATTGTAATAATAAATAGTAAAACCTAGCAATTCCATTTAAAATAGCTTTAAGTGGCACTACAGATCAGACCAGTGAAGAATTGTGTGCCTTACAGATTTTGAGCTCATGAAGGATTTTTTGATTATCCCTTTTCGTGGTAATATCATATAATTAACTTAGCAACATTCTGAGCCTTAATAAAGATTTGTGTATTACTGAATTATACAAACAAGTTTCATTTTTCTAGGTCCGCACGTAGGAGAAGTGTTAGCAAAAATAAATATTCTAATCACTTTTGTCAAAACAAATTGCTAACAATGTCTTTACTATTCTGCATGTGAGAGCTACTTGTAACATTCATTAATCTAACAGTTTATGATTTTGATTTCCAGATGGAATGATTAGCATTTCTAAGCTTTTTATATTCAAACTGCAAAAATAAGCCTTTTTCAGGGGTCACTGGAGGCAAATAATTAAAGTCTAACACTTTGTCCAGTTAAACATGGTGGTTCCAAAGCAATTAATTTAACACATTTTTTCTGATGCCTTTGTTTTGAATATGATTTTTTAAAAAATTAATTATCATATGAAACAGTGAAGTCAACTGTTATTATCTCAAATAGCTACAAAGGTCACCTCTACAATTTCAATATTTTCTTTTGTTTTCCTACATCCCTTTCTGATCAAGAATACCACACCTCACCATACTGCAAAACTAGAATTATAGAATCTGTGATTGGGAAAAAAATGAATTTTTCTTGATTTTTGTGTGTGAATGGAGCACCAACATATTGTGACTGATCCCAAAATGACATCATTTTTATCAGTTTCAAGCACAGAGAGAAGTGGGTGAAGCTAACTGCACACTTTAATATTAAAATTGTGAGTATTAAACAGGTCTGGTGGGTATCTCCTGGCATACCTGATAGAAACTTAGCTTAGCTTCATTCTTTTTAGCCTAATTCTTATATAGATTTTCCTTCATGTCATCTGCCAGAGGGAACGGTGACACCTCTGTGAGGTATCTTCCTCTGCAAAACTCTAGTGGCTTCCCTTTCTCCTACAAATAATATCAAGTCGTTCCTTTGGTCTGAAAAGCTGAGATCTTTTAGACATTTATATGCAAAATCACTTGATTATTTTTTGTTATTTCAGAGTTTTTAAATTCCCAGCCTTATTCTGCCTAAAGAACTGGGCGGTGATGCTGGTGACCACTCGCCTATTGCTGTGTCAGTTGTCGGAGAAAAGAAATTCCTTCCTCACTCCAAACGATTCCCTTGAAGAGGGAGTTGGGCTTGAAACCCCCATGAGATACCAGCCGGTGTCTGTTCTGCCATGAGAGACTCGTTTCTCTGGGATTCGCAGCAGTTTTCTGTAGTTTAAACTGAATTTAAGTGCTTCAATCCAAGTGACATATTATTACATCAAATCTGACACAAACACTGAACTGTTGCATCCTGACTAGTGCAGCAAATGCTGTTGAACAAGAGTGTTAAAATCCGGATACTTTGGTATTTTGGCAGCCTGAACAGCACTTTTTGATCTTGGTTGTAGCCTGGGGGTTGACAACAAACCATTCTAGGCAAAATGCTGAGTGATGTTGCTGGGGCAGTGGGAATGGAAACCTTTCCCCTTTCGGGAGTCAGCAATAAATTTAGAAGCAAAGTTGCAGCAAGTGGTCAATGTCACAACTGGAATGCTACAGCAATACACTGTTGAAAGGGATGTAGCATTTTATTTTCCCTCTGCAAAAGAGTTAGCTGTTCAAGATCGTAAAAAGTATGAAATTTACACAGCCCTTTGGATGCCCTGTAGTTTCCAAAGGAAGGATGCTGACTTGGTGGCTCAAGAGACAGACTGAGAAGGAGGAGAGGCTGCTGCTGAGGGTTTTACACAAAATTTTGAGTATCTGTGCCTTTCTTTTCCCACATTTTTAAGTGCATTTAGCTCCATTTTTTATAGAAATCTAAGATTTCAGGGAGTTCACGTCAGAAAAGTGCCTACAGTCTTTGCTAGGTGGTTGAACAATAGCTGACGGTACCTGAAAGCTTCTGAACGTGGGCTGAGTAATGCTCCAAAGTACATAATGTAGAGAAGAAATGCAACAGGATAATGAGCTGATAAGTTAAGAATGTGATTATTACCTGTTATGGATTAATAAATATTCACTGCCTATCCGTGGACTTGTAGGCAGTTTTATCAGCATTAAATTTCTGCAGCAGAGAATCTGATCCCAGATCTTCACAACTTCTAAATTCTGCATAAACGGAATAGTCAAATAGGCTGCTAAATAAAACAGTGAAATGAATCTGAGAAGGGAGAATTTTTTTCCTTTCATTCTTCAGAAGGGCATGGCAGCAATCACTGTTTTGTTCACATGGGCAAAATTCTGGCACGACTTTATTGATTTAAGTGGATCTGTGCATGATAAACACAGAAAGCTCAGACTCCATCCCAGCATGCTGTGGGCTGAAGGCTTACGTTTGCAAAACTATCCCACAGGCGCAGATAACTGATCAGTTCATATTTTGCTTTGCACAAATTTTATTACTTAATTTTTATGTGCTTTCTCTTCTTCTTTATTGACTTTAATTAAGTTTTCCTTAGGGTTTGCATGCCTGGCAAACTTTGACTACCTAAACAAGTACTCCTGTTTACTCATCACATTATCCCAGCTCCACTTTTGGGCTGAAGTGTATATTTTCTTGAATTCTGTTTGAAACTATTGCTGTTCAGCATTATAATGATGTACTAAGAACTGCTCTTGTAAAAATGAGGCAACAGATTCGTGTGGTCAATTTGAAGAACTACATTTAAGATTTTATAGCTGTGAAAGGAGTATCTTTGTAGGAGAAACTTTGTAAATGACCTAAGAGCCAGCACAGTCTCCCCTCATGCTTTGCTTGAAAAATTTTGTTTTTAAAGCATGGACTGGGTCACTCGTATTCTAAGTTGCATAAGAAGTGTAGTTCTACATCCAAGCAGTGAAACAGCTAATGCTTCAAAGTGTTTTAAATTTAATTTATGTCATTTCATGCTTTATGAGATAGGCATAATTTTGGAAATTTTTTGCTAAGTGATATTGATGGTGAAATTTGAGAAATCCTGGTAAAGCACTTAGTTGCTCCATATATGTAGTTTATTGAGGGAAATTTGACAACTTCTTTTTAAATTCTTGCAAGTTTAGGGATTTTCATGTTGTGAAACCCTAAAAACCCAGTGAAAAGTCAAATGAAATGAATAGAGAAATCGTTAATGTTATTAACTTTTCAGATAGAACTCTAATGGGAATAAAGCCTGTGAAGAGCTATCTCTGAATTCTCACATTCTGTAAAATTAGCATTCTAAATTAAAAATTATGCACATTTTAAAAATTTTTAAAATTAAAAATAAAAGCACACCCTTCTGGCACAACAGATGAGCTTTATAGACAAAACATTTGTTTATGTTTATCTGTATTCACAATTATTCTGAAAAGTCCTGAGAAAGAGAATGAATGTTTTCCTGAGGAAAAATGTATATAACTGAAATTTAAAAACAAAATTTATTCATTGTTAAGACCAAAGGGAAAATACTTTTTTTAGCGCATGGATATACATCTGGTTTGGTTGTCTGGTTCTAACACAAGCAAATTCATTAAGATGGGAGATAGGGAAGTAAAAATATGTCTTTCATAAATATAGTTATTAATTTTGTGGAATTGAAATGAGTATGAGAATTAAATGCTGATGTTGATGGCTCTGTATGTACAGTTGCAGGTAATTGAGACTAAAGTTCTCAAAATTAGCTTTCTGTTGAACAAGGAGTGATGTAATTTTGTGATGTAATGGCAGTTAGTTTGAGTTTTTGGCTATTATTTGTGTAAGAAAAAGTTTACTTTTTTAATGCTTTGTTTAAAACCCCTTATGTTAATAACATTAGAGTTGTGGAGTTCAGCTGTTAAGTTCTAGAAAAATGTTTTAATTTTTCCAGTCTAAATTTTTTTTTTTTATATTCTGTTGTGGCTCGAAAAGTCTAGGTCCGTACTTCCAAAATTTTTTTTGCTCTGGTATCAATAACTGCTATAAATTCACATGCATGAATGAATTACAGTTGATCAGAAATCACTTGGTAATTGTGAGGAGTAGTGCAGAAAGGAGTGATGGATGTGAGTATGAAAACTGACAGTGACTAAAGCACCCCTTCAAGTGAAAGGACACTTTTGGGGGTTACTTCTGTACTAGAGGAAGACCCATAAGAATTACTCATAATGGCAGAATCAAGCATATGTGTAAACATTTGCAAAATTAGAAATATAATCACGCAAGCTTAGAATGTTATGGTAGCAATGGAGTCTGAGTCTCACTGGACAGGATGGCTTTGGCCAGAAACTTCAATGCAGCTGGATGTGGCTTTGCTAGAGAATAAGTTAATTCTCACCATGGCTTTCTGTGTTCCGTGTTTCTGTTTTGGGGTTGCTCCTGACAATTATCAAGTAAAGTAGTATTTTCATTCTACCCTGTTTTAGTGTTCCAAACTGTTAGTGCCAAACAGAGAACTTCAGGAAGCTGCTGCCCTTGAGAATATTCTGCATACCTGTATATGTGCATGAAACCTTACAGAGGACTGAAGGGCTATGAATTGGAGGTGTAATCATCTGAGAGATTCAGGCAAGTAAGTAACTAAGTTTCTGTGCAATTTCAGTTTCTGTAGCTAGGTGTTTTGTTTTATTTGGAAGTTACAGACACAGTACCAACCATATTGTAATACTATTCAGAATTTGGGAGTTCTCAGACTAGAATGAGTTTTTTCGAATAGAACTTTCTGAACTCAGGTGATAGCAACAAATGACCAGAAAACCTCAGTTCGTGGGAACTGCAGTCTTTCAGACACAGTGGAACATGGACGTTTTTACAAAGTTTTCTAGACAAAATATACCTCAGCATAATCCTTTCCCATATGGTGTCAAATAATTGCATTGTATTTGATGGAGCTTCTATTGATTTATTCTCCTCTTAGAAAATGGATCACTTGGTAAATATTTCCTTGAGCTTGAATCTGGTTGGTCTGCTTTAATTTCTGTTTAATATGTCTGTGGAAATGATACAGTATGAGATTAAAAGAAATCAAATAACAAAATTGCCTTCTTCCAAATCAGATAAATAGCAAATCCCACTGAAACAACTCACCATTTTGGGATTGTCATGGTCAGAATTGTAGAAAGAAGCAAGATTAAAACAGCAGCTTGTTTAATGCTGGTCTGTGTCATTTATGGGGCTTTCATGAGATCTCCTGTCAGCTCACGTTAACCAGAAGTCATTGTTTCCATTGGAAACATTGACAACTAGAAGTGTTTGGTTGCAGTGGGCCTTGTTACTTATGTTTTGTTACCTTGTGATAATACTGTAATAGGTCATTACCGTTCTTGTTATAGAGAAAAGGATTTAGTCAGGTGATGCATAGTGGCTGTTTCAGTTTAAAACGTTTGCACCTTGAAGCCGCAATGCCTCGTCACATCATTAAAGTACAGTTGAAGGAAGAGGGAGAGCATATTTCCTGGAAACAATCAGGGTGGAATGAAATATGTGTGTCTGAGAGTCAGTCTTTAATATGTTAATGGCAATATGACAAATGGGCCGTGGCTGCTCCATTGGTGGTGGTGAGGGGGACCCTGTCCAGCACGGACCCCACCATTTTTATGGAGAGCATGAATTTTCTGTTCCTGCAGTGTTTGCAAAACCATTGAAGAGGCTGAGATGACGACAGTGACTTGAGTTTTGTTTATTTGCACCTCAGTATTTAACTGTGCTTAAACACGTGCTTAATCTCTCTCTGGTTTTCAAACCATAGTTTAAAGAAATCTCTCATTAAAGTGTCTGAATGAAACTACACACCATAAAATCTCTTTAGAAAAGAGATTTTTAATGGAAACACTGCTGCAAGATTTATTGCACGGGTTCTGAAATTGCACTGTTATAATAAGGGTTAAGGCTCAATTGTTCACTCTCCAGCAGCAATAACTTTCTCATTGGAATCTGAAAATAAACCCCTATGAATAAAATGACAACAAAGACTTAAGTTGTTTTCTTGAGACAGCTAGCCTTTTTGTACAGAAGCTATTCTGAGGTCTGGTACTGTAGTTCTGCTGAAAAATTACACTGGCTTGCCAAATATCTTAATGACTTTTCTCTCAGCGGTTGGTAATGGTGAAATGTTATTCTAGTAACCATAATGTCTCTCATAAAACAATTGCATACAATATGTACTGTACTTCTATTTTAGTGAGCACTTCCATCGGGCTTGTACTGCCAGTAGCCATTTAACATTTCATAGCAAACTGCTCACCAGTCCTTCAAGTGTAATATTGCAGAAACAGTGAAGAAATGCGTGATTAAAAGCATTCACTGAGAGTGGACCATTTAGTTCTACCCTATCTTGCAAGATAAACCAGCCTTCACATTTGTAGGTGCTCATCATATAAATGACAGTTCTATGTGGTCATTTAATTTTACGATCTCAATTCTCGCATATATTGCTAACATAAATATAGCGTTCTCCTGCAGGGAGGTCTGCTGGGTATTATAAAATCAGTAAGACCTCAATGGGTTCAAATGGACATCTTTTATAATTATTGCTATAAAATTTCTTGACAATGCATTTTGTTGTCCAATGAGTAAAGAAAATGATTTTCTGAAAGAATGGGTTTTGACAAAGAGAGCAACAGAGCTTAGGGATTTGTTCCTGTGCTCAAGCATATTTAAATTACCTCCGTTACTCTTACCTTTTGGACAGAAGCCAATATCCTGGAATAACTTTTTGCAATGAAGCTCCAGTCAGTGCGTGGCTATATTTTCCATTGTTTTCTGGTGTGGAGAGACAATGTAGGATATCTTGAGGGAAAAGATTAATTTGCTGTTTAATGCAATTAAATTCTATTTGCCAAGCAATTCTTTTTACAAGCTCTTGAAGAGATTGGAGAATCTAAGAGAGGATGGGGGCAGTAAATGTATTCCCAGAAGGGGTTTTAAGGGAAGAAACAGACTTGTCCATGCTGGATTTCAGGACAGTCCTATTAGCCGTAAATCATCAGGAGGCACCCTGTTACATCTTTCTTATAATTCTCTAAAATTCTTCTCTTTCACCCATGTCTGGGAAGGAATTTCTATGTCATTTGATCACATTTACATAATAAAAAGATATGAAGTTTCCCTTGGAAGGCTGAATAGCAAAGTTTCCATGCTTGAATTGCCTTTGGAAAATGGGCTTTGCCTGCAGAGTGCCCGGGTTGTGCAGCAGCAGTGCCCTGGGGACCACCAGTGGACAGTGGAGAACACAGTCTGCATGCTGCCAGCCAGGGGCTGGAGTTAGGAGGCTCAGTACTGGTGTCTCCTTGGACGTGGAAACACTCAGAAGTAATTCAGCTGTTTAGTGCCTCAATGCACTAGATGTTGATTCAGTTTCATAGAAACATCTGTAGCAGTTTTTTGGACTATTAGCGAATTTTGCAACCGTCAAAATAGAATGGCATCGGTACCTGTATGGATAGACTGTGTCAGTGTCCCATTGCTGAGTTCCTAACTTGTATATCTATTTTGAAATGTACATCATATGTTATGGAAGGAGAGGCAGTGTTCTCGTGGGTTGGTGATACTTCATGGATTTGATTGAAATTAGAGTGATCGATGTTAGCTTATGATTTAGTTCCTCTTGTCCATCTTGGAACGGGCTGGTCTACAGTACATGAGGGTTCGCTGCCACTTCATTTAACAACAAATGTATGTCTCACGTATCAACAGCATTTTCTTCAAGGTGTGTGTGCGTTCTTACATTGTTTCATTGCCCGGTGTCAGCAGTGGTGGCATTCTGATCTCTAAACAGCCTTGTAGGTGCTGCAGCACCACAGAGATGGTAACGACAGAAATTTAACACTGAACGTGTGTCGGAGCAGGAAGTGCAAGAGCAATATGCATTTACCCCAGAAGTTAATTGCCTGGATACTACATAATTATAGTAATGAAGTTGTAAGTTCACAGTTAATAAATAACTGCACAGTAACCTTTGATAAATTTAGGTAGCAAATAAGTTACCTTGTTGCCACTACTGTATTCGTTAGGAAAAGGTGAAGGCAAAGGCAAAATAAACAGTGTATTTAATAATGTATATGGGGGTTTTGGGTGTTGGCAGCACATGCTTTTGATTTTTTTTTTCCTGTGCAGTTCTAAAGCCATTATATTAATTGTTTTTCTTACCTGGAATGAGAGCCAAGTGTCTTCAAATACATTTACCTTTGAAGTAATTAAAATAAAGTGTCTACTGACCATAGCAAATAAGCAAACATGCTCTGCATGAAAATAAGCAATGATAAGGAAAAAAATGTTATGCAAGAAAACAGTAAGGGAAAAGAAAAAAAGAAATTGTAGCTGCAGTTTCTTTACTGGAACCTTAGCAAACCTAATTGATTATTCTGAGCCATCGCACACATAAATATGTGCTAGCTGCTATAGCTTGGAGATATTTGTTAAGAAGATCATCAGACTTTTGTGTGAAGAGTTGAAGCCAGCTTCTTGCATCCATGTTCCAGGAAGAAATAATTTACAGGAATTCCAAGCACTTTCGGAAGGTTCTCATTACATGAAAAGATTTTCATGCTTCTTACAAGAATTACAGTTTACTCATAAGAAAAAATGAGCTTGGGTGAGTGGCCAAATTCCTAAATAGATACAAAATAGAAAGGATTAGATAAGGAATGGGGAACTAAGACCTGGAACTAGGTGAGAAAATGCAAATAGTTTGACTGAGATCTAAGCTGATTTTTGTATTTCAAATAAGAAAGGTTCTTCTGCCCTTTCAAAGGGTACACTATAGGTATACAGATAAAAGCTTTCCAAATATTTAATGCTGAGATTAGAACACCTAAGTTCAGTCTTCAAACTACATAAATTGATTTTATTTTAAGGCAACAGCTCAGCCTGTGCTGCTTGGGTAAGTTGTTTGCTATACACAACGCCCAGGAAGGGAGTTCTCCAGCCCAGTTTGCTCAGAAAACCTCAGCTGTGCAGGCAGCAGCTTCCAGCAGCGAGCATGTGCTTCACTCTTTCAGACTGTGTTCCCCTGCCTCTCGTGCTGTGCCCAAGGGCACTGTGTGTCCTCCTGCTCCCCACTGTGAGATTCCCTGGTTTTAACTGAGAAAGATGTTTGGTCATTCTAAATATAGCTTGGTCAACCACTTGTGGTCACCTGCAATATTCATGAATACTTGTACAGGTTTCCACAATCCACCCTTCCTTTAGAAAATGTGAACAAAATTGTGTATGTGGCTGAATGTTTATAGATGTTGCTAAATATTAAGCAATCTATGATTTTTTTTCAATTCACAGACAGAATTTCTTCAGCGTTTGTCTGCACCCAAAATTCATGTAAGTGTAAAACAGAGTTAACCAGCAGCCAAAATAGTAGATCAGTTTTCAGACCACATGGTTCTCCTACTTAATGCTTTCTGCGTTTTTTCTCTCTAAGATGTTTATGACAATGCCCGTATGATCAAGTTTAATTTAAATGATGTGAAAACATGCAACTGACTTTCCCTGGACAGAGGAAATCTGATTAGATGCCATAACAGTTTCCATAACAAGCCATTGACACTTTTCTGACAGTGCTGACACCGTTTGATACAAAAGTGGGGTTTGTTCCTTTGCTCTGAAGATAGAGGTCCAGGCTCCAGGGAGCAAAAGACATTCTCCATGGATTTTTGAATTCATTTTAGCAATAATTTTATTTTTCATTTCAGTAAAGGTAATGCTGCAATTATTGCTTCTATGAATTTCACCTGCGGCAACTTGATTTCAGGTGCTGGCTCCCAAACGTGGGGGCCTTGGTTGCACAGCCTTTTAGTATTCTGAAGACTTTTTGATATTCAGTGAAAATTCCCAAAATACAGCTGGTCTGCCTTCCCAGTGCCAAACTCCAGTTAATATATACTAAATACTTCTGATTGTTGGCTTAATCCTGCTTTGGTGTTATTTCGCAGTAAAGAATCTCCTTTCAGAGTAGTGGCTGCTCTCAGATCTTTGACTGGTTGGCACTCAGCACTTGTCCCTCCCTGCAATTTATCCCAGCTGCTGCAGTGCATATGGATGGCAGCTCCCATGGTCAGCAGCGTGGAGAGAAAATCAGGTTGGGCAGTCCATAGGGCCGTACAGCATCAGTCTTTAGTGGTGTGTTGTTCTTGAATCTGTTAGGCAGGAACAGGGGGTTTTGGAAAGCCTAATGATTCTTTAGATTTAGAAAATGTGCATGGGGGACTATTGCTGAAACTCTCTGAAGTCAGCAGACAGACTCCAGTGGATTTTGAAGGGCTCAGATTGGTCCCACAGGGCATTCTGGTGATTTTCTGCATACACACTGCTTTTCAAATGACTTGCCTTTTGGGTCTCTGGGGACATAAAATATTCCCAAAATACTGAAACATCCCAGCAGAGGAAAATTAACCATTTCTTATTACATTTCTTTGATCTTTTTTTTTATTTTAATGTGTTTTCTTAAATAATGTTGACAATAATAAAGAGGCAGGCATTCTTCTAAAATGCCATAAAAATAAAAATAAAGTATCAAGTGCATAAAGTAATCTGTAACGCAATGACAGCATTTTTCATGTGATCTTCTATATGCGAAGAAAATGAACTGCCTTTGCATTGAGTTTATCTTCAAGTTTAAATGAAACCCACAGAAGCAAAAGCCAAAAGAAAAGAGGTCCAGTCAGGTTCCACAGGACTTCTGGATGTGTTTTCACTCAGTTCAATGTCTCGTTTGTATAATGGATCTTAAGCCTGCCTAAGCTTGTGAAATACTCGGGACTCAAGCCTCAGACTTCTGCAGTACAACTTAGAGTAATTGTACTGAAGTCAATGGCCCATATCTTGCCACCAGTTCATAAATAGAACTTCTAGTGAATTTCAATAAAGACTTTTGCTTAAAAGTCAACAGCACAGCATGGTTCAGGGAAATTACAAGGCTGCAAGCAAAAATGTTAGTTTATTTTTCCTTTTCTTTTCAGAATACCTTGTGTTTGGTTCTATAAAATAAGATTATTACCTTACACTGATTCAAATCAGTATGGCATCAGAATTGGATCTTGGAGCTCTCAGTAACATGCCTAAGCTTCACTGACAGTGAAATTAAATAACTTTTAATTAACACAGATTGGAAGCATGTGAGAGATATATCCCCGTGTTTCTTTCCAAAAAGTCTTCCTTTTTGACAGAATGGAGCTAACCCACATTGCTGCCAGTGCCGTCTTTATACTCATTATAAATTTCAAGCTCCTTTTCTCTTGTCCCAGTAGAAGAAGCAGTTACTTTACGGTGTAGAACTTGCCAAGTCATAATTGAACTCCATTCACCAGCACTGCTACCTATGTGCACAAATAGAAAACAGGAATGTTTTTTGAGGAGGAGGTCAGTGTTTCAAAGGAGATGGTCAGTACCTGAGCTGTGAGATAGCACTGGGGGCAGCCTTTGTCTAATGTGCTGGGGAAATGAAGTAGTTGCAGAGAAGCCAGTGAAACTAATGACTAGCTTATCTTGCAAGGACTAAAGAAAACTCTGAAGGAAAAAAAAGTTCTCTTTCTTCTTTACTTAATTTTCAAGCTGTTTGTGAAATGAGTGCCAGAAGCTTGCTATACACCTCAAGATCTGAGTCACCATTTCCGACAGGTGATGGAGGCAGAACTGAATGATGTGATCCAGTCACGTGCTGCTGTTGTTGTGTGCACGTGTGAGTGTGCAATTTGGGCATTTCTCTCATTTTTTGCATCTCTCAGCTGCACGCCCTACTTGTGACTGGCATCAACTTGGACAGAAAGACAGCTGCTCTAAGAGCTCAGGTTTCACCATCATCTTGCGATATGGACCAAGATGTGATTTCCTTAGTGTGGGTGAGATGAAATGGAGAGAGCAGAGCTCCTTTACCTTGCTAGAAAAACGGTCCAACGGCAACCACAGTGCTGGAAAAGGGTGTTCTGTACGTGCAAGAAAGCTGAATGATGAGGTGGGGAGCAGTGGGTATGATAAGGAGCAGGTGGTCAATAGTCAATTCGAGGTGCATAAAAATAATATCAATTTGTAATGGGTAGGAAAGACTGTTTTCTCATTCCTTTTAGGTTTTAAACCTAATCCTGGTTTTGCTAATTTAATAGACCGTATTCTTAGGGGACCCTGTAAGCAGTTTCCTGTGCTCATACTATGAAGAAGAGATGTAATCTAGTTACAAATGCTCACTGAGGAGTCCTACTGTGGCAAGAGAACTCTCTGCTGGCTATTGTCAAGCCAAATGTGGGTCTACACTTCTGGTACCTTCTCATAGCTCTGCAGAGACCCCATAACAGTGATGTGAGAAGAAAGGAGGTCCCTGCCTACCACACTGCACTTATCATCTGTCAGAATGGGGCCAACTGAGGATGGTATATTCCAGAAGCAATGAGCACGGGCATGTGAGAGTAAATTACATGGTAATTTCAGTGTCCCAGCTGCCCTAGTGCAGCTGCCAGTGATGTACTTTTGTGCTGTGCTAGAATTGAGGTAGCCTGAAGCTGTGAGCTGCCTTAGATAAACCATGTGGGAAGCTGGTGTCCCAGCTTTTCCCCACAATGCCCTTTAGGAAGCTCACACCCTACCAGCTCCAAGCTATGCCAGGAATCCCACAGAACTGGAGGTTTCCCGCACAGCCCTTCCCACTTTCTATAGCAAAGAGGATGGGGGCTAGGGATTTTTTTGCTGCTTTTATGCCTGTCCCAGAATACTGTTTGGAGATGAAAGAAGCAATAGTGTGAAAAATATTCCCATTCTCCTATTTTGATGTTTGTTTGTTTCTCTCTTGCTCAGTAGGACAGTTATTTGATAACACAGCTGTCCTGAATCCACCTAATGGAACTGCTTAAAGATGAGCTACTTTAAATACTTTTCATAGGAGGAATGCATATTATGTAATGACAAATATCTGTATCATCATCAGGTACTGTAAAGCTATTGGTGGCATAAGGCAAGATCTTAGCATCTCTGTTTCAGTCAAATGTATTTTAGATTGTTGTGATACTTTATTTTTGAGAGAATTTTCTGTAAATTCTATCAAAATTAGAACACTCAATAAACAAATTTGTTACACACGTTCTCAAGGCTCCGGCAAGCACATTAAACAGTACCATGTACAGCAAAGTGCACTTCACAGAAAATAAGGTAAAGCTACAAAACGGTCCAGGATAAATACGGGTAAGAGGGCTCTGGGTGTCCAATAGGTTTTAAAGCTTCTCAAAATCGCATGCTTTCAGATGGCACAAAGATACTTTTCCATCACTGTCGTTTAAGAGATGAATAGAATTTATGTCTAAAAAATTATTTTAAAAATATACTGGTGCAATTTTTTTCTGATTTTATTATTGCTTCATTTTCTCTGAAGTCTGGAGTGCAAGTATGGATTTACATTTGCAGAGGTGGTTCACTGCCCATGTTTACAGCAGACCAGGAACTATCTGTTAAATCGAATCCAGAAGCTGAGCATTTCTGTTAGCCCTGAAAGGTAGTGTTTATTAATTTAGGCACTGCCCCTCAGGAATGTGGCTGATGAAATGAAACTTCATTGGAGCCCACCAGCTTGGCTTGCGGGTGGAGAGGCACCTGCCTTTCAAAAGACATAATTTCAAAACACCCCGTGAAAACCCTTTACAGTCAGCAGAAAATGGATGATGTGTTGTTCTCCACTGTCACATAGGTTGCCCTAATTCAGTGAAGCATCTCTGTTCCCATGTGGAGGCACTCTTACTCCTCCAAACTGTAATCTCATTTTGTCCTGAATATTATTTATGTTCCCTCTCCATAGGTTTGAGTCAGTAATAGGAACAGAGAGAGAGAGAGAGAGCCATCTTGTGGAAGATCCCTTTACTATCGTGCAGTTTTAGGTACCAGGCACTTCAGAAGCTAATTCTGGAGACCTTATTTTTGCAACGAAGAGACCTCAATTACAAGTGAGTGTCCTATAATATTTATACAGATGTGTCAGTTTCCGCACAAAGCAAGTTAAGTGAGCAGGGAATGATACTATTCCAACATTTGCCTGCTGGCACTTGATACGTGTGAACAGCATGTTTTTCGCCCCATCTTGAACTACATAATCAGCAGTTTTTTCTCTTCTTTCCATATTGCTTCTGTGCACAATTTCGATATTAAATATATATCTTGATTTGCTTTGTAACAGACTGCAAATGAAGCTTCACTGCCTCATCTTGGAAATGTGCAGTGAAAGTAGAGTTGAAAATAATATTTTTCCCTTCATGCTTACTGCTTTCAGTTGAATAATTGCACAATTCTTACAGACTACAGAAAACATTAAAAAGCTGTTCTCATCTACAGGTTCTAGCCTGAGATGTGCAAAATGCTTGTAATGAAGCTGCAAACCATGTGAAAGCAGCGACAAGATCCTTTGTGTAGCAGAGAGGGGCTCCTGCTTCAAGCAGACGAAAGGGAGCAGAGGGCATCTTTCTGATAAGAGCGGATGATGTGGGTCTAGGAAGGTCTGAGCTCTTGATAAAGTGAAAATGAAAGTGATGCCTGATGTTCCAGCTTCCCCTCCTGAGTTAAGGGGATGAGCTATACTTTTCAACCCCTCTATGAGGTAAGGGTCAGCGATTAGCACAAGACTGTCTGGTACTTTCCATGCTGTAGTCAACAGGTGCTCTGAGGGTATCAAATATCCAGTTAATCAAAAATTTCCATCCTTTCAAACATGTTTGATTTCTTTATCAATTGGAAACTTAGCCTTGATTTAAATTCTTTAAAGATGTCATTATTTTTCCCCTGCCTTAATTTGCGAAGGATTTCTGAGATATGAAATAGGGGAGATCAAATTTAATCCAGTCTAATGCGATCTTTTCATAGACCAACAATAAATTCATGTTTAGAGATTTTATTTTTTTTTGCCTTCAGAATCACAGCATACTTTTATTTTGTTAAGGAAATGAACATAGTATTTGGGATTTTCATCTGTTTTGGTTTTCCCCATCAGCAGTCTTTGTTGTATTTCAGTATTTGTAATATTTGATTCAAAGTCAATTTTATATGGAGGGTGTATCTCTACGATGTGTCACACTCAAGGTTTAGGAAACCAGACTGAATTGAAGGAAATGCTTATTATTATTATTATTTGCAAGAATATATTTGTGACGTGTAGGATCTGAAATAACCAACTCAATAGCTGTTGCATAAAGCTGGCAAATCTGTAACCATGTGATAATCTTGACATAAAAATGAAATCAGCCATAACATTGGCAGACTACTACTTTTCTATCTCAAAACACAGATTAGCTATTTAATTGAAAGAAACTTTCTCTACCAAATGATATAACACTTCCCCCTCTTAAAAAAGCCAAACTAAAAACAAAACCCATATCAAATGGAAAAGAGGTTTAAATTACCAATATATGACAGAATCATAGAATTATAGAATATTCTGAGTTGGAAGGGACCACAAGGATCATCAAGTCCAACTTCTGGCCCTGCTCAGCACCATCCCCAAGAGTCCCACCATGTGCCCGAGAGCATTGTCCAAACGCTTTTTGAACTCTGCCAGGCTTGGTGCTGTGACCACTTCCCTGGGGAGCCTGTTCCAGTGCCCAAACACCCTCTGGGGGAAGAACCTCTTCCTAATATCCAACCTAAACCTCCCCTGACACAACTTCAGGCCATTCCCTTGGGTCCTGTCCCTGGTCAGCAGAGAGAAGAGATCAGTGCCTGCCCCTGCTCTTCCCCTCACGAGGAAGCTGTAACTGCAATGAGCCTCCCCTCAGTCTCCTCCAGGCTGAACAGACCCAGTGCCCTCAGCCATTCCTCGTACGGCTTCCCCTCAAGGTCCTTCACCATCTTCATTGCCCTCCTTTGGGTGCTCTCTAATAGTTTCATGTCTTTCTTACATCGTGGTGCCCAAAACTGCCCCCAGCACTCGAGGTGAGGCCGCCCCAGGGCAGGGCAGAGCGGGACAATCCCCTCCCTTGCCTGGCTGGGGATGCTGTGCCTGAGGCACCCCAGGACGCAGTTGGCCCTCCTGGCTGCCAGGGCACTGCTGGCTCACATTCAACTTTCTGTTGAGCAGGTCCTCCAGGTCCCTTTGCACAGCGCTGCTTTCCAGCACCTCGTTCCCCAGCCTGTCTGTATTTCCAGGGTTGCCCCACCCCAGGTGCAGAAATCAGCACTTGTCTTTGTTAAGCTTCATACCAATGGTGATTGTCCTGCCCTCTAAATTGTCAAGATCTCTCTGCTTTTAAAGAAGTCAACAGCTCCTCTCAATTTAGTACTATTGGCAAATTTATTTAGTATCTCTTTGAGTCCTGTGTCCAAGTCATTTATGGGAATTGATGAGTCAGCCCTGAGCAGTCCTGCTCCATCAGTTACACTGTTCTAGGAAACAGCATTCCCTTCAACTTGATGGGCTACTGCTCTGTAGCAGTTGCTCAGCAATGCTAAAGGATCCCCTGTCCTTTAGCCACAGATCCCCTCTCACACAATGACTGCAGAAACTGAAAATACTCCAAGTCTCCCAGCTGTTTTCCCATGTAGACTATTTCAAAAGAGTTGAAAACAAAGGATAATGCTACATTGCACTCTGGCTTTTTCTGATCTTTCATTAGAAACTCAAAGCGTGTGTGTTAAGCTGAAAATGTCATTACCTGTTTCTCATGAATATTTCAGATTCCAAAATTTACAGGCTATTGTTCTCATGAGCAAAACATGTTGTTTCTGGTTATATGTGTAATGAGTGATACAGGAAGCCTCAGTAAGATGAAATAAATCTATTCTGAGTGTGAAGTACTGCGTAGCCTTCTTTTGCCTTATTTTGGTTTTTTTTATCAGAATAGTCAGAGGTGAAAAACGATGTAACATTTGATTTAAGTTTGGTTATTTGCCTGTGTGATATACAGATGCCATAATATTTCTTTATTTTTTGTCAGATGTCAAGGTACCTGAACAGCTGGTAAATGTTAATGTCTTAAAGATAACTGGTTTGCCGTGGCATGTATTTTCAGTTGACACACTAGTAGGTGATCCAAGCAGAACTATAGCAAAGATGGAGGGAAGAGTGGTCTTTGTCTCAATTACATGTGTTCAGAGCAAATAGGGTCCAACTCACTCCCTTTTGCCATCTTAAAAAGGGACTGCAGGTCCGTGATGATGTGTTGAGCCAGTGGCTGTGGCTAAGGGAGCCATGGGAGGTTGAAAGGAGCACTCAGGAGGGTGCTCACTGCCTGGAGGCTGAGGGTGGGGGACTGGTGCTGGGTGGGCCAAGGGAAAGGAACTGGATGGATACTGCTCTGCTCTGAATAAAGTCCAACAAATTGGCAGTGGCAAGTTTTGTCACCCAGAGAAGGCACTCAGGTACTGTTCGGTGGTATCATGCAGTTCACAAATATAAAACTGCTTTCAGTGAATACAGAGGAAGTAAGAATGAGTCATGATGAGTGCTCTGCATTATTCTGATGTGTATTGTGGGTTTCTTCAAACTTGTACATTGCTGCCTGAGTGAATGCAGCTTTATGTCAAGGAAGACTTTAAAATGGTCATTAAAGCTGGAAGAGGGAAAAGGAAAGTGCTGGCGCAGGTAAGATAACGGATGCACAGCTTTAAATTGTCACAGTAACAGTCTAGAGTAGGATGGCTTACTTTTTCAGGGCTCACTTGATGGCCAGAGAGAATTTCTATTCTTCTGTCCTGAAGAGAGAGAAAGGGGTTTTAGAGAGATGTGATAGGGAGGGGAAGAGAGAGAGGGGAAGTGTGATGCAGACCCTGGGAAGAATCAGGGCACCAAGAAATTTCAGGGGTAGGGATTGCTGTTTATCCTGTGCTGGGCAGGTAGCCACGTTGTCTTGAGCATGGGAGAAGGAGGATATAGGTATGTAGCAGGATATATATATGGAACTCTCCTTTGACTTTCTACCATTATACTGATGCTTTCCATCACTGGGTGAAAGAATAGCAAATTCATTCTTTTGTGAACTGCTTTAACTGTCTGCTGTCATGATGCAGTGCAGGACAAATCCTGTGGGAAGCCCATCTGAGCTTGCTTCAGTAGGAAATAGCTAACTGCGGCTGATGGGCAGGGATGGACAATCTAGGTACTGATATGAGAGAGGGCAAGTTATCAGAGTTTATTCTGGGAGACGTAAAATCCAAGGCCATTGCTGATGCCACAGCATAAACATCAGATCCTGAGAAAGGGCTGTGGAGCAGAGCCACCTGGCCGAGTGATGGGGGCATGGGCTGTACCAAGAGAATGGGCAGGGCAAGGGCCGAGTTTTCAATGGTGGGGAACACACTGTTGGAGGACGTGCATTTCAGTAACACAAAATATATTATAATCCAACATTTTGTTTTCTGTAGCATTTCAGTTGTATGTCAAAAACAGTAAATTACTCTGATCGAGTGTGATATTCAAAGGTCTAAGCATTGTTTTTGAATCTCTGTTTCTCACTGATACTTGGGAATGACACATCCGACACAGTGTGTATTGTTTTATTGTAAGATTATCTGAGTTATTTATATCCTGAAAATATACTGAGGATTCATCTGCTTTTTAATTCCATCCCAGTGTCTCTGTGCTTTGATTTTGTGACTGGTGTGGCATTTGGTAATGAGTATTCTTCCTTTTTCTGTAATATTTGCAACAATGATGGTGCCCTCACCTACCAATGGCATTAGTATCAGTTGATACTTTTTATTGACTCTCAAATTGACTCATTGTAACCAGAGATTTGATAACCACAGAGCAAACGATTGTTTTTATAATGCTCTTATTCCATAAAGAATGGGATAAGAGTCCCAAGTCACTTCTAAAGGGTGCTGTAATTTTCCCAGGGTAATTAGGGAAATAGATCACAAAATCTCAGAGATGTTGGCATCACGTTACTAAATTTCTCATGTGCCATTGGTTCACCACTTCTCTCTGATATCCTGACGGTGGAAGAAGTGAATGGAAAATTCCAATTGCCTTCCTAAGGTCAAGATTTCCAAATGGAAGTTTAGCACAAAATTAATTGCAGATAAATCTAGGAGCCTTTCTGCATCTGTTGTCATACAGGATCATGTGTGCCATCCAGAATGCCTTGGTCTCACGCTTTGAGTTATAGATTACTGCCTCAGAGTTCCCTATGCACACATGCAACTGCTCTTTCCTATGAAGCTTCTAGTTCCTCTTACAGGCTTGTCCAAGAGAGGTTGCTGAGCCAAGGCACAGGTGATGTCATTGCTGCGGATATATTTGGGGATATTTGAGCACACTCGGGACCCACTCCTGTCAAACTGAAGAGAAGCTGGAAACGCTTTTCCCCCCACTCTGTCCCTCCAGATACTCCCAAGTCACTTCTAAAGAGCACCTGTGTAAGAGAATAAATTCCCCAAAGAGCAGGAGTTTTACACACATTGTCAGGGGAGTGAGCTAGAAGAAAAGCTCCCACCTCACTGTGTCTCTTCTCCCTGTGCCTGCAGAAGGGCTTCTGCTCACTGCCACATTGCCAGTGTAACAAATGGAGCTCTAGAGAGAGGGTACACCTGCCCAGCACCCAGATTTCCACCCAGTAGTTCACTGAGCCAGGCTGCCAGCTGCCCCTCTCTTGCATATGACTGAGGGAATTGTTTTGCAATAAAGTAAAACAATTGATTTAAATGCAATGATACTGGCTAATGATATGGTAATGGCAAACTGTGTGTAGGAATGATCTGTGTAAATGCTGCTGTGAATTTTTTCAGTCCACCACATCTCATGAGTGAGGAAAAGATGTTGCCTGGAGTAGGCAATTATTGCATCTTGGGTGTTATGGGATAGAGGTTTCTTTGGGTCCAAATGAGTGTGCACTGCAGTTTTTTGACGGTCTTACGGCATCCTTTGCCCCAGCAATAATGTCCTCTCCAAAGAGCTTTGTATGCAAGCCTAGATCAGCACTATCTTGCACTAATGATAGAGATTTTACAGTTTTGGGGAAGTTCTGTCAGCATGCACACGGGAAAAAATCCTAAAATGAGTTATCAATATTTAAGATGTTTGGCAGGTGTGTGGACGTGCTCCTCTGTATTTGTACACACTTATCAATCAGCTCTAGGATTCTCAAAGTTGTCTAACCAGAAACTGGGGCAAGTTAATTACATTGGTGATACTGAACAAGTAACTTATTTGTGTAGTTCAATAGATAGATTTAATAAATCTCCAGCTTCTTACCTCTTCTACTTTCATAATTTAAACTCTTGAGCCTGGACTACAAGTATTTCTTGCTAAGTGCCAACAGCTAACATGACTGCAAACCTTTCTGTGACTGTTAAAATATATTAACAGGGGTCTTTCTTCTGAAAGAATCATATGCTGAATAGCTGCCTACCACAGGAAAAAAAAAAACAAGTTAGACAATCTTCAGACCTTTGGTACACGCTAATTATGGTATGAATTGTGTGAATTTCATTTGTACTTGCGTATTTATATATATCTCATTAATTTGTTACAAAGAGGGAAAAAATCATTACTGTAGAGTCAAATTGCCTGTAAATGACTTAAGGAATATGTTAATGATCCTGCTCCAAATGAATAATTATAACACAGGTGCATTTGAGATGTGATCATTTAACTGACAGCACACAGCTTTTAATGTCTTGAATATCCATGATAATGGTGATGTCATAGCAGCCAGTTAAAATAATCGCTCACATCCTCCATTTAATACACAGGAGAACTGTGGGTATAATTCCCATATAGAGCTATTGCCTTGCTTATTTAAGGAATGGTTAATTTATAAACAAATCAAGAAGTCACTCTGCATTGATTTTAATGCAATATGTTTCCAGTAAAATGTCATGCTATTGTCTCCAGTAGAAAATAAACATTGATGGCAGAAAGGCGTTAGTGCATCAATTTGATGTTACAGTTTAAAGGAACTTAGCTCAAAATATCTGAGTTTATTAAATATATGAATTGTACTTCGCCTGCTTTGCTACTAATATCCAGCTGAACCTTTGGTGTTTGTTATTTTAAAGGTTCTTGGAGTTCAGTTCCCTCTGAAGTTGATGCCTGTGGGAATCAGGGATGTGTGGTCTGATGTGCACAAAACAGCCCCTGTCTACAGATGTGTTGTCTCATTAGGAGAAGATTTGAACTCTGTAAAGGCCAGTCTTCTTCTGGGCTTGCGTCCCACTTCATTTCACGCAGCTATGCAACACATTCAGCTTTTCAGTTGTGTTTGTGGTCAAGATCAGATTTCAAGTGTCTAACAGCCCAAGATTTAAATATTATACCTTGAATGCGCAGGAGTTCACGGAAGGCGGTCTTGTGCTGCCTAGGTGTTATCTCCATGATAATAGCAACGAAACTAGAGCAGTAGCTAAATATAGAACAGTTTTTCTGCATCTATTTCATGTGTTGTCATGTAATTATAAATAGATGAAGAATTAAATCTCTAACCTGTAATGAGGTTTATGAGGAAAACTTACAAAATTCCCAATGTAAAAGGGGTTGTTTCCAGTTAAGGTTAGCACTGTATGCCTTGAGAAGAACCACCTTATTTAGAATAATAGTACTATATTGATGCAGGTTATTTTAGCAGCAAGAGTCTGTGCTAGGAGGGGAGAACTCTTTTGAAGATGTCAGTTCCAAAGCATAATAAAACAGGTGCATCTTAATAGGTCTACCAGGAATGTTTTAGCTGTTAGCATCTTTTAAATGCTTCTGCTGAGAAACCCTGTTTTCATAACAAGGTTGGTGAGTATTAAACCTGTGATAGTTCTTTCTGGGATTACTATAATTTATAAAAACAATAAAAACCTGCTAAAAAACATTTATGTATTTATAAATGTTGTAATCCAGGGGTCCCACTGATATTTGTGGTGAAAGATATGCCTAAGGGCACATAACCCTGTTTGTACATTGCCAGGACTGCAATCTGGTTTATGACAAAACAGATTCATTTATCTCCAAATAAATAAATTACTTTTGTGAACATTTAGAAACATTTGCATAATTAGGCTGTAAGATCTTAGCAGTCTTTTTCATAATAATTAAACTAATCTAATCTTGGACAGGGTAAACAGACTTACTAGGCTGAGAGCAGCCTTCAGGCAAGGAACTTACTACGTTCTACAGGAACTGTAAGGCTGATGATGTTTGTTAATTATGCAGAGCTTTTACTCCCCAGTAATAGCAGCGTTTGTATTGCCTGAAGCTCAGATAGCTACTCCCAGGCACATAAAATTAGGCTCTGGGTTTTTTTGTCATTCTTTAAAAAAACCCAACAAAACAAAACAAAAAAAACCCCCCAAAACACAAAACCACAACAAAACCACAAAACAAAACAAAGAAGATACTTCAAAATGATTACACGCTTTCAACAAGGAGGCATTAACCTTACAGTGTTGGATCCTGGAGCTGCACACAATTGGCTCCCTCTGCAGTCATGTGGTCCTGATTATCTTCAGATCTGGAGTCTTTCATCCCATAGAGAGAGGCAGAGTTGTGAGGCTTGGTAAAAGAACAGCAGAAGACACCGCTTTATTTTCTGGGGACTTCAAGAAGAAAAGATTGAGAATATCAAATAGGTCTCACCCAGGACAGTTGTCAGTCAAGTAGTCAATCAAAATTTATAACCATAAATCAAAAAAATAAGATCAGAAACAGTACATAGCAAATTCTGAAAAGATGTTTTTTCTTTAAAGAGTATGTCATCTTTATCTAGTTCTATATGAGCCATCAGTCCGTGAAGACTTCAACTGACAAGCAAACTCAAGAAGAAGGATTTTTCTGCTTACAAACGGGGTATGGCACTAACAAGGGCGATATTTAAGCTCTTCGAGCTTATTTTTAAAAAATCATCTCTTAACAAAGCTGTTTTGTAGACAAGAATCTAATTTCTGAATATTATTTTCCTCAAAACAGGACATGCAAGGAAATTTTCCTGATTTTTTTTTTCTTTGTGCTTTGTTTAATTTAGAATATTTTTATAAAAACAAAGTCGTGTCATCAGACCTTAAAAGCCTGATTCATAGTTTATAATTTTTTTTCCCTCAGAATTTGCATACAAATTCACAATGCATTACCTTTTTCAGTAAAGATTTAATTACGTTTGGATAGGAATAGTGATGCCTGACCCTTTTCAGGCAGGTGGTTAAACCATATGGAAGTGGTGTAACACGAAACATTGCCTCTAATAATCAAGAGCTGGATTTCACTCATACCAAGAAGAAGAATGCCTTAGGAATTTCTCCTGCTCATTCCAAAGGTTGTTCCCTGAGTAAATGATGCTAGATGAAGTTTCAGAATCCGTCTCTTCAAACAAGTTACATCAGGATTTGCTTACGAAGAGGGACTCGTGGATCTGAATAACCACAAATCTTTTAAAGCCTTGAGGGCCAGAAGATCTGGAACAGGTGATGCATCTATAGATGTTTTTTCCATAATAAATGAGTGGGTAGAGGCAAGAAATTGGCAGGAATTTGTTTTCAGCTTTTGCCTCTTCTGGCCTGTACGGCTGAGCCATCCAAACATGGTGTAATTCATGGATAATAAGCAAGCATCCTGGTGCCAACTATTTTCTGCACAAGAAAGATGCAAGATATCACCTCTCCCACTGCAGTTTGAACTACCCCACTTCAGGCCTTATTCTTTTTTACTGTGCTCTTCATTCCCAGGCACATTATTTAACCAAATTTAGTGAGTCCAGCATGTCTGCCAGTCAGTGCTATAAGCTAGTGGGTTGTTGCTGTTCCAGTTAACATTTTGTGGTATTGCCAGCGGCATGAATTCAATACCTTGTGTTGTTCTTTATTAACTTTTATGAGGGAATAATACAAGATGCTTGTATCAATAAAGTTAATCAGAATGAAAAATCCTGGTTTAAAGTGATGAATTGTGTAAACAAATAATGTTGCTCTCTAATTTCCAGGTGGCCTTCCAAAAAGTTTCCTTTGACAACCCGGGCTAAAAACCTCTGAGCTAGAACAGTTTATCCCAATGCTGCACAAAGCCTGGAAATAAGGCTAGAAGGGACTGCTCTGGGTTTCCTCGTCACAGGAACAGCCCCCAGGTTCTGTGAGGAGCACACCTTCACCTGAAGCCTTACTCCTCCTCTCTGCAGTGCAGTGCATAGCTATGCAGCATTTATTTGCCAGAAATGCAGAATACATTTAGGATAGAGGAGCTCTCAGGCCGAACTACCAGATTTACAGTGTGGAAAGGTGGCACTGCTGCTGTTGTAACTCCCACCCTTAGTGCCATTTCCCACGGGGTCATTGCTGAGCTCTTGGACTGGTGCTGGACAGAAGAGTGAGCAGGAGCAGCTCCAAGCCTCTTGTCCTGGTCACAGCAGGAAGTCTAGGAAAAGTCACATTGCCTATGCTGTTAGCAAAGAACACAGATTTTTAGATTGTGATATGGACAAATTGCATTATGTGCAATATTTGGTATCTCTGGTTATTAATTGCCTTTGATAGTTTATATCTTTAACATGAAGCAAATTACCATCAAATTAGATTTAATAGGTACCTAACTTGAAATTTTAGGAGCTGCTTGTATGTTGCTGTTCAGTGTATTTGACTATAGACTGTGCAATGTAATGCGCACCTTCATCTGCCCCACCTAGCAGTAGAGGTAAAGGAGCTCCCTCTCTTTTTTTATTCTGCCCTTCTCTAATTTTCAGTTAAATTATAAGGAGAACATATGAGACTGACTGCTGTTTTTCTCTGTGGGGACAAAGGACGACCAGGATAGAGATGGTGCCATTCTCTCTGCTCACCAGACTGTCTTGATGTTAGAGTTAAATTTTCCCTCCCCTCCCCCTTATCTCTTCCGAAGAATGAGAAAATGGTATATAAGCTGTTACTTTGAGACACAGTTGATTCCTGGGTGCTGTCTGAGTAGGTGCAGTTGTGTCTGCTGCTCTTTCAGGACAGAATGTGAGATTTGGGACAAATTGGCCCATCAAACCCATGTACCACCTATTTGCAAAATGGCACAGCATGCTGAGGACATTAGATGCATCTGAAGATGGTGTTAAGTTGAATACATGTATATGACCAGAGATAATTAGAATAACAGGGTTTTTATAATTACAGTTTTATGAGAAATACTGATATTTGCATTGTTATTAGGTCATCAATTATGGACCAGGCAATAGCTGGCTTTATGAAGATAATCCACGTTTTTCAATCCCTGTATGGAAAGAAATGTCATTCATAGCTATAGCTTTTTCTCTTGTCTAGCTCCGTCTTGATGTTAGAATTTCATTGGGTGAAATAATTTCAGGGCTTAAACCCTGAAGAGTTGAAGTACTGAATATCTTTGTAGTATAAAGCTCATTTTCAACAATCACTTGTGATCAAGGTATTCTACATTATTTTTACCCTGTGTACTCTTTGAAAATGGTATTTTAGGGAAACTTGGTATATACAGGTATCATTCTCTTGAGAGTTTGAAAGGGAAAAAAAATTTAAAAATTGTCAGCTTTCTTATTTCCAACACTTCAAAGCATATTTACTAAAGATATGTTGACTGGATTTCTGTATAATTTTGTGTGAATGATTTATCTTGTCTGGTCCAGAATGTAAACTTGCTAAACATTGTAAACGAAGTATTTTTTATGGGGGGAAAATGCTTACTAATTTGCATTATAAACAGCAGCCCAATTTCAGGCAAGCTATGCTTTTATTTCAGTAGTGTTAGAGACAGAGAGCACTAATTACAGAGTGGGAATTTTCAAGGGTGGTTAGAGAACAAGAGCATGGGCCAATGACACAGATCGTCTTAAATTACTGAGATTGTTTTGAGAAGTCGAGATGGTTTCATTCTCTTCTTATTCCTTCACTATAATCTTTATAGATTATAACAATATCTTGATCCCTCTTTCTCATAAAGTCACTGTTATTTAATAGCGTGGGACTTTCTTTTTTCTTAAATTGTATTATGTGCTGAAAATTCTCACAATTTCATGTTTGGTCAAAAAAATTGTTTTTTCTTCAAGTTAACAGCTTGGGATCATTTCAAAGTGAAGGGAGTCCAAACTTTAGTAACGCCATCAAAAGCAGTAGAATAAAATTGTCAAAAGCAATAGTAAGCCCCAAACCCCAGAACTCAGTGGATCAGGTCTAAAAGGTTGACTTACACATAGTTTTGTAGCATGTCGCTTTTCTTGCCCTTTGTGTTTTATTTGTGCAGCAATACCAAAAAATGCTACAGATGCATAGAAGCCTTGGGAACAGTGTACCAAAACAACAGTTTTCAAAGCTTACAGTATTGACTAGAATGATGGCAAGGAAAAAGATTGAATGAGTTGGAAGCAAAAATACCCAAGAAAAGCGAGACTGGGATCATTAGACTAGCATCTCAAGAAAAATAAGACGCACAACTTTCACCTGTAAGTATCTGCATGTTTTTACTGGAGGTTATGACCAGTGACTATTTGAATTGTTAATGAATTCCATTTCAATCAGTTTAAAAATTTTGGAAGCAAAACTGCTGTTTAGAAGATGTGAAAGAGTACAGATAAATTCAGCCGCTCCTGGGTGAAGTGAAAAATCTGTTAATCCAACAGTACAAATAAGTGTCTGAAACGAAAAACAGTAGCACAGACCTGATTTTTGTGATCCTTGATATCCTTATTTGGAATAAAATTAGTCTAAATACACCTACTGTAAGCACAGCAGAGGGAGGATTGTTAGGAGTCTGGTCTAAGCGAGAAGGAAAGAAGGGACCTGCCTGCTAAGGGTGCAGTGCAAATTATCCCATCGAGGGGGAAGGATAGGAAATACAGGATGAGTCTGAGCTGGCTAAATTAAGAGCACTTCCCATACTTCAAACGTAAGAAGGAAGATTGCATGGAGTGGAAACTAGGTCAGCTCACTAAGGCAAACTGCAAGCGTATAAATCAGAGGAGCTGTTGGTGAGAGAGGGAGGGCTGTCTGAGGGGGACAGTGGAAGGGCTCAAGTGTCGTGCCTGTTCTGCTGGATTTCAGGATAAAGGTCAGCTGCAGTAGGGTGGCCTAACACCAGCACCAACAGGAGAGAATAAGGAAGAAACAGGTTCGATAGCATGTATAAAATTTAGATGTTTTCATGCCAGCTGGGCTGGTGAACTTTGTCCTTGGTGCTCAATGGGCTGGTTGGTGAACTCTCAGAGCCTCTAACAGTTATCTGCAGGAACTTCAGAGGGGCAGACAAGTTACCTAGATACTAGAAAATATAAATGTAATGATGATGTAGAAAGAGTGGGAAAAGTGAGGAATTTGTAGAACACACAGTTGCTGGAAAGACACTAAAATATATAGAGACATGTACAGAGCAATTAGTTAACAATTGTTCACCGTTGCGATGGCTGAGCCACCAGCACTGGTAGCGGGCGGGGGGCAAAAGCCAAGGGAGCCCAGGGTTGGGTCCAAGAAACCCCCCTCCGGGTTGCTGTAAGAGTTTTTCCCATTGACTCTTATGAATGTTCATGTACCCCTGCAAGGTGTAACCAAAGCCCCCATGCCTGCCCCTCTCTCCCCATTGGCTGTTTTGTTTTACCCCGCTCCCTTCAGGACCCCCCCCATAACCCCCAGCCGAATGGAAGTTCCTCACGGTTCCTGGGTCACCATGTGGATTCTTTTCTTTCCCTGGGGTCCCGCCCAATAAAATCTTCGGTTGTCCAGCCAAGAGCCACCTCTGGGGGCGCCTGAACCAGCGATGCGTGGGGTGGTTGCCGGCTGCCATCGCCCTGGGTGGGGAACAGCTGGCTGGCAGGGGTCTGGCCCCGCCCGGGACCCCTCATCGAAGGGATCCTGTGGAACACGCTGCAGCTGCTCTCACCCAGCACCACAGAACCTGCGCAGGCACAATAGTTCACTACAAAAATCGATGTTGGGTGAGTGTCCAAAGATTTCTGTTCTGGATCAGGTATTGTTCTTGTTTTCATTAATGACCTAACTGATGAGCCTGAGAGTAGTGTATTACATTTGCAGGTACCACCAGACTGAAAGGAAGTGACACACTAGGTTTACAAAATGCTTAGGAGAGCACAGGCAAAATAGGAGTTTCGTAGAAAATGATGTAATGGTCCTGGTGAATCACAGGTGAGAAGGATGTAAAAACTTGTGAACCCTTTCAAAGATTTCAAATGATAGAGTGGGATGTAAACATGAGGATTAATGCTATTTTAAGCACCAATAGCATCCAAGCAGGATTACTGTTTCCAGTTTTGGACACTCCAAATAAATTGTAAACCGAACAGAGGTGGTCCAAAGGGGAGCAGTGAGAGTTTTTAGAGATTGGGACCTGGAAGAAATATGATGAAATAAAATGATGACCTATGCTGACAACCCAGAACTCTTCTTCTCCTTTGAGATCTCCAGGGGCTCTTGTGAGCTGGTGTCAGAATAGTCAGTGCAAAAGGTTTCATTGCATGGCATTTTCTTGCTTATACAACTCAGTGACCAAGTCAAGCAAATAGAAAATGAATGATGAGTTTACTGTTCCAAAATCGAGGCAGAAACCTGTTCTCCATTGGAGTGTACCTTTGAGTGATGGGTGTATGACATTTGTCTACTTATGTGAGAACTGTAGCCTATAAAATGTTCAATTTATAAATTATTCATTAAATATCCCCTAAACTCTAACAAGCCTCTAAGGAGTGCAAGAGAGCCATAAACCCTACTTTTGATAAATAAAAATAATTTAGTTTTCTATTATCCAACTCAGAGTTAATCAAAGAGATTCTGAGAGAAACAAAGGGGCTGAGAAAAAGCCAGACATCAGTATCCATCCCAGATAACACTAACGCCTCTGGAGTACACAGTGGGGAAGATAACAATAGGTGAATATTTGTGGCATGCATCTACCTGACCTAAAAATAAAAAAAGCTTGACCTGAGCTAAGCTTATTTTTCCTCAATCCTAACTTTACGTTAAAGGGAATAAGGCTTTGTGAGCAAGTTGAACAGTCAAACACAGGCAGAGAGGGAGGGCACTATAAGCAGCAAGACAGCTGTGTCTTCCAGGGAAAGCAGGAATGAGTTGGATCCTTCTTCATTTGGAATAAAGTGGTTATGCTGAGGTAATGATATATTTAGATAACACTCTTCTGTGCTTTGGATCCATTTTCTCGAGTTGTGTATTCTTTGGCAAAGAGCTGAAACTCTTTTTTTGAAAGATCTGTTTCTTGTCTCCACAGTTTTACTCACAGGCTCTGAGGGGGTCAAACCATTTGGGGTGCTGGTCTCCTGACCAGAACTAAGATTGTTACAGAGAGCTCTGGAAAGGGGTCATGAGAGGATAATCCATTTGATCCCGGTGACAGGAAGAAGACAAACAGAGGTGGGACTTGAAAGGGCTATGCTTAGGAAAGTGGGAAAGCTTCTGAGAAGGATGGCTGACCACAGACTGGCGAGCACATTTAAAATGGCTTGGAGAGTGGAATCAGTGAAAGGGACATTTGACTCAGAAGTTCTTCCAGGGAAGACATCTGCTGCTTCTTTCACACGACCATAGTCTACGATGAGTGTGTCATCTGTTAAAATGGTTATCCCAGGCTCTCCGGGAATAAAGAGGCCTCTTACAGCTTCTAAAGTATCCAAGAGTGAGCTGTAGGCGTTCCTGTATTAGTCAGATGCCCCTGCTGCCCGCAGAAGAAAGAAGTGCTGCTCAAAGTCTAACACTGCACTGATCTATGCCTTTGGAGCAGTCTAAAAGTCTGCGAGTTGTCCTTATCTGTACTTGGCTGAAGCAGGTGGGGTTTTTTTCACTTGATACCACATGCTGTTTCTGCCTCAGCACCTCTTTACATCTGTCAAAGTGATCTTGAGCTCTACTTCCTTCTGCAGTATCTGCATCTTCTCCTTCTGTGCTAAGCAGATAGCATAAGCCTTTGTGGTCCCTGCTCCCATTTCACTGGGGCAGAATTTTGGCTGCCTTTCGCAGCAGTCCAGTTTTTCCCATCTCAGGCTTGATAGTGTTGGTGAGCAGATGTGAACAGGCTCTCTTTGGTTAAGGCTGGGGTTCACGTGCAGTAACAACTGTTTAGGTAATTCAGAATTTAGAAGATGTGATGCCAAGTTGAGGATATAGAACTCCTCTGTTCCATGGAAAAGAAGGAGGAGGATGTGATGACTGCCCTCTGAATGCTGAGAGGCTTTTGAGGTAAGGTATCTTACCCTTTGTACATCCACTCATCATTTGTCACTGCCTACGAGAAAGCCGGTTTACCCTACATGCCTAGGTTTTAGGTAGCTGAAGTAAGGAGACATGAATCCCATCATTATCAGAGAACAGTTTAATTCAATAACCACTAGATAAAGGTTAGGCCCTTAGAAATCCACTCTGAACTCCATAGATCACTTGTGACTTCAAGTGAAACTGCAAATCTTTTCGGAGCCTGGCTATGTTGCCTTTATTACTGTTCTCACTTCACCTGCTGCTTGCTGTTTTATTGCAGCAGGCTGGAAGGAAGCTTTCCTTATACTGCCTGAAGAATGAGTGTGAATGTTTCTCAGGTATATTTATTCTCTCTTAGCGAGAACATCCTTTACAGAAGAATGTAATCCTCTGCTTCCTTGTAATTTGCTAGAAATATAAGTTCTTTCTGAAAATCTTCTTGTTTATGATTTGGATTTTTAATTAACTGTACATTTTAGCAAAAACCAATAGAATCATTCTTAGCTGTTAACTGCCAGAGCAGTTTGGGCATCTTATCTACCATCTCCACAGCAGTGTGTACTCTAGCATCATTGACACTTCAATTTCTCTATCCTGCTTAATGGAAAATTAGTATCCCGGATACTTAATCTCCTCTTTGAATGGTTATGCTTTCATACCACACAGCATTAAGGCAGAAAAGCAACTATCAAAGTGAAAATCATTATATCTTTGAGCTGGGAGATGTGTAGCTCCTTCAGTTTTGATACAGAGCCTCCAGTACTTATTTGTAGTGCACATTAGCTCATCCCTTGGTTTGCAAAAATGTAGCAAAAATTGCCCATCTCTTCTGTCCTGAATGTTTTACATACTCTGAAAGGTTTTAACCTCCGACCGTTTTTGTAAGGGGTGAATATTCAAAGTATGGTCCTTCATTACATCTCTTATAAAGGATGTTGATAAAAGCAATGTTCTTAGTATTGATCTTCCCTTGAGCTGCCCCTTGAGCAGGGAGCAAGATTTATTCTTGGGGTACTTGGATGGGGTAGCCTGAAGCGAACAGTCTTCAGATGTGACTACTGTTGCCAGTGTAGGAAATAATTTTGTATAAGAAATCAAAGATTCAAGCAGGAGGAGAGGGCTCATTCGTAAAAGAGCTACAGTTTAAAATGTAAGTAACTGCTCTAATAGTTTGTAGGATGTCTATTTATCGAAGTTATGCAAAAAAAACTTTTGATTTGTCCTTGTAGTCCTACCACGTTGTTCCTTTGGGGTCTGTCTTGACTTAATGTACAGAGACTAAACAAAACAAAACTAGCAAAGAGTAATACCACATTACAAAGTAATTCAGTTCGTGGACAGTGTGCTGGTGGGTGGATTTTTGAGGGCGTTGGCTGGTGGTTTTTGTTTGTTTGTGGTTTTGGTGGGTTTGTGTGGGTTTTTTCAAGCCTTTGTCCTAGCAGGTAAGATAGATAAATGTTCACTTTCCCTTATCAATATGGGATCTTGGAAGAGTTCATTTCCAGTCTCTTATACTGTTATGGGAAAAGCAGAACGATATTCTTGGCTGACGACAGTGCAGTTTCCAAACGTTACCATGGTGATCACCTATGTAACATCACTACCACTTTTCACAACAGCTCAATTTAAGATTCAAGTTGAATATTTCCATGATTATGGGAGGGTAATTATTTCATTACTCAAGGGAAGAAGATTTAGGAGGTAAATAGCTCTTCATTAGTTCTTAAATGATTTCCCTAGTCTTTTTAGGCCACAGAAATGCCAAATATTAAAGTGACAGAAACAGAGGGTCAAATTCTGATCTCTCTCTTCATCTTGCCTACCTCTCAGCGCCTTTTGAGCAGCTGAGAAAGTAGAAATGTCTCCAACCGTTAAATGCTCTTGAAACTTCAGACATTTGGTGTAAGGCTTTGTTTTTAAACATTGCCCTTTTTTTCCAAGGTGCTCAGGGTTTCAAACGTGCAATGCAGCCGAAGTCCAGAAAATTGCAGGTTAGATCACTGACCACTCCACGTGACTTTGAAAAGTCACAAAAAACAAGTTGAAGGGAAGTGAAGTACCCAAAGTTCTGGCCTGTTACTCAAGAACTTACTTGTTTTAACTATAGATGTTAATGTCTTTTATGGCTAGGGCAAGCCAGAGCCCATTAACTGTTTTCCCGGTTTTTTAATTTCTTCCGAATTTGAGAAAACCAGGAACTTAGACTACAGAGTGATGATATGGGAGCTATTGATACCTTCTGTTATTGGTGGTGGTATTTTGTGGAGTTTACGTGCACATTTCAATTGAACAAAGCCATCTATTTATAATTAGAAGTGGATGTAAAAAAAACTAAGAAATGAAATGTTAAATTCTACTGGGAATTTTATAAAAAGTTAACCTTTATTGTTAATTGCAAAGGGACTGTCTTCTACTAATTAAATCAGAGGTGGAACATCAAATAGGTTTTGCAAATAACTTAATGGCTTATAAACAAATAATTGCCACAGCAAAATAAGCACACATAACAGAAAGAAAACAATTATATTGTAACACTGTTATTAATTTGTCCCTTCATGTTATAGAATATGCAGGTCACAGGAGACTTTCATTAGAGAAAAAAGCTTGCAGATACCTCCCTTTGAATCACACTGTTAGTTAGGAACCAAGAGTGAAATGATTCATGATTTCCTTTGCCTGCATTTTTATGTTTTCCAGTGAAAATAAATGAGTAGATTTACATAATCACAATAAGATGTTTCAAGAATAGTGGTGCAAATTTTTTTAGATTATACCACCAGGCTGCCAAGGTTTCAGGACACTACTAATATGTCTAGACAAGCAGCTGTTTGTGTTGTTTTGGCTGACTGTCATTGTGTTCCTTTATTTTTTATGGCCCAGGGTTCAGCAATGATGCAACTCGGTAATCAAGTGATTGGGAATATAAAAGACACAGGAAAATACTGCAGTGTTATGCTAAATCAGACTGAGGTAGAACATGGCAAATCAAAATTTTTCTGTTTTGTATGCCATTTCTCAGGGATATCTGCTGGAGAGAAAGTAAGACTAGGTCACAGTGGAATTAACTGGAAAATGCTTAATTTTTTTTCCCAGAAAAATCTCATTTGTGGAAGTAGTTTTTTCAATACCAGTTTTGTTGATGTTTCCTCAGACTGAGAGTGAAACTGCAGATTATGAAATGCCTGATTCAGGATGCTTGCCTGGAGACCTCAAATTCCTGCCCTACCTTGGTCAAACTGTGGACTTTGAGGTGGTTGGCTTGACTGTCTCCCAGAGATTTCTCAATATAAAATTCCATTCTATGTAGCTATGACTTATCCATTGGCTCAGAGAGACAGGCACATGGCCAACATCTGCCTCCTGGACAGTTTGAACATGGTTCCTGGGCTACAGCTGTGTCATGCTCTCTTCTGGAGTTGTGCTGGCCTCAGGAATTTGTAGTAGGAATGAGCCTGAAGGGTCCCTTGCAGCTCAACAGTCAATATGGCCCGTCCTGGCTAATTCTCCACGGGGTGATGGATCCCCACAGGGTGCTGTTGTCACATCCTGTTTGAGCACCCCCTGTGAAGTCCCTGGTCTCTTTCACTCTCGATGGCATCAGGGATTATTTAGTGCTCCTGACTGCTTGGTGAGTGTTAGGAGTGAAAAAGAGGAGCTTTAACTGAAACTTTCATGAACAAATTCTAGCATAGAAGAGTATTCTATTAGAGGAGACAGATCCTGATATTTTTGCTGTAATTTTCCATGAAAAACCTCTCCCATGTATTGTTAGTAGCTGTTAGAACAGGGGAAAAAAAAGTTAAATTTTATTAAATTATTTTGGTGAAGCAACATTGCAACACAGTTACACTCGGGAGCAGACACCTTCTGGAACAGTGCCCCCTTTGCCCCTAAATACTCACACGTGTGTTTGCTGGTTAACATTCACTTAAAGATGACAATAAAAAGTTTCAGTATAGCAGCAAGATACAACATGTATTACAATGCAAAAATTCTATTTGAGGTCAGGACTAACTTAGGAAAGCTTATAAAAGATAGATGCATAGCAGAAAACAATTGATTTTTCATAGAATCTGAGAATCATTTAGGTTGGAAAGGACCCTTAACATCGTCAAGTCCAACAATTGACCCAACACTATCAAATCCACCTCTTAACCATGACTCTAAATTCCACGTCTACACATCTTTTGCATACCTCCAGGAATGGTGGCTCAACAGCTTCCCTGGGCAGCCTTCTCCAATGCTTGAACAAACCTTTACCTTTCTGCAAAGAAATTTTTCCTAATATCCAATCTAAACTTCCCCTGGCTCGAGGCCATTTCCTCTCGTTCTGTCTCTTGCATGGACCAGTAATGGTGTCATCTTTAGAGCTGCCTACAGTCACTGCCAGCTGTGATTCACTGTTGGCCAGTTGCTAATTTCGTTTTATGTTTCCTGAGCAAGGCAACAAGATTGTACCGGAGGAGTATACAGTAAGATAGAAAAATACAGCTGGAACAGAGAGGTAGTGCCTGGTAGGAGGGGAAATATTTCATTTGAAGTGCCTGCTAAACTGAATACTTTCTGTTCTCACTTCTGTGTAAAGTGGAATTTATGCTGTTATGCTATTTTTGTTCTGAAGAAGAATGATTTAGCAGACTGCCAGGGGTGTAAACTGAACAAGGTGTGATGTCTGAAATTAAGGAAGGAAAATGAAAAAAATAGCTGTTCTTGAGTTTGAGCTTCCCACGTCTACTTTATCTGACTTAGTTCAGGCAAGTAACCAGCTTGGACACAATTCAGCGAATTATTACTCACAAGCTTAGTACAGAGTATTTTTATATAATCACTGAAGTAAAGCATGTAGGAGAGAAATTAGACTTCATTTAGAACAGCATTTCTTTTTCAAATGAGTCTTGTTTTAATTTCCTGCTGAAAAATTATAGTTTGAGGTAGCAGTGAAATCCTGTCCAGTGTCATAAGAACAAAACTTGCACTAAATTCCTAGAGCTGTAATTCCTACCAAAAGTCTCACTACTTCTCTGTAGGCTGAGGTTTCTTCATGCATGATCATGCAGTCTGGCTGGTACCTCCACCACATTTTGCTGGGTCTTTTTCTCTCCCTCCATGTTTTATAATGGTGTGGGCTTTTTTCAAGACACTTTTTTCAAGCCAGTTGTATGATTTTGCATTTCAGGACTAATTATGTCCTACTGCTTTTTCTACTTCATACAGAAAAGAAATCAGGGCAGCCACTCAGCCTGGATTTATCATACATAAGAATTCACAGTATTTAATTATCTGGCAATTTACTCCATTGTTTTCAACAACATTTTCCTTTCTTTATTAAATATAAAATATTTAGTGTTCAATTGCAAAGATATTGGGGGATTTTTTCCCTTTCAGAAGGCTTCCTGACTCTTGTCCGTATTATTAATCTATGGCATATTTTATTTTATTCCAACCAAATTTCAATGATTTAGTAGAAAATGTTCAACACAGTTGAAAAAGCTGTTCTGAAGAAGGTGGAGGAGGCTCAAACAATTGCTTCTCGTGTGGTTTTGGGTAGAAAAGCTTCCCAAGTGCCAGCGTGTGTGAAGACTCAAATGCATACTCTGGGCTCTATCTTCAGGATGAGGGTGGCTGTAGGAGTATTTAAATGCCTTCTCTATGGTGAAAGGAAGACAATGTGTGCTGCCTGGGAATCACTGCAAAAGCGTTGCTTTGCTGCCAGTTTACTTTTTTGGTTGACCTTTATCATTTTCAAAACTAACAGGATAAAAGCAGTACTTAAAATATTTAAATATTCTTCTATTTTAAAGCATATACTGGTATTCTGGCATTTACCTGTAAGTTCTTTTCAGTGTTATAACAGAAGGAAATTCACTCAGAACTACAGTTTCAATAATTTTAAAAAACTAATTAAGTAGTGTAATAAAATATTTTCAAATCATATTTGTAAAACTTGTGGTAAAAACTTTAGGAAAGAAATGGTGATTTTTATCTTTTCTGTCACTTTAATATTTTTTGAAGGTTCTCATATAATTTTCCAGTATCATGAAAAAATTCAAGCTTCAACTGAGTACACAATATAATAGAACTAGAAAAGAGTTCTGCTACCTCAAGTTGTTGTATAGAATAGAATATTTTAGTTGGAAGGGACCTACAATGATCACCTCACCGAGATGTTTAAAATTTGAATATATTATAAGTGTAAGAATTTGTAGCACATTGTTTGTAGAATAGAAAATTTACAGATTTTCATGGACTTTGAATTTAGCAGGAGGATAATTGCTCAGAACTTGAACACTGAATGAGAGAACAGAACCAACAAGTGTGATCTAAAACCTTACATGTGCCTCTCCTCACACCACACTGTCTGTACTTTCAGGGTTATTATGTTTTTTATATCTTGGGAGGTATGTAGACCTGTCTTTTTTTTTTTTTTTTCCTTAGGAAGTTATTCATCAGACTTGGGTTCTGTTTGTTCAGGCAACTTATCTTCATTCTCAATTATGCTATTGCATGGTCTACTTTGAGACTGAAGGCTCATCTCAGCAGTTCTGGTCAAGTAGTGGGAGATGTGGGCAGGTCACTGAGAAAACAATTCCCTCTTTCTTCAGCAATGTGTCCAAGACCCATAGGAAACTCACTTTTGTGAATGTCAAAGGCAGAGCAAACACCCCTCACCCCACCCCCTGCCATTTTTCAGGGAAAAAAATATCAATCTTTCTTTTCCCATTTAATTCCTATTTTTTTTCTCTTGTAAATAAATACTTAACCTAAGAAGAGCATTTAGCTTAGCTGAAAACTCAATTTCCCCTTAAAACAGTTTTGTGAACAATTTGTGACCAGCCCTCATATTGCCATGTTAATGACCTGTTTATTTTTCTCTATCAAGACTGTTGAATAATTGTAGTTACTAAAACAACAGGGTTTTTTGTTTGGTTTTTTTACTCTCCTTTTTTTCCCCTCTGAGAAGGGACACTCCAATGTGGTTGGAAGGGCCTTTACATGTTTCAGCTGGTGGTCAAACAGGTCAGTACTTTCAGTCGTTGCTCAACTGATGCTCCCATATTCTTGCCTGTCTTAGACTTTGTACTTGGCTTTTAGCGTATTTTTTGGCACATTTTTGAAGAAAGATTCTTAAACCCAAAACTTTATCCAAGATGTTTGTGAATGGGGCTAAATAACGTTTGTTGTAGTGAAAAAAGCTTACAAAAAGTAGCATCTTTTAAGAGATTGGAGTTAATTGAAAGTTTTGATGAATTGCAGTGGATAATTTTGGCAGGAAAAAAAAGTGAATGGAAAAGATGAGAATATTGATTTTTTTTTTTTAGAATATGCTAAAATAATTCATTTGAACATTTTTAACAAAACATATTTTTATGAGACTCCTCTCCTATTTAAAAACCAACCTCCATTTGGGGAAAAAGGTTTAAAAATGAAATGAAAATGAAATTATTTCAAATGAAATTATTTGAAAATGAAATGAAGCAATTAACTCTAGGTTGATGCAGAGTAAATTGCTATTTTGATTTCTGTAATATTTATTTCTTAAAAAATTCTTATAGCTCTATTTGGCCCAAGTTACCCATCAAAGCAAAAAAGAGGTATTATCTGTGCAATTCTGTTTGCAAATTTCATTTAATTACTTGCAGTGGATGCTTTTTCAATTGCAGGTAGGTCTGATTTGGAGGTATTTTTCAATGCTCTGCTTCTTTTGCAGAGAAGTCAGAAGGTACTGTTTTCAAAAAACAAAAATAGCATAGCTTTATGACATTGGTGTAGCTGAATGAACACAGGACAGTCAAGGATTACTCTGCCTCACTCATGTTTTGTGTGGCACTTTACAGATGCCCATTGGTAAGGCGAAATGAGTGGAATAATAATGAGCACACGTGATTGTATGAAATTTTAAAAATTGTGGCTCTTACCTACGGGAGAGTGAAGCTATAATCAGTTGATTGATTTGTAGCAAATAATATTTCTGTTGAGACTGGTATGTTTGTTATTCTGTAGTTAGAAAATAAATAATTAAGATGTAGGGTGGAAAGACTGGAGAATTCGTTCTGTGTGCGATTAATTAGCTTATTTGCTCCAGTTTATTTTTGATCAAATAGAAGATGCTGAAAGAGTATAAAATAAGGTTCCTAATATACTCTAAGGGCCTGTTTCTGCCCCAGTTGACATTAAAGGCAAGTTCCCACTGATGTGACTGATGCCCTAATTGCCTGGGTTGACATTGATGGTTTCTCATTTCTCAATTCCAATAGCTTTGCTCTAAAAAGGATGTTGGGATGATGTCAGTTTTTTTTAAGCAATGATCACATGAAAAACAAATATTTTAAATGGAAGATTAAAGAGCTGGAAGAAGAAAAATATGCATCAAATGGCTGGTGACTATCAAGCCACCTTGTTACAGGTGAGAAGATACAGGAAGGAGGGGTCTCTCTGTGCCCATTTTTGATGTTGGGAAATGCGTTTGCATTCCCTGGGGTTTGTTGCACTAACTTTCCTCTCTGGGAGTCACAGAATTTTGCTTAATAATTTTGAAAGAACCATGTTGTCTGGAGGTGACTTGTTTATTTTTTAACCCAGAGCCCGCCATTAACAGGTATTTTAACCTGGTAATTTTGTTCCATTTTTTCACCTCTTTGTTATTCATTTTATTAGACTTGAATGCAGCCTTGCTGCACTGTGATTCTTCCTCTCTTTTTTCCACATGGCTGCCTGGCTTGCAGAGGATGCCTCCTTACAGATGTGTTCCTTCCCCTGACAAACAATTACCCCTGTTCCCCTCTGCAGGAGGCCATTAGGACATCATCACGGGTTCTGCTAAGTCATCTCACAATCACAGTTTTGTGCAATCACCTCTCATCTGAGTCTATCTAGGCATATGCCATGCGGGGAAACTAGCAGTCACAAAATGCAGCACCTCCAGGCATATTATTTGTTATTTTGGTCCAGGAGTGTGACAGATAATGGCCACTGTCTGGAGGTCTCATTGGCTGCAGGGACTGGCATCATATGCAGAAAATGGGGAAAAGCCAGAACGGGTGAACATGTCCCTACTTAATAACAACAAAAGGAACAGTTTTGTATTTTCGCTGCAGTTAAAAGCACTAAAAAGGCCGACTGAAAAGGTAACGTTTGGAGAATTATTCCACCGAATAGACCCACAAACCTAAATTTATGTCACATCTGTTATTTATTACTTATTGTTTATGAGCTGTGTGTACAAATAGTAAATGTGTCAATAATTTGCTTCATATTTAGCCGAGCTACCATAGGGGAGCTAAGCATTTAACATGATTAGACTAACAAAATTCCATAAAACTGGGCATTTTTAAGCTTGAATGTGCCAATTATTAGGAGATACTCACTCCTTAAAATCCAGAAGTACCAGGTGGGTCCTTCCATGATAGACTAAGAAGAGCAGAGAGCTTCATTACCTATGCACGATTTGAGAAACCGTTCACACTTTCCCCCTAGCTGTTCACACAGTTCTAACTGGTGTTAAAAAAATCCTTAATTAAATATTATGATTTCAAGGACTGTGTTAGACCTTGAAATAAATGTGCCCAAAAATGTGTGTTTTCTTGATAGAAAGAAGCCAGCTGTTTTGTGGAAGACTCTCAGTCTGCGTAAATGTTACAAACTGCTGAATTACTAAAAGGCCCCTTGATATATGATCTCATGTTGCTTAATAGGCCTCAGATTACTTTGGGGAAAAATGGGTTTTATTGTGTTAATCATATGAAAACGAAGTTACTAATCCCTATCTAATTATGAGGGGTTTTTTAACTTGTAATAATATCCTAATTATTTCCTCTTATTGAAACAAGTCCTCTTCTAAAAGTAATCCTCAAAAAAGCATATGGAAAACTATCCAGTGAAATACCTTGGCTTTAATTTTATTTTATATGGGTTTTAAACCATTATTTTTTCTTATTGTTGTTTCAGATATTGTCAATAAATGTTGTTTAGTATTGTGCTCTAAGAAATTCCTCTCCTTTTTTGATAGCTCTCGGAACAGAACCTTAATTCAGGTTCCGTACAAAATGTTTTGTTTATGATATTAAATCAAGTGAGTATAGACTCAGGACAATCAATCCTGAAATAAATCACAGAACAATGCAATTTAAGATTATTTGAATGCTGACAGGCAGATGATTAGATAGCATAATCATTTCCTGTGCTCTGTCTGCCTCTGAAAGTACTCTAGTTTTGGGTATTTTCTACTGCAAGGTGCAAGAGATTGGAAAACCTTGGGGTGGGGGGGGAAAGATAAGGCTATTGAGAATAAGAATGGAATAAGAATTTATGAGTAATTGTGTAGATACCACTGAGCAACATCTTAACCTCATGCCCAAGTTAAAATGCCTTTGCAGCAAATGAGACTGAGAACTGCAAAGTGAACCTTGTAGTCAATGGAAGGGAAAAAAACCCCATGGTTTTCCTGCAATGAGCTCATCAGGGAGCTCCTCCCTAATTTAGGCTCTAGCTTGCAAAAAAGAAGTCTTTTTTTTTGTCTTTTTTTTTTTTTTCCCTGACACTATTAGATCAAAACAGTACCCAGGCATTAGACAGTATTTATTAGCTTGTAAGGCCAGAGATAATGATCCCATTCAATCAGAACTCATGAATAATTCAGCAGTCCCAACTCCACATAATTTCTGTCTTTACTTTTAAAACCAGTAAAGCACCATTTGCATTGCCTTTTTGAGGGGAGGGGAAATGACAGTAAGCAGGAAAATAAAGCAGATTTTTTTTTCTTTTGGTTCTGCTTCTCAAACATACTCAGCTCTCTTAGAATGCTGTCTCCCTTCCCTTTTCTCCCCTCCTATCTGCCAGAACAAAAACGACATCAGAATAAATATTAATCATGATACTATTGAGAAGATGCTGTACACTAATTATTGTCAAGAATAGTGCTACCCATATTTATAGAGGATTTTGTAATCACTGCAATTTGTTCAGTATTGTTACTTATACTAGCTGCTATGAAGTAATTACAGGTTTTTCGCTTCTTTTTTTTTGTGTGTGTGTGTTTTGTTGTTGTTGGGGGTTTTTTGGGGGTTTTTTTTGGCTTTTTGGGTTTTTGTTTTAAAAGAACACCCACACTTTATTTTTTAGCTTTCAGGCAAGCTTGCAAATAGTCTTTCCCCATGAGCAGTTTCTGAGAAATGAAGCATTCTTTCTGTGAAATTCTTTTCCTGCTGCTGAGCTGAAGAAGCCCAGGCCGATGTGGTACCCATGAAGCCAAAGGAAAAGTGCTGGGTTACATGTCCCACTGAATGGGAGGCACAGGCTGAATCTGAGGTTTTCTGTATCTTGGAGCCTTTCTCTACCTCACTTACCCAGCTTAGTCACTAAGTGTTACTTGCTGTAACAGTGTTTTGCTTATATTTCATGGCAGGTCCCACACTGCTTTAGATATTCCTCCTTTACTTAATACCCTTTGCTTCTTCAGGTCATGCTGCGTAAGGTGATGAAGATTTAATCCATAGGATCTTGCTGCTGCTTTATAAACCCAGTTTTGTATTTCGCGTGTGCTAAATTGTGACAGCAGTGAAGTGACTATTACATGGGCTTGATCCCTTTCTTGGGGACCATAATACGAACCTCTTCTTTTCCCCTTAGTCCACAGAGCAGTTCTGGGGTGAGCCTACCGGGGGGACAAGGTTGTCATTTGTGGTGATGCTCCCACTGTGCTCCTGAGTGGGATCCCTGTAAATAAGTAGCGTGTTCCAAACACCAACTACAGCCTATTAAAATATTCATTACTTCGCTTACTGATGTGAGCTTCTGTAAAGAAAGAGGGATTAAAGATCTCTTATAAATCGATTATTTTTTTGTTATAAACACAAACAGCTTTGCTGAACCGTGGGAAGGAAGAAGAAGCATTAGCAATGACATTCTGATCCTGTCAACAGCCCTGTACAAGAATGCATTTCTCTGACATCTCTGTTAACGCAACTAATGCAGATGTCAAGAAAGTCATCATGTGCATGCGTAATGATGCGGCAGAGCGGCTGTACACACTGAATTCACATCCGTGATGCAGTGGGAAATATACAAATTGTCTTTCCATTTTTATATGAGTCATTGGCCTGTCTTTCCATATCTGGGATGATATATCCTTGGAAAAGGGATAGAAAGAAGGGTTTTCCTAAGTGTTTTAAGAGCTGAAGCTTGAGATCTAAACATACTGGAGAGTACACGTCCTTACTGTGGATGTACTCGATGTGCTTCTTTATCAAGTGGAACAGAAAACAAGTGAACTAAAACCTGTTTGTCTTCCTTCATGAAGTTATGTCAATGTTTGAAGAAGAAGGAGGCATTGTGGCCACATTTGAACCAGAATGTTTAGAGGGCAGATAAGCAGCAGCTCAGCAAGCTGCAACTTCAGAAAAGACTGTCAATAAATCCCGAGGGACTGCAGATATATTTGTTAACTTCCAGTGTCAGTTTGAGAGTGTTTGTGTATTCATGTCAGCCATTAATTAAAGGTCTCTTGTGAGATTTTAAGATCTTCATCTTGGATTAGTGAAACTGAGCAAAAGGACAAATTAGGCTTTGCAAATTGCCACAAAGATTGGGAGCAGTGAGTGAAAAGGATGTTGTGATTCAGATAGCATTGATTTCCTCACAGGTATCCTGGTATGAGAACTGCTGATTTAAGAGACATCATAAACCAAATGTTTATAGTGCTACTAGGAAGGCTGCAACGGTCCTTGTATTAACAGTTGGTGCTAAACAGTAAGAAACCCCAGAAATTTAGGGCGAAGTTGTGTTCAGTTTAGCAGAAAGTGGTGCAGTGCTCATGAACTTTTCCACCAGTTTTTAGTTATGTCTTTGCAGAAGAGTGTGAAATTGAAGTATGAAAGAAATAATACCTATACAACTGAATGTTTAGTCTTGTCCTTGTGTACCCTCTGACCAGTCCTCATATTTAGAGGAAACATCAATACAAGACCTGGTATAGAGGAATATGAATGTGATAGGGAACTAAATATGAATGCCTGAGTGTTCTGGTGAGCTCTAAAAGTAAAATCTGATCTGTGGAGTGATACAGGTGAGGCCCCAAGTGCTGGGGATTTCTCTTAGACTGCCTTTCTCTCCTGGTCCCATGGGCTGAATACCCATTAGCAGCGAGTGCACGGGAGATGCGCCGGGTTTCATCCAGGGGATCGTGCAGCCTGAGAGTGCGCTGCAGTGTGAGGCAAAATGTGGTGAATGGGGATGACAAGGTAGAGAAATGAATTCTGGAGTTGAAACAGAATGTTGATGTAGATATACCCTCTGACACTCTGTAATGCTGGTAGCTATCTCTAAGTAATGTAAGGTTTATGTAGCTGCCACTGAAGTCAGAGGGGTTTTACTTGTATTGGTGTTTGTGGGAGAGGGGATCAGATGTTGGGTTTTGCCAGAAAAGGAGATTCTGGCTTAAGCCTGTGTAAATTTACATGTCAGCACATGTGACTCTGATTGCCAAATTGGAATCTACATGTGCAGCCACCAGATATAATTCAAACCATATGAAATAGATCTGTAAAGTAAATAGAGTCTCATATGTTTCACCCAGGGACGAATTTAAGCAGTTGAATAACTTGGTGTGGAAAGTCCTTATAGTTTAAAAATAAACACAACAACAATAATAATATGTGAACAGAATCCATGTGCTTTATTGGGGTGCCTCAGGGACAGCATCGCCAGCCAGGCAAGGGAGGGGATTGTCCCGCTCTGCTCTGCCCTGGGGCGGCCTCACCTCGAGTGCTGGGGGCAGTTTTGGGCACCACGATGTAAGAAAGACAGGAAACTATTAGAGAGCACCCAAAGGAGGGCAATGAAGATGGTGAAGGACCTTGAGGGGAAGCCGTATGAGGAGTGGCTGAGGGCACTGGGTCTGTTCAGCCTGGAGGAGACTGAGGGGAGGCTCATTGCAGTTACAGCTTCCTTGTGAGGGGAAGAGCAGGGGCAGGCACTGATCTCTTCTCTCTGCTGACCAGTGATGAGGGAATGGCCTGAAGTTGTGTCAGGGGAGGTTTAGGTTGGATATTAGGAAGAGGTTCTTCCCCCAGAGGGTGTTTGGGCACTGGAACAGGCTCCCCAGGGAAGTGGTCACAGCACCAAGCCTGGCAGAGTTCAAAGAAGCATTTGAACAATGCTCTCAGGCACACGGTGGGACTCTTGGGGCTGTGTGTGCAGGGCCAGAAGTTGGACTTGATGATCCTTGTGGGTCTCTTTCAACTCAGAATATTTTGTGATTCTGTGATTTTCCTTATCATGAGCTGTATAATTTGGCACACAACTATCGCAGCATTACTCGCTGCTACAAACTCTACTTTGTAAAGGATAACGATGTATACACAGCCTGGCCCAGGGAGCTTAAAGTCAAAATGATAATCCTAATCATAATTATAGATATACCTGACTTCACATTTGAATTCATTGGGGCACAGAGGTACACACAGTTGAACAAGCATGTGAGTAATGATTTCCCAGAACAGAACTTAAATCCTCATATTGCAAAGGTCAGTTATAGTATGCCCTGCATGTTGGTATATGAAGCTTTTCCCTCTTCATTTGGTGGGGGAGTAAAGCCATTTTTATTGTATTGCCTTGCTTGCGATGGTTTCTACAGAACAAGCAAAAGTTTAAGAAGGGATTTAGAGTCCTGCTCCAGACCCATGTAATGCCAAAAATTTCTGCTCCACCACCCCATTTCCTTCTCCATGGATTACTCAGGTTGTCTTGCAGTGTTTATGAGAAACTCTGCCCAGGAGTTACCTGCAGCAGTTTTATTTTCAGCACTCTCTGCAACAGTTGCACTGACACACACCAGAGCACAGAAGTAAAATAACTTCCAGCTTTCTCCCAATGTCAAGTGTCTCAGCATCAGGCATTTGAATGTGCTGATTTCTTACAGGATTCCTGATTTAAGCAAAAATATGCTGTAAAGCCCATCCAAACTCTACTAAAGAAGTATTTAAGCCTTTGGAAGTTAAAACCTGATCCTACTTCCTCTGAAGGCAAGGCGAGTCCTGAAATTGAGTTCAGTGGGAACAGGATAAGGCCCTAAGTCACTAAATAACATTTTCCATGGTAATAATTAATAACAGCAGTTTTGAAGCTAAAGAAATTCCTAATTTTTTTTTGTAATACAAGTATACAAAGTTGCTGGTGGATTTAGGAAGAGAATCAAACAATTATCTGAGGCATGTTCAGGGATGACAAGCTCTAAAATCAGGACACATCCAGGGCTGCAGGCTGAGTGAGATACTGTAGGATGGATTAAGAACTATCAAATGCTGTAAGAGAAAGGTAAGTATTATTGATTGGGGGTGGGCTAGGAAAATAATATGCTAATAAGGAGCATTGCAGAGATCCTAAAGCCTGGCAGATGCATTTTTCTAGGGGGATGTTCGTAGTGTGAGGGGTTGCAGAAGATATGTCTGAAAGGAGACCCAAGGGGAAGTTTAGTCAATCTTGGATGCTTTTTAAAAATATTGTCTTGCCTTGTGGTTAAATAATGAATGCAAATCTCCTTTCATGGATTTAAAGCTCTGATTGCTGACATGGGAAAACCAGAAAGGTTTTGTTGTTTTTTCTTTTTTTTTTTCTCTTTTGTAAAATAACACCAAATGACATGGATATCTCTTTGTTCTCACATATGAATTTATCTTTGTTTTAGGATAAAAGGAGCACCAGATGTGACTGGGACTGCATTAGCAGAAAAGAGCTGTGCAGAATATTGTGGTTTTCATTTGTTAGGGTTGTTGGAAACATTTCTGTGTCTTTCAGTGGACAGCAGTGTAGCTTGCATCTTGGGGTTCAAGGAAAATGAAGAATACAATCAAGTCTCTCAGATTTAGGAAGAGAACTGTGCTGTGATGTGTACAAGACTGCACCCTGGCTATTATCCAGTTTGGTTCCATTGATTCTAGTAGTCCTTCCATGTGCAAATTTATAACATCACATGATGTCGATCACATATTGAATAGTTCCATCATATCCAGTTGCAAACCTTGCCCACAGTCCTGAAGCAGAATTTTTGTTTGGATCATAGATGATACTACGCTAAATCATGTGGTGTTTTGTCCCGTTCCCAGCATGGTGATTTTGGCTTTCCCAAAGCTTAAGACAGGAAATGCATCTTTATGAGATTCTGGCCAATCTTCTCCCTGTCTTGTTCCCATTTGGAATACAAGGATTACACAGTACGGCCACGTAAACAAGAAATGGGGGATCAGCCATAACCGCGTGGTTATGGACAGAGTATAAAAGAGACAATTTGCCCTTCTTTTTAAGAAGTAATCTCAAATTATATTCTGTTTACTGTGGAGTTAGATGCAGTGACTGTGCAGGCAGTGATTCTGCAAGTTACCCCCCCTCAGCTGGCTGTTAGTAATTGCTTGTTGTGTTCCCAAACTTGTAGAAATCGTGAGATAATTTAGATGATGTCCTCAGTTGATGAAGATGATCTGTTATTCTAAAGTAACCTTGCTTTCCATCAAAAGAGACACTATCTCCCCGAGGAACTTGGAAATGTAATGCAATAATACTTTACCTGATTAAACTAAGTAACTGAGTGTGAAGTAACTTATATTACATGACTTTAAAGAGTCTGTCTATTAGCTGCTCTATTATATTGCAGCCCTCATTAGCAAGATAATTCATCATACTGGAAAATGTGAATTGTGCTTTATGAATTAGTATAATAATATTCTGCACCTGGTAGTTATTAATTCCGGTTCAGTCTGATTTATCATAACATTGAACTATTCAATGTTTTGAATAGAAATAGAAGTTAGTTTTCATGTTGTTCCAAGATACAGTGTGCAGAATGTTTCAGAATAATAATTAGATATTGGATACTACTATATTTTCTGAGGCAGAGATAGTGATTGCTTGAAAATGATATTTAAATGACCCTACTCTGCTTAGAAACCGTACAGCCTAAATTGTACCATCCATTGCTGCTGGATGAAGCTCTACAAGAACATTTCTTTCAATGAGAAATGACACTGTTTTTGTGCTGACAGTTTCTGTGTAATAATAGTGTTAGGTTTTGCCAACGAGCTACAATTGTTTCTAATATGACACTTTGTTGAATTGTTGAATTTTGAATGGAGAGTAATTGAAAATGTACATTACTGTGGACTTCACTTGGTGAGGCAGGGGAGGGTGGAATTAGAGTTCGCTTCTGGCTCTAGTCTTGTTTAAAATGCACATGATGCAGTTCTGATTGTGTGAACAATTTTTTAAACCAGTCTTAGAAAGCAGTCATTTACCAGCAGTTAGCAGGGAGATTATGCTGGGGAGATGATACAAAAATGTGTATATTGACTTAAATTGAGATAGATTGCTTTAGCTTATTCTACATGCTATTTCTAATAATATTGAATGTCGGTAACGATTTCCCTCAGAGAATCCCAGAATTCTTTATAAGCATTTAATGAATTTTCTTTTGAGAAACAAAACATGTCAGTGTTGAAAGTAGAGGAACACATAATAAAGTAGTCAGTAGCGAGAAGAGAGCCTAGGTTTGCTGATTCCCTTCTTTAGCTGTTCTGTTGGGACACTTTTTCCCCGGGGCTGTGACAGAGTCAAGGCAAAGTTTGATCCGAGATATTCCGGTGTCTGTTAAAACAACCTGGCACACTTTACAAAGGAGCTGGCAAAATTGATTGTGAGTGTGTCAGGTGGTAGCTGAGGACTTAGGTCATGTTAGTGATAGAAGAGCCTGATTCTTGCTGTTAGGGCCCGGAGGCAAGTTCTCTAGTGAGTCACCAGGTTTCACATGGATCTACAGATCTGGGTGTTAATGGTATTGCTCACGATGCTCACCAGGGGGCTTGAGAAGAGAGAGAAATACTGTGTAGAGCACAGAAGATACACTTGTCTCATTCTGTGCTGCTGGCCCTCTTCCTCTCAGGATAGCTGGTGTCCATATTTATATTCTCACACCATTTCTTTAGCATCTAAGTCTCCTTTTTGTGGCCAGATGCATCTTTTGCTCAGCCTTGTACTTGGGACTCTAAGAGAACAACAGTTTAGAATCTTATGCTTGCCCTGTAATAGGTAATGCCTTTATTACTGTGTTTTGGAGAAGTTTGTCAAAATCTTTAGGTAAGCATCTATGGAAAGTCATGGCCATCTTTAATTCCCTTCTTGTTTGAAGCCTTTAAATGAAATTAAGTCTGCCGCTCCGGTAGTGTTGTCAATTAGAAAGACATTCCTTAAGTGAATTACTGTATGGTATGATATGAGTAATAAATTCAAAAATTCAGATAAATTCATAAGTAATATCACGTCAATTTTGTGCTTTATATTTTCCAAAGTACTTTTCGGTAATAATTTTGTCTGTATTGCTAAGTATCTCCATATGTAGAGGTATCTTAGGCTAAGTTTATTCATGGTTCACGTCACAAAAGCTTTCATTCGTTTAAGAACTTGTGTTCCTAAAAGAAATACAAATTTCTTTGCTGTCGGTTGAATTTGGAGTAGGGTTTTCCATTTATGCATATTGCAATGTTTAAAGGGTAATCATTTGTACACACTGGAAACATATAGGTTTTGATTGTATTTTAGATGCTTCTGAGATTAGAGCAAATATGAGTCTCCATAAATGGTCTAAGCTACAGAGCTGTGAAAAGAATGGATTTTCAATTTTCTCAACAAAATGAACTACCCCAAATTATTTTAGGTCAAGTGAAACATTTTTCCAACCTGAAATGGATTTTTAACATCTTTCCGATATTAATTTCCGTCAGTTTAAAATACTTTGTATGAAAAACTCAATAATGCTTTCAGAAACATTGAAATAAAATGTTTCAGAATTGCCTGTGTTCTGGATTTAATTTTTTTGACCGGTGCTGCCTGGTGAATTAGGTCCAAGTTGGCAGATAGGTACGGCAGACCTCTGACTGCTTTTCTGAGTGAATAAATTATTTGTCTGAAAAGTTTTAGCATGCTGTACTCCTGGCAGAAATTCATCTGGGCGACTGCAGCCTTTTCTTTCTTCCAGTTTGGGTCCGGGAGTGAGAGGTGAGGTTTTTTCTGTTTACTGACAGCACATAGACACCACTTTAGCTGGTCTAAATCAGCATAGCTCTGGTGGATTTCTACCTGCTGGGGAGCTGTCCCCTTTTCTTCATTACTAATGCCTTAAAATCATTCCGGCTTGATTTTCAGTTAGTTCACCTTGACTTATTGTCCTTCATTATTTTAATATTCATTTATGTTTTTGATCACCTGCTGACTCAATCATTTTTGAGCCCTTGTCTTTCATTGCAATAACTAATTTCTAACACTAACAATCTTGACTTTTCTAATAATTGTTTATTTTCTTTTTTCTCCTTTTTCTTTTGGTGTCCTCATTAATCTTCTGTTACAAAATTTTTTTTTGACATTTCAACTTTTTTCATCGTGATGATGATTAATAATTTACATTTTACTTATTTAAACTCGTATCATTTCTTCCCTATAAACAGTGAAAATTGCTGTAGAGTCCATTAAAATCCCTCAGCTAATTCCTGGTGGGTTCTGGCAATCTGTGCGAGTTCTTGTTGCTAGAGTAGCATTTCTTGAGGGTAAGTAATCCTGATTATCTTTCTTTGGCTTGGAACTGGCAGCATACAGGAACCAGCAGAAAACAGTTTAAAATTTTGAACACGAATTCCAAATAGAAAAATAGTTCTGTTTCCACTGTTTTAGCTGTTTATTGATGTTATCTCTACTGCTGCTGTTCTGTGTCTGATGGGATACTTGGCAGGAAACCTCTGATTTCTGCCAGTGCAGAGCAAATGTAGGGCGATATTGTTGGCCAGATCCTGCATCAAAGGTAGTCCCATGTGTAAGATGGATCTTTGCTTTGCACAGCGACTCATTTTCTCTACGTGGATGCTCTGAAGAAGAGAAAAAGCTGCTACTTCAAGTTAACATTTGACTGTGAATAATTTACTGACACTGATATTCTTCTAGTTCTGTGAATATTTTATGATAAGCTTTGTGAAGAATCTGTAAATTCAAGCGTGAGATCAGCATGAAAAATGGCTTCCACTTAGATTTCCCTGAGTGTATTCACTCTTTTGTAACTGTGCTCTTGCTCATTTGATGTAGTACACATGGCTAGGTATAAATTAAGAGCTAGGTTAATTGTTACTGCACAGATTTTATGTGCTGTACTGAAGAAAGACCTTTTAGCGGTAGATCAATGGACATTCTTCCTAATTTTGGCCCAATCATTTAATTGTCCTTTATTTTACTTTATTTGTAGAGACATGAAAGCGGTGTGAGGGAGAAAAACTGAAGTGGAATCTTTTATCGTACTGCACCTGAGAATTGTGTTTTAACTACAGCATTTAAACAGCTCCACAACAAAGATCAAATCATTTTAGTTCTAAAGTTGTCGTTCTTGTTTTCCTTTTGCAAGTGCTAGTTGTTAGAACTTCAAATGTGTCTGCAGCTTATAGATGTCTGAGAACACAAAGCACAGCACACCTGAAGTCTGACTTTGGTACTTTTATTGGATTTCTCCATGAGTCTGATTTCTCATTCTGAAGCTCTCTACTGTAAAGCTGAATCAAAATCAGGCATTGTGTGTTGGTTTGGGACTAAGGAGGTCTGCAGAGGCTCAGGGATGTGCAGAGGCACTAGTCCCTAGCTGTACAAACTGGAGCTTCTGCTGGCATTCACCCACTGGAGAAGTGGAATGTACTAATCCTTAGGGCTGGGTGCACTGTGCTAACAGAAAAATCAACCCTGCAAAGTATTTTCAGAATGTTTCCTTTTCTGTTCAGAACACTTCTGCTGTGAATGGTTTTGAGAAAATGAACCACTGCTTGAAGTGGAGGGGGAAAAATCAGGTGTGGTTTTGATCTCAGCAGGAGCCAGGAGTCAGGAACTGCTGATTCTGACAGAGGTGCAATCCTGATTTTTGTATGAAATGGGGGCTGTGGGGGTCCCGGCTCATGGTAATCGCTTGTTCTTCTTGCATGTCAGCACTGCTGGAGCTGCAGCAGTCCCCCTCAAGCTCACAAAGGTGGATGTGCCACTCTGAAAAGTAAAGTCTGTTGTCTGGGGATCTCCTGGCTCCAATTAAGCCTGAATTCACCTGGGGATGCTGTTTTCCAGCCGCCTGGATCTTGCAACCACCTCTCTCAGCTGACTGGTGGGATCTTCTTCTTCCAGCCAGCAGCCCTGGGCTGGGCAGGGCTGGGCAGCCCAGCCTGCACACCGGGGAATGAGAGCTCAGTGGCAGCCTGAGTTTTGCAGGGACTAGAGCCAGCAAGATTTCCTCTCTCCCCAAAATTCCCGAGACAGCCTAGCTGTTGCAGAGTCTGATAGGGATTTGTGACAGGCAGTAGCTCTGGAGTCAGGCCACTCTGCTGTGCTTTTAAAGACCTACAGAGAATAGTGGCTCTCCCCAGGTAGCTGCAGGCACTGCAGCTACAGCTCTCTCTCCCAAGAACTGGCAACTTGCCTGTCTTCCAACTCTGCAAGGGACACTGCAGCACACGGAGTGCTGGGTACCACATCCTCCAGAGAGCACAAGCACCTCAAGAAGTAATGATGAAAACAGATCTTTCTAATAAGCTGAATGCCATTAGCAGTTTTCATTTCCAGGGTCTCTGGTGCTGTGTAAAAGCCTGAATAATATTTAAGCATATTTTAATAATGGGTAAAAAAAAAAAACAAAACCCTAAGTATTTTAGCATGTGGCTCAGTGTGCGTGTGAAGGACTAAAGTAAAACCTTGAGCAACCGTAAGTGTGCCATGGCAGCGTAGGTCTTTCTCTTTCTTAGTATTGAAAAAAGGATGTATATTAGGGGGGTTTTTGGTAGTAAAATATTTATTCTCATAGGCCAATGCAGAAACCTTTCTAATTAGGACATGTTGTTCTGCGGTGGAAATTGCTACCAACAGTTTCCAAATATCTTGGTGGCATCTCCACGATGTCTGAAGATTTATTAAAAAGCTTCTCCTTGGTCAGGCAAGAGGTTGAGTGTGGTCTTTCCAAAATCCTGGTGAAATGCAAATAAATCCACAAATTCAGATTTGCTAGACTTCAAAGCAGTCCTCTTGTATTTCCAGCCCAGAGAGAGTGATTTTAACTTTAAGCAATGTTTGAAAGGACCAAAATGGGAGCACAGAAGTAATTTTGTTTTGCTGATCCAGTGGCAGGAGAGGCTGTTTGAGGGAAGACAAAGCACCACCAATATTGGAACATCATGAAGGCCAGATACAGTATCTCTATTTGAGTACCATTTACTCACCTGCAGGAATCCCAATTAACTGGAATTACCACCCCAATTAAGCAGCAGTCCTTGCCATTAAGTATCATTAGGCTTAATTTGGTTCCCTGGGAAATGTCCCGATTAAGCGGATTTCATGATTAAGCACCTGTAATAAATGTTTTAACTTACATGTAAGATTCTTTTTTATTTCATAGAATCTGATCACTAGCACCCAAACAGCAACTAGTATGCCAACCACTACTTTTGTAATTTTGTTTTATTAATTGGCCTGTATATGCTACCTTCTTATTTTGGCTTTGCAAGGTTTTGACAAGGAAATCTTTATATTTTTATGTAGTGATTTTTGTAATGCAAACATATCCCTGCATATCTGTCTGACAGCCTGGTTAATATTTTGTCACTCTTTCTTAAGAGACCAGCAAACCTCATATGAGCATCAGTCATATTTTGAGGAAACACCTCATTTGCTGTACTTTGGCCAGCTGTAGTTTTCAGCTTGATGGAAAAATAATATTTCACAGCCAGAAACAGATATAGAAAACATCTCCAGTACCAAACTGTTCAAACGACCATGCATCAGGTCTCATTTTTCTAAAAACAGGTGGTAACAGATAAGATGTGTTAAAGGAAAAATCTCTTGCCTGAGTCTGTGGCCTAAATTGGGGTCCATTTTGCACATTCCAGAAGAATGTAGAGACCCCTGACGGCTGTAAATCGGGAACCAGATCACCCCAGCCACAGCATTCCAATGCTTTGGTGGCGTTAATTTACACTACAGCTCATGAAATAAAGCTCCTCTTGAGGGACTAAACAATACAGTGAGAAAAGGAATGGTGGGGTTTAGCACTGCAAATGCATAGAAACCTAATACCAGCTGGTGGTCTGAGTGTGGGCTGGTGATATGTGGTTTACAGACAGAGGAGACAACCAAGGTCCCTCGTAGCACTGAAAACTCACATGTAATCATGGTCTCAGATTTTCAAGACTTGTCTTGAATAGCAGCAAGTGCATTTGCCAAAGAAACATGGTATCATTGAAAAGTGTTTATTCGTGAATCCCAGAATGTTTTTTTGAAACATCTCTGATTCGCTGACCCTATTCATCCAAGGCTGGGATTCAAAAGAATCTCAGCAGGGATTTTTGGCCCTATGGCCAAGCACAAATTTAATATGAATTTATTGTGAAAGTTGTTAAGTAGTCACAGAACCACCTTACTCCTCTAAAGGAAGAACTAAAGTTTATTTTTTTTGCTGAATTCAAATTTGCACATCAGATAAAAGAGAATATGTATGGATAAAATGTATTAAAAATAACCAAAGGAAGAAGCAAGGAAAATGAAGTGGTTATTTCTCTAAGATATTAAACTGGAAAGGCATAGAATGGATCAGAATAAGGGACTCCTTTAATCAGCCCTCTTGAAGGGAAAGAATGACCAAGGAATCCTTTTTTGCATGTGAAGATCAAGGGGGTTTTATCACAATACAGTGATGGGAACATACATTAATTTGTTGGATCAGAAGACATTGAAAAAATGGAAGAGAGTACAAGTACTTCATGGCATTGTGTACAAAGGGTTTAAACATTGTGAACTTGTGCCATGTACACATTCCTTAAATGGGGGGAAAAAATGAAAAAGTCTTGTAGAGAAGGGAAATATTTCTATATACAGTTCTAAATATATGCAAATATGCTTTGGGTCCCACAGAGGCTGAGGAAAACATACCGAGAAGAATAGAAACTGTTCTAAATAGTTTTCAGATCTCAGGGGTGTGTTTCTCTCTCTTTCCCTGTCCCCCTTCTCACCCTCTTTCTGCCCCTCTCTCTGTCTCTTATTCTGGCTCTCTAGCTCCTCTCTTTCCCCCACCATACAGGTATTCAGCAGCAGAAATAACATGAGAAATTTTTGCTGTTTCCTATAGATAAATCCTGCAATTGCACTGGTCAGAGAAGAAATATTCAGATTATAAATTGCTTAAAGTAGGCTTTTCTTTTGATGTGTGTATAACTCCCATAAATGTTAATGCTAGGTCTGGGCTTCAAAAGGAGAATATGTCCCTTGCTGTACTGTAGAGTTAAGACATAAGAAAATTTAGGAAACTGAAAACCCCATCTGACTTGGCACTCCTGCTATTTATTCGGTTTTGGACTATGAAGAAAAAAGATAATTAAATCTCTCCCATCTATATAATATTTTCTAGTTTTCCTGTATACTAAAATATCAGTTTATTAACATCAGTTTATCAATTTCTATCAATTTATCAAACATCATACTAAACTGTCTGATTATTTCTGCATTTTTCTCCTTGGTTGCCTTGATTTCTGTATTAACTTTTTCTTTTCTCTCCAACAGTTACATGTAAAATAAAACAGGTCAATACTTTGCCAACTGAGCAGCTCACATTGCTTCTGTGACAGGATTGAGGGATGGATCACTGACGAGAAGGCCACCTGACCTTTTGTCTTCCAGTGCACTGTGTGATTGGAGCATGCTAATGTAAGACTTGAAAAGAATTAATTGTAAAGATTGGGAAGAGGTTTAGGTACTCTGAATAGGTGCATCAATAACTACAGCCCTGCCTGTAAGTCTGGAAATGATCATCCACCACAGCTCTGTGCTCCAACAAGGAAAACGCGAGTGTTGTTTTGTTAAACCAAAACCTTTAATCTGTAGAGCATGGCCTTCCTCCTAGACCCTGAGTCACCTACAAATGACGAGCCAAATGCCACATGAGCCAGGGCTATGGAAAGGGACTGCTGGTTGTAGAGCACATCCACTCACGTGGATGGCAGTCCCCACAGGATGGCCTTTTGTGAGGACCAGAAGATATGAGGGGAGGGGAGAAGCAGTCTGTTACCTGGGAGGATGTGCCCAAAGAGAAGACGTTTTTACTGTTCCATAATGCATATATTGACTGGGGTGGTCTGGCTGTGTTGCCAGAGTGCACATTTTAGTGGCTGTGTGCTTTCTTCTGTTCGGCCGCCTTCATGGAAAATGGAGCTGTAAGAGACCAGTGGACAGCTGCACATGAAGAGAGATATCGTGGGGGCAGGTTGAGACCCAGAAGGAAATCATGAGGGGCATTTCATGCAGTGCTATTGGATATTCTAGTATGGGAGGTGATTTTGAGAGCAGGATGAAAGTCTCGGCCACTGCAAATATGTTTCACGCAATCTTGTGTAAAACAATGTGGAGCAGAACTCCTCTGGTTTTGTAGTTCAAAACGACAGAGCGATTTTCCACTTGCTTGTGTTTCCTGCGAGGGTGTCTTTTCTGGATCAGAAACAATTATGCACATACCTCCTTCAGAAGAGGATTTTGCTGATCTTTTCTTAAAAATTTGGTATTTCGTGGTGTTTATCGACAGTAACTTCAAGATACGTCAGTGAATTCCAAACAGTCCCAGAGACAGTACCTTGGTTTTGATTGCAGATGTGTATTATTGCTGCTTCCTGCCTGAATCCCTTCGAACACAGTAAAATTCTCAGCACAATAGAAAGTGAAGCTTTAGAAATCATTTCCTTGGCTGAGGCCTGTATTTTCCACTGATGTGAGAGGTAATCTGTCCATATGGGGAAATGCAGAGGCAGGACCTTTAACTCAAACATTACACTCTTCTAAAAGCAGTGCTGAAAACCTCTCTACAATCACTGAAAATAACCAGGAAAATATCTTGCATGGAGTAACTTAGCATTAATTAGTAAAAATAAAGTAATTCAGCCACCATGTTAAGAAATACTCTATTATTTCTAGTAAAATAACTAATGAGGGACTTCAGATATCCTAGAGAGCACTATTAAATAGAAAATTCTGCAGATTTCTGCCTTCCTTTATAAAGTCAGACTGATTTCTGAGACGTCTGTATGCACATCCTATGAGAGTTTGTTAATCAACAATGGATGAAAAAAATTTCACTTGTAAACAGAAGGCTAAGTGATCAAAAGGAACATATTAGGGAAGAAATACTTTTGCTAAGTGTTATGTATTGTGGTCTTTATTTCCTATTTTATTCTTATTGGCCTGAACAACGTGATGTTAAAATGCCTGTATGTGTTTTCCCCCCTTCTGATCATCTGATCTCAAACAATCGTTTGAATCCTGAAAAAGAGGCCCCTTTAGTATTATTTTTGTTCTTTCACATGATGAGAAATCCTCCTGAGGAGAGAGCTGTTATTTGTGGAAAGCATCTGACTTCTGAACAGATTGTGGGTTAAAGGAGTCAAAGGAGTCACTTGGACAATACAAATAAGTAGTCATTTATTATATGCAAATATAACAGGTTGACATAAAACCCATGACTTCACTCAACTAGAAAATAATACTATAACTGTGATATGTTTTTGAAGTTGCTGTTTAGCTTCATATAAGGGGAGAAAATCTCCTGTAGCTCAGATGGGCTTATTTGAAACCAATGCTTTTGATGTTATAATGTGCAGTCTAAATTCATTAATCCCTCTGTTCAAAAAAAAAAAAAAAAACAGTCTCTTAAATGAGTAATAAACATAATAATGAAAATAACTGCCAGGAAGAACATGAGTTACATCACACTTAGTGTTCCAGCTAAAGATGAAAATTAACTTTGGAAACAGGTTACGCTAAATGAATTTAATTTGTGTTTTGATACAGAATGTTTAAACATGTTGTTATTTCTGGCACCAGGGCTGATAGCTATTAAATGAGAACATCTAAGAACATCAAAGGAACTGGACCTTTTATACTCTTCAGCACCCCCTTGGAGATGTTTATCTGGGCTGTTATCTGGATCCCATACAAGCATCGAACAATGTGCCAGTCTCACCAAGTTACTCTCTTTTCCCAAAAGTTCTGACGCACGCATTTCCTGCACAAATGTTCCATATTTTAGAGTTCACTACAAGTGCACAAATAGAAGTAGTTTGTACTAACAGACTTGACTGTAGATACTTGAAGTTTTCTTCTATAAAGTATTTGAAATAGAAAAGAAAACTTCCTTCTGTTTGACTCAAACTAAGTTTCCAGATGTCAGGGTCAAAGGTTGGAGATAAAAGTATCAGGTTTTGGCCTACTCTAACTAGACTCCAGACCCAAATGTGTGAGATCTTCCCTAGAGGGGGTTCCTTTTGTGCTGGTTCATTTTTCTTCTTTAGCTTCTCCCAGTAAGAGGTCCCATTCCATGCTGCTGAATTATGATACTTCATCTCAATCGTTAAGACACTTAAAACTTGTATTTACTGTTTAACACTTGGCTGCAAGTCAAACCTTTTAAATATCTCTTTTTAAAACTTTTCCACTTTTGAAGGCTGTTAATTCTTTTCTTCCTGGGGTTCAGTGACTGTGTGTGGGTCCTCTTGGCTGACATTACAAGACTCCTGCTCTGACTATGCCAACAGTGTGCAGTAAAACAAGAGGCCTTACATTTTACACAGAGCCTCAGTAGGTGCATAAAGGCTACAGGATATTAGCCCTGCTCTCCCCTTGGCATGTTCACTGGCTTTTTGGTTTGTTTCTTTCCACCAGCAGCTGAAACTCCTTAACTACCTGAGAGAAAAATCTGAAACTGGTGCACAAATGAACAGAAGAGCCTGAAAAGCGGTTGAGTCAAATACAAATTTAAATATTAGGGTTTAAAACGATAAAATTAAGGCTGTGAGGACTAATTGTCGGAGTTACGGTTCAGGTCTAACCCATTTCTGGTCGCAGGGTGAGTGCTTCAGCTAAACCCTGAAGGTTTGCATGTGTGAAGAAAGCACCCATCTGGTCAGAGAGGGGCTGTGGAGCCAAGAGACCCTGGAGGCATTCTTCCTGCACTCCAGCTCCCTGGGGAAAAAAGGTACTGCTTGGTTACGGATCCTGACTTCGCTCATTCTCCTCCTCTGTGTTTCCTTAGGCATCTACATTCCCATGTGGTACACAAATGTGCATGCTCCCCATGCCTTCCCCACGGTGCTGTCCTGTCTCCACTCATGGCAGCATGCCAATTCTTCGGCATTTGGCAAAGAAGGCAGAACACAGTCTGAGAAGTGACCAGCACTGTGACATTCAGTGCATCGTTTGGAGAGACCGATTCCTTAAAGGTGGCTTCAGGGATGTGATTTTGCTCCGTTAAGTCACTTCGCTGAGCGGGAAACAGAAGAAGATCCTTCACAGGTACTAGAGCAGTAACTAATAAAATCACTAAGGATAATTGAACTGGCACTTGCAGATGCAGATGTAAGGCAAGGAAGTAAAGTTGCATGAAGGAACCTAGAGCCATTATTTATACTGGAAGAAAGGTTCCCCTCCAAGTGCCAATTTCTACCTTAGTGCAGGAAAGCACTTCAGGATATCACAAAAATTGGAGACAGAAAACACCTTTTAGCTTGCCAAGTCTAGTCCCTTGTGAATATTGGGTTTTCCCCCATGTGTGCTGTGTGATGCTTTGTACTGTCTGGTTTAAACAATTCAGGCAATAGGAACTTGACTACTTCCCTCGGATGGTAATGTTACGAGCAGTTTGAAAGGCGTTTGCTTTTGCTTTTCCTATGACAGGGCAATTAGGGAAGTCAGATGCCTGCTATGTTTGGAAGTCCCTCGAGGAATGAGGCAGTAGGAGAGTCTGCAGGTTATGGTGGTGTGGAAAAAAGGCCTCTCTTTGTAAGCTGTCAAGGAGTTCTGTGCATGAGGGCAGTGGCACAGAAAGTCAAATGAACAGTGAAATCAGTGGAGGAAATGGCTGCTGACAGAACAAAACATTGAGGGAAACTTCACAAATGGCAGATCTAGTCTGAGTTCAGGTCAGTAATCACTAACAAGTTGGGGTAGTTGTAGAAATTGGACTTCCTGTAGATAGGGGACTGTCACAGTGGGACTATGATAAAGATGAGCTCAAAGAGACAAGGAAAGGCCAGACAGATAGGAATGAGAAAAATTTCCATAGTAAAATCCTGGGGTCAGGATGTGCTGGAGTCTTGCTGGTAGTAAAGCAGCAGTAGTTGTGCGCTGGGGCAGAGAAGAAAGTCTGGGCTGGATGAGATGCAGGAAGAAGGAAGAAGGGTAGACAGTCTCACATTGAGGCAGAGCAATATTTGATATACCGTGCATGCATTAAGGTTGGTAAACATGATTATTATAATTATTTTAATGTTGCTAAAGCAGGGAAAAGAAAGTTGCCATCTGTTTTGCTCTACTGCAAATGCACGAATTATTCCTGTGTGTTATAGATATATTACCATCATGGTAGTAATAATTTTCATGAAGGAGCCCACATTGTAGTGATTTTTGCAGCTGCTATTTTATACTTTGCTTCTTTAGATACAGGCACTTTTTGCTTGAGATTATTTGTTTGGCTTGGTTTCCAGGGAACCCAAACTAAATGGCTATTCTTGTTCACCCGTGGTCTTTTGACCAAATTCTGTTTCTCTTCAGTTAGTCCTGTTATTCTGCCTTATTTACCCTCTACCAACTCTGAAGTAACAGAACTTCTTATCAGGTATTTATGTTTGTCAACTACTTATGGGAAAAGTCTTTTGGACAAAATTCTCCCTTGACCCTTGCAAACCCCTCAATTCAAATCCAGTGGAAGCTCTCTGAAGTCAGGAATTATGTGAGGTCCAACAAAAATCCACATGGTTCCCTCATTTTTTCCACCAGTAAACACAGGCAGGAATTAGTGAAGTAACCAGACAGCTCGGGAGAAACTCAGGAATTAAGGCACAGTCCTTGGCTCTCAACTGCAGAGCAGTTCAGTGAAATGCTACCACTGGTACCTTTTAACAAGTTTAAACTGCCTTTTAAACAAATTAAGCCATATTTTATACCTTTCCAGTTAAGAGGTCAAAAACCATAAATGTTTCCAATAGTATTTTAAAACTTTACCTGGAGCTTTTGAAAATGTTAGCACTTGATTCTTTTTGAGGCCCATGGGACTTGAAATATTTTAAAATGCAGGCTTGTTTGGTTTTTTATTAGGTTTCATAAACTCTGTCCCTTTACATGTTTTTCTGTTCTAAGATCTGCTTTCAGCCTAAACACACCTGCAAGGAGTTGTATTCTTCTCATGCACTATTGTTAGAACAGTGATTTTAAAGAAAGCAGCCTTTGACAGCTACCTAACAATGAAGAGTGAATAGAAGATATTGGAAAAGTCATATTTAGAGTAAAAACCCTGAATTTATTGGGAATGCAAAAGCAAAACCACACAGCAGGTCAGAGAGAAGCTGAGTTATGTGTATGGAAGGATTTTGCAGGGCGGTTTGACAGGACCATGCCTGTGAGTAGCTGGGCCATGAGCAGCGAGAGACAAGGATGAAAACCCACATTGTTGCCTGCAGAATCACTGCTGGTGCTGCTCTGGGAGAGAGCAAAGGGAGTGAAGGCGAAAGCAGAGTGATGTGAGATGAGCACTGGGGAGGAAGCATTTGGATCTGTGAACAAAGAAGCCTCTTGCTGTTTGCTTCCTGCTCTGCTTGCTCTCTGATTGTCAGGGGCTGGAGGTGATTTACTGAACAGTCTGGACTTTGCATTTGGTATTTTGCAGTTACATTTAGAAAACCTGGCTTCAAGTGAGGTGTTGTGTTGGGGTTTTTTTCCAGCTAAGTTTGGATATCGCAAAGAAAATATGTTATTGTTTCTTCTTCTCTCTCTTTTCCTTTTTGCCTCCACTTCTTTTAATGGAAGTTGCATCTGTAAAAATTTTATAGGAACTGGGGTAGGGTCACATCCTGACAAGAAGGCAAGCAAAATATCTCAGTAATTGATACCATTTATTTATTTATTTATTTATTGATATCACTAAATTACATCTCATACATATATATGATATCCATACACAATTCATCTCAAACATACATATACACGTGTGTGCATGTGTGCTTGTGTTAATAACTACTTTTATTTTCCTTAATGTGCCATTAAAGAATTCAAGTTGTCGACTTCCCTGGACAGCAAAATAATTTTGACCCACCTATAATGGGGTAATGACCTTTCCCTTCCTTTCATTCTTCTGTTCCACATTTTTAATGTATCTTTAAAGTACATTAAATATAATCAAATATAGTAGGTATAAGCGAGCCAGTGAATACCTTCAAAGAAAAACCACTGTTTGATCATCTCAAATGGAATGAAGGAGAAATAGACTCAGGAAAATCTTCCTGTAGATTTGTTTTTGTTTTTAAAGCTACAATTTTTTCAGTTTGTTTTTAAAGGAAAAGAACAGACTGTTCCAGGTTTGGAAATAAATCATGAGGTCACCTGAAACAACAACAGAAAAATCCAACACAAAACCCCTCTCAATTTATCTCCTAAAATATTTTTCACAAACTGGACAAAATCAATTATATTTGAGAGACCATGATCACTCTGATTGTATGTTTTAATAGTGCTGTAATTGACCAGTAGTGCTCATTTAATTACATTTGAAGAGGCTTTAGAGAGTACATCCAAACATCTGAAACATATTATTTAAATTAATTTGTCATGTATATCTGGAGTCTGGCTATAGTTTTGCTGTTCTAATGTTGGAATACCTCCATTGAGGTCAGCAAGCTAATTCAAATTTTACATGTTTATTGACTTTATCATCTGATTTTTGGTGTCTTAGCTGTTTGTTGTAACTGTGGAATGACTGTGGAGATGGCCAGAAGGTTGTCACTGACAGCAAATACTGTAATTGGTGTACAGTACACAAAGGCATTATTTCCCTTGTTATCTTCATTGGACTGGTTTTATAAAAACACCTGAAGAGTGTTGTCTTTTCAACTCCTCTTCTGCCACCTTCAGTTCTCCCACATTCATCCTTGTGCTTGAGACAAATGGGAAATACATTGGGCAACAACATAAACTTAATTAGGGAAGACACAGGCTGTTAGGGAGGAAGGTAAATCTCCTGGTAGCATTTCCAGGCTTTAACATGTGGCAGTGCCATGTCCATGAAGCAAAATAGGAATTAAATATCAGACTCTACATCTAAAAGAAAGAATTAGAAAAGAATTGCTCAGACTTACGGCATAAGCACAGCCCAGAATTTGGCCTGCAGTCTCCGTTATTGACACTGGCTTTGATTGAACTGTATGAGCTGAGTGAGGACACACAAACTTGATTGTCAGGCTTCAAGCGGCTTAAAATCCTCCAATTATTGTGTAAAGAAAACACAGCTTTTGTAGCTTTAACTATGCCGTGACTCATACCAAATAACTGGTGCTACTTCTGTCTATAAACTTTTCTTCCTAATCTCCCATGAACTGTGGGTAAAATCCAGGGTTCTCTCCACTGAACATCAGTCAAGACATCCATAGGCTTGAGATGTCTGCTTAGGAACCTGATGGATGTTAATCATCTCTTCAGATGCTTTAGTCTCTCCCCAGTAGGAGATGCTCCAGGCCCCCTTCTCACAGTTTAACAATTTGCCAACCTCCTTGTTGGCAAAAGAGTACAGTCGGAAAAATCTTCGTGAGTTTTTAAACAGCGTGTTTGAAAATTTTGCTGGTATTTGCACAGAAAGCTTGGTCAGTGATTCACAGATGGTTGTGTTTGCATGTGCTTTGAAGGAGTTGGAGTGGGGTGGGTGTAAGTGTTTGGCATATGAGGGAGAGGAATTCAAAGAACCAGCAGCAATTCAGCCTCATCTCCCATGGGATGCTATAACCCCCTCACTACTAAGTATGTTGTTAGTAAAGCTATCCTTTAAGTACATGTACGAGTGTATATATTTCAGAAAATTAAATTAATTTTAAAGTATTTTTCATAAAAGTCAGATGGGCCAATACAAGAAATACAGTAGAAGTGTATTTGTGTCTTTATTTGTATCCTAACTATATTTAAAAGTAAATGGAACTAAACCATTTCCCTTAATAATTTTCTGCTCGATAACATAGTGTGAGTATCAATGTGTATAAACTCAATGGGTGACTCAAGGCTTGTGCAAATGGGTACTTTCCAGTCAGAGCTTTATAATAATTTTCATAATTTAAATATTTTCCCCTGACACTTAGTAATTTTAAATGTAGCCTTTAACTGAATTTTTAAATTAGTATGGGTTATACTTTAATTTCATTAATTATCCTGATAGTTTCTGAGTGATCCCATTATATTAATTCTTCTTTAACACTGAGTTATTTACTCTTTATTTCGGTAATTTTCTCTGGATATTATTGTTCCTTAGTAATTTGCAGCATCTAGCTGATTCTGCTGATACATTAAAGAAGCAAAAAGAAAATTAAATTGCTGCCCATTTCAGCCAAACAAAATGCTTTTACAGATTAGTCTGTAGCTAAAAGAAATGTGGAGAGAAAATTGTTGTGAAAACAAAAAACAAATCCTATTTATGATGAGTAAAGTGTACAACTACACATGAAAGCAAAGTGCTATAGCTACAATTTTACATCTCACAAATGCTAAAATAAATTAATAATGTCTTAAATGTCTAAAATCTTACTGGCTTTTTAAACTCTCTGTAAAAAGACGTCAACAGGTTTTATCCATGTTTACAATTTACCACTAGCTTGAATGTATAAAATAATGGAAATTTTAAAGGAAACATTGTATAAGGAGCTTTTATATTTAAATTTGGGGCAGTTTCAATGAGTCTGTAAATGCGGTTATATTTTTAAGCCCTTGTGATTCATAATGTGTATTCCTTTCAAAAATAATTTATGTAAAACAACTCCAGATGCTAGATGTCTTTATATATTAGAAAAAAAATAACTGTGTTGAAGGAAGAAAAAGGCTTAACAGCAAAAAAATTATTTATAGTAATTTTTCTAATTGAAAGGACAATTTCATCACTGTATGATTCTGCTTTCAGTAGCACACACATTACTAGCAATAGACAGTGGGCTGAGAATCAGAACCTTCTCTTCGACTCTGCTGTGGAAAGGACTGGGGTGGTTTACTTGGGGAAGATTCATAAAGTCTGAGTCAAAGAAAAATTGATCTTGTGGACATTTTGGGGCAAATACAGTTTAGTTGCACAGGTCTCCCCTGAGATTTGCTCCCCCAAGCATTTCCTCACTCCGTTCAAGCAGTGGCTTTGTTTGCATGGCTGCCCCACTGACCACCTACACATTCCATTTTTACTGTCACCCCTGTTCTACGTGAAAATGCAGCTGTTCTGTGACAGAGAGCAGGCAATAACCTGCAGTCCAGTGTTGCTGTGGGGTGGAAAATACTGGCTTTTGAGTGATGAGAGTTTAGTGGCTCAGAGAGAGTAGTCTGTCTTATCCTTCACAGTCCAATTGATGTGATGCTGCTTAAAGTATTGGACTGCAGGCCGAGAGGATGCCCAATGTGTAGCTGATACTGTCTTAACTTACATGATCATCTGGAGACACAAGTACCTGTAAAAATATAGCAGTAAAGGAACATCCAGGGGTACACTGCTAGCTTGCTGGCTTCTCCACTTGAACAGAGTTCTGAAGTTTGTTAATGATAACAGAATGAAAATTACTCCATCTGTTAGGAGAAATGTTTACTCCTCTGTACCAGGAAGCTTGCATCTCTCTGCAGCTTATTGTCAGTTTTACTTGTCAGTTTTACATCAAGCAGCAGGAAAAAGAAAGCATAAAAATCAAAATGAGCTGGAAAAATACCTTTCAAGCTGATTTACGGAATACGATATATTACTGAAAAAGATCTGCTTCCTTTGATGTTATCCAGCTCACCATACTATGCATAGTTTATGGATACGAGAGGTAGGTGATTCTTGGAAAAATGCATGTTCTTCAAACAATAAAAATTTGAACAGGTTAATTCTAAACCCTCTAGAAGTTAGACTCTGAATATATTGTATTATAATATTGACAGTAAAAGACAAAAGAAACAAACAGTCTAGGACATATCTAAATTTTGTGCTTGGGATTTTAGATTGATGCTGCCACAGAAACTGAGATAAGAGAGTTTGCAAAAGAGCTAAGAAAAATGACCTGGAAAATCAGTTAAGGTCAAAGACCTACACACTCCAGGTCCTGATTTCTGCCAGAGGACTCCAGCTAGATGCCCAGTTTTCCCACAACACAACAAAACTCTGTTATTCTCAAGGAATCTAGAGCATACAGAAAAACAATCTTCTGCTCCCTTGTTGCTTTCCTTTTTACCTATGGCTTTTTGGTCCATGTGGTTTCTTTTTAGAAAAAAAAAAATAGCAGAGGGGAGAGTCTAAGTAGCCATCCTTCCTTTAGGATGAGGCTCACCTCTTCCCCTCCTGTTCTGTATCCTGCTATCCTTCAAAGTGAAGGAGTGGTGTCTCTGAAGTCTTTGTCATTTAGCAGCCGTGGGAATTGAATTCATTTTGCCTGGTGTCATAGACAACCCTTCTCATCCCAGCAGCTACAGCCTCCTAATTGTTTGGGTCTGTTCGCCCCCGAACACGCCTGAGGAAGGGCAGTCGTCACCATTGCCGAGACACGGTGTGACTGTAAGGCGTTCACCTGAGCTGTGGGATGTAAGTGCACACCCAGGCTGTGATCTGACTCGTTCAGGATGTGGGATTCAGGCTTTTGTCATGCAGTGGCTGAATCCTGGTTTTGGAGGGAAGGGTGACCCTTCAGCCAGAGAGAAATGAGTCTGACTGAGCAGTGGATCGGACACTCAGGGAGCAGCACAGCAATTAAGTGTCCTGGAGATTGTTGTCCCTGGCCCCTTTCCATAAAAGCACATAAATATAGTTAGATATAAATAAGTGGATAATCATTAAATTCCTCAATAATCCCAGTAGCTAGGGGGCTTCAGTGGGCATCACTTCAGTGCAGAAAGCAGTGTTACTATCCTCCAAATCCTGAATAAACACAGTGGGACTAAGAGTGACAGTGAGCCTTATTGTTCAAATCTTTAGAGGAACTTTTAGCAGCTGCTGTGTTTAGTGAGATTGTCATGGGAATTGGTTCCCACAGTATATCCTTTAATCTGTGCATCCTAAGTCAATGCACTCACCTGTCCAGAGTGAAGGGACAAGTCTTAAGGTATTTGTAGGAAACTTGCAGACAAAACACATCGGTGCTTACAGGGACTTAGAGGGGTTTTCTGGGTTGCACTTCAGAGCTGGGTCCCCACACGCCGTGAGGTGCAGGAGCATTCAGCTGCCTCCACACAGCAGTTTAGTGCCATTTAAGAAGCCTTATCGTGTTCTGCTTACCTGTCTGCTATTCCAGAAAGTTCTGGTATCTGTCTGTCCCCTATCAGGTCTGACATCTTTTGCTTCCTTTCCACTGCTAAATAGTTGAATATCCATTTAATACTTAATGCCTGAAAAGCCATGGAAATCTTGATGCTGTGGTCTTTGAAGTCTTACTCTTGTCCACTGCTTTTCATTTCAAACACTTGCTTGTCTTGCACAGAGGACAGACTGGAGCCAGAAACAGCAGAAGTACTGAGAAAACTGCAACTAAACTGATTAACATTTTCTGTTCCGTGGTGACTTTTATTCTCTCTTTTCTGCTCTATTTCACGTAATAAGTCAATCCTGCTAAGCGGATAATATTCAACTGTAGATTTAATTAATATTGATAAAATTAGGCTCACAATTGCTGACTTTGGATTTCACACTTGCATCACCTTTTTCAGGGTAAGACCATAACGGGATGCACTTGCCAGAGCAAGGGTTTCTCCCCTGTTTGTGATTTGCTGCATAAAGAATACTAGATGTCTCACCCATGTCCTCCTTTCCTAGCAATAGTTTTGTAAAAGAACGTATTGTGGGACCTGTATATAGGCGTTACCTGATAGAATTAAATACATTCAATGACTCTGTATTGGAGAAGTTTCATAATGTCTGTTTGTTATAGATTTACACTGTCAGCTGCTAATACAACATTTCAACATTTCATTATGTGCAGCTCCTGCATGTTTGGAAAAGGCTATTTAATGAAGTAAGCAATGTATTCTGATTGATATTTGAAAAAAATGAAAAGTCTGGGTTTTGGTTTTGGTTGTTTTTTATTTTTGTGAGACATTTCTGGAATCTGAAGTGCATTTTGGACCTTGAGAGGTGCCTGAAATGCAATGAGTATAAGAAGAATTACCGAGTTCTCAGCATTAGTCCTGTCTCAGGTTAGTTTATTATATTTGAAGTTTAGAATTTAAACAATATATTATCATATTTTGATGATTCCCACAGTAGAATGAAAATAAAAAGTGCTTAAAAACAAATATATACTTAAATTTTGGCAGATAAGTCCTTCTTAGTTAACACTTCACAGAAATTACTTGTATGTACTTGACAACAGCATACATTTTTCATAAATCTGATTCTTGTGTTCTCAGGGAAAATATAAGGAAAGAACAGCAAAAAGGAATATGACAAAGATGACATCTTGGCAAACTCACTGAACTTATTATCATCTACAGTAAAAACCCGGAATATCAACCAGGCATGTTACTTTAGGTCATTCTATGCTGTTTTTTCTCTTGATTTTTAGACTGTGGCCAAATGTGACAATTTTTTCCTTTTAAATACATCCCTTCTATCTTCCCACTGAGCCTGTTGTTTAAGTTCCTGCTACCTGTAACACAAATGATAGCAGCTGTCTGCCCTGGAAATGAGCCTTGAAGTTTTTCCATTTGACAGAAATACTGGTACTGGTGGTATTCCAACCTCCCTCTTCTGAATCACAGCACTCTCTGCTCTCAGTTTGTTTTCTGTTATTAAATTCAGGGTGGTTTTGTTCTTATTTTTAAGACCTCGCTACTGGCCCCTCAGTGGATGGTCACTTAGATCCCTTTCTTACAATACAGGATGTCCCTGTGTGTAATTAGTGCACTCAACATAATTTTGGCTTTCTCTGGCCTTATTTACAAATAAGACATTACCCCAATGGCTGTGATGGTACAGTGACCTCTGGTACTGTTGTCCAAGGGGCACTGCTGCTGCCATTGAAATCATCAGCAGGCACTGTGTCCTCCTTCTACCCAGGGGGAAAGCTGCTGCTCTTAATAACCTGTGCTCTGCTAAACTGACTACAGAAATACTCTAGAATCCAGGATGTGAGAGTGAGAAACATCTTGTGTGTGAGTCCTGAAGGAGCCCGGCAACAGGGACAGAAGGAGAAAAGACAGGTATCTGAAAGGGTGTGGATCTTGTCAAGTTGTCCCTTGTGCCAGAACACACAGAACATGGCCCTGCTATGCAGGCAAAGGGCTCATCATTCAGCAGCCCTGAGGAAGGTATCCTTACTTCTCAGTTTGAAAAGCTCTTTATTTTTGCACCCTCCTCTTTTAATGATGTCCAGCTGCTTTTTAGGGGGCTTATTTTATGGAAGTGTTGGCATTTAACAGCCATGGTATAAACAGCACGGTGTACCTTGCCTCAGAATGGTCCGAATCTTATAATGCATATTACACAGAGAGCAGATACTGCACATCAGAAAACAATTTCCACTTATCTCTTGCATTTGGGTAATATCAGTTTTTGCTGAGTTTATCCTGTTGCCTAACTTTTTGTTGTGCAAAATTTACATGTTATGTAGGCGCTTCAAAACATCTCAATTTGTTTTGGTTTTGTTTTATTTAAAAGCTATTTCAGATTGCCCAGGCATATTTTTGTCCCATATCACCAGCAGGACTCTTAAGCTCAGAATATATTATTGTTTTCTTGATGTGTTATGTGTTATCTGACATCTGCTTTCTTTGTCATGCCAAATCCTCCAAGCAAAATTTTGAAAGACCTGAAAGATATTTTTAGTAAACATCTTCTGGCAATAATGCTTAATTTCATCACTACTCTTAAAAATTTTGTCTGTATGATAATTGCTTCTGAGTTTCCATACGGTCTCGCCATTGGTATTTAGGATTTTTTTTCCTTTTTACTACACACCTCATGTAGCCGATGCCATAACTTTTAGAAAGATAGTTATAAAAAGGTAATAATCTCTGTGATTTCCATTCCCTTCAGGCCAACCTCCTGAACAGAAGAAAAACTAAATTGTTGATGCATGAGAAAACAAATACAGTGCTTTTATATGTACTGTAGTTTGAGTTTTTCTCTACAGCACTCCCTTAAAAACACTATTGCATAGTTATCCTAATTACATGGTTGCTGGCCAGCAAAAGAAGAGTTCAACAAAATAAGCTTCAGCAATTCTCTAAAGACTGCATTGGACTTTGGTATTATTTTCTCCAGGTCTGACCTTAACCTGGGACTGAAGGTTATGTGAAAACAGAAATAGACTCAGTGCTGACTACTCCAAGCTTCCTGCATTAATAAATATTGGTATGTTTGTGCTAAGGCTTCATTTTCTGCAAAGCCAGCCTGAACTTTTTTCCAGGTCCTCAGTTTTCCCATTCATAAGCTGGGTTACTCACTGGTTTGAAATCTGTGGATGCCATGTGTGTGGAAAAGTAATCAGCATCATTAGTCTTACGTTTATTTCAGGGTTTAAAGGGTGCCATCTTCTACCAGCCTTTGCTTGGAACTTCTTAGCCATGCAAGACTGGGGGAGCTGGAGTTTTCTTTTTTGATAGCTCACTTTCTTCCAGCCAGGGGACTGTATGGATTTGAAGTTCACAGGTGGAGTTCTGGGACACTGAGGAAGACGATTTTCTTACTGTCCTGCTTACACCAGGGCAGAGGATTATAGACCTCTTGACTGGGGGACCCATTTCAGCCCACTGTGAGCAGTTCTGCCTCCAGATCCTGGTCTTTCTTACAAGAAAGAACAGTTGAGTCCAAAAAAGGTGGCAACATCTGCTGATTCATTTGCCTGTCTTTCATTTCATCTTCCCAGGAAATCTTGGCTGGCATCAGATGCTGATTTTTATTTCCGTAAATGCTATATTTTTAGCATGTCACAGACAGGAAAATAACAAAAAATGAGGATTTGAGATGTAGCTATGTGATCTTTGGAGCATAAGCAAAAGACCCAGTGCTTTAGGAAAATCTCGATCTGGGAATATATGAAAGGTAAGGACGAGTGTGAGCCATTTCCTCTGTCTCTCAGATGGGCACACAAGTGAGAGCTCAGTACCATGCTGAAATGACTTCTGCTCTCAGACTGCTCAGAGTATGGGCAGACCCTGCTCTGCTCCAAAGACACAGCAGAGACTTGCCTTGTAGTCTGAGGGGAAGACAAAAATCGATTAATGTAAATTAAACTTTCACATTTTCCCTTTCAAGCAGAAAAGAATTCAAAGAACTCCAGAATCCAGACAGTTCAGTTTTCTTCCAGAATCTAATTTTTCACGTCTCTGGATTTCTATATCACTTTAGCAAGAAATAACCAGGAAGCAGGGAGAATAAAGAAGCAAAAATTTCAGGAGTGATATACTCGTGAAAACCGTATAGAAGAATATAAGTAAAGCTGGGCTGCCTCATTTTAAGCCAGCTTCTGAGCCAATGGACATAACAAGGCTCGCTCTCTCCTCAGGGGAACCGTAGGCTGCAAAGTGAGAAGGGGCTGTGTGGGTATGTGTGTGCTGGAATATGAGGCAGTGAGAAAAGAGAGATGCCTTGTTTAATAAACATATGCCAGAAGTGTGAAAGCTGCAGTAATTTGGTTTCTAAGCCCTACCCACATCTCCAATTCACAAATTGTCTCTTTCATATGGATATAGGCTTGACCTTGCAGGCTTTTAGGCTTCAAGTGAGCAGGGTCACTCAGGGCCCAAGCCACCGCTCAACCTCCCCCACACATACCCCAGTTATATCTTTTTACTATCTCTGCTGGACACCGCACCTTTCTGTAATTATAAATGTCTGCTTTCTGTCACTTCAAAGGTTTCCCAGCACTGGGAGTCCTTCTTCAAAGACTTTACATTGCTGAAGAACCTCTGTCATTGACAGGAGGTCCGTCTTTGAAGTTTTTCATGCCATTTATTGATTTCCCCTTTTTAGGATGTTCATATTAGAAAATATTTCACTGTGTTTGAAAATCTGTATATTTTTATGTTGTTGAGGGGTTATCTCTTTGAAGAAACAACACTGTTGCAGCAGTGCCTCCATATGAAGAAATCTGATAGTGTATCTGCTGTATACTTTATGTCCCTTCGAGCTTTCATTTCAAGAAACTTCCTCTCTTTGTTTCTCTTCTAATTGTAGGTACTCTTTTAAGTACTTAAATCAGTGGGAAATTGTAGTACCTATGTGAACAGGCCTAATCTAATGGTCCTGTCCATGTGCTAAAGACTTTTCGTGTGCTTAATATCCTATTGATTTAGAGATGGAAAAAGTGAAAATACTAACTTTAGTTTTAATAAATGAAAACAATGTACGTCTATTTGAGTGACAGCTGTTTGGAAGTGTTGTTGCACTGTTGTTCCCATGAGTCTCAATTTTCTTACGTTTATACATAAGAGTACAAAATTCTACAACTTAAAACAGGAGGATGTTTTTGTTCCTTTCAGGTGAGCATCATTAACTCTTTACTAGGTTGCCAAAAGGATTTGTGCTCGCACCCGCCGTCAGCTTCGGTGTAAACTTGCCCTCAGCATAAACTGCTTGGAGAGTGATGTGAGCGGGCTGGGCGCTGGCAGGTTCATGGAAGCTGCTCTGGAAATTCAGCTGAGGCAAATACTGAGCACCTGATGGGTGGAAAGGTCGTCAGTGCTTCAGCTATTTCTAAAGCACTCTCTGATTGTGTTCTAATGGGCAATTTTGATAGCTCACATTTTTGGATACACAAGTCACATTCATTTTTTAGACGTATCTGAACACTGGGGCTATTTTTTAGTGCGTGTGTGAGAGGTGGAGAGAGTTTTTCTGGTTTTTCTACTCCTTGAAGTTTATCTTGAATCCCTTTATTTATTTCGAGGGTGCAGGTTCTTTTTTTTCATATATACCAAGGGCGTTTTTGTCATTATCTGCAAAATGTCTCAGAAAATTAAGGAAGTTTGGAAATTTCACAGGAGAAATGCCTTAAAGCAGCTGCCGCTTTGCTCGTTTCAACCTCTGACACTATGAAGAGTTTCAAGAACTTGTCTTCTGAAAGTGTTTACCTTGTGAGGTGGCTTCCTGGGTACGGTAAGTTCACACTGCTCATCTATTCCTAAGGGGAAACTTTTGACCTTGGATCACTTCAAAGATCTGCCGGATTCTCTCTCTCTCCCCCACTCCCACCCCCCCATTTTGTCAGCTCTCCTGTCTTTGCACATAGGTTAATGCTGGCCTTTTGTTCTTCAGGATCAAAAGCTAGTATTGCCTTATTCCTTGTATGCCCTAAAATACCATCATCTGCTCTGATTCATGGAAAACAATGAAAATAAGTGCCTGGGGTATATACCCAACTGAATTGAGCACTCTTGAAGAGCCATAGCATGTTTTAGAACAGAAAAGTGCTTTCCCCTAGTGATGAAGTTGACTTTAAGTATGTTTAAAGGCTGTCTTCCTCTGTGTCACTGGGCAAGATTGCAGTGGTTCGTTTTGTCTCAGAGATGTGCTGCTCACACTGAGCTGACCTCTGTGCACAAGAGATCTGACAGTTCTGTACTCACCACACACTCGTGGACTGGCCCTGCATCACATGCACTGTGAACCTTTTGTGGTGAGGAAGCATCAGCTCTGTCATGCCTGTGCAGAGAACACACTGGCAGTGCCATGGACGCATGGATTATATATATGATTTATGTTTAGCTTCCTGCCTACCCCATTCCTGTATTCCTGTGCTGTAGAGGCAAGCAATGCAGAGCAGGCGTTGCCCTTACCCACAGACTTTTATCCGTGTTTCCACAAAACTACAGGCTTAGCTGGACTGTGTGACACAGAAACTGGTGAGTGAATGATTGGAGTTGTAGATTTACCCAAAACTCATTGCAAAAGTATATGTGTTGCCAAAACACTTAGAGTGGTCAGGTATGTTTAAAAGAACATACTGCTTTGAAAATGCAGAAAGATATGTTTTAGGATACGTACAGTACCTGGGCAAAGACCCAAATATTTCTGTCTTTTTTTTTCCACAGTATGAAAAGATCCATTTAAAGGTTGAATATGGAAAAACCTCAGGGAAACTGACTGATCTGATAAGTGGCGCAGAGTACCCACATACAAGCATGTCATAAGGATAATAAAGGCAAGCTTCAGTCAGAAACCCTGAAGTTAATGTCCTTATACTGCAGCAAATACGGTCCAAGTCTATATTCCATGGCTGCAACACTCCTGTTTGGGGTCATGATATGACGGTGTCCCGTTCCTTTTGTGATATGAAAAGGTTATAAAGTTACCAATGGATTTTCAGTTATGTGCAAGCCATGTTCCTTTACAATGATTGAGGAAAGAAATTCTAAAGGTATTCTAGTTGGTAAAATAAAAATTCAGCTCCTCTCCTAGAGACAGACAATCTACAACAGGAGCCATGTATCATTGTGTTATTAGGATAAACTAATTCAGACTAAGAAGCTGATGTTACCTAGACTAAATAAATTTTACTTTTTATTTGGGTTGCACCAAGAGAATAGAACGACTTCTTGCTCAGAGACAGGAGGTTACTGTTCACCACAGCTGCCTTAAGTGCTTCATAGCTCCGCAGGATTAATTCAGCAGCCTCTGCTGAAACTACCTGCAAAGTTGCTGTTCTTGAAGTTATCCTGAGTTCCAGCTCTGCCTTACTCAGATAACAGACTACTTTTGTAGCCATCTGGAGCTGACTTCTGTTGTTCACACACCAAGTTGAGACAATGCTGTGGCAGGCAGGGAAACAGTAACGTCTCATCTCCTTGTACATGTTTGTCATGTTCCAGCTGAGACTTCCCTAACTACATTTTCTGAATATTATCCAAAAGAGTTTGCCAATTTATGGAATTGTTACTGCTTTACTACCGCTCTCCCTAATTAAAGTTATCCATAATACTTGATAAGACCTCTACTCCTTTAATGTCTCCATCTGGATCCAAGAGCACTCTTCTCCTTTCAATTAATTTTCTGGGCTTGTGTAGTGCACAAGTACTTGGTACTGCTGTACAAGAGAAATGACCAACCTTTCTGTGCCATCAATGTTTTTATAAGCTTTGATTACACTAACTTTTAACAACTAAGAAAATTTATGTAAATGGGATTAATATATTTTTCCTTCTAATGAGTTGCCATTGATATTTCTTGAGTATTATGGAAAGAGGAAGAAAAAAAGTTTGGGATATATTATCTATCCCATATGTTTACAGCTTTCATAGAATAATTATATAAAGGATGGCTGCTTGTAGTGCTCTTCTCTGTGCATCATTAATGTGAGACTTCTTGTCACTAGATTTAAACTGTAGCATTGTAAGACAAACATCCCCCTTCAGCTGCTTCCATTATACCGCATACTATTATAAAATGAAAGGGGGAGGTTGTACTTTATCTCTTTATATATTATAAAAATAATGAAGAGGATAATTATCAAGGCTGTAGTGCAATTTCATGGCATTGCTGTCAGTTACAAACTGCTTGAGCTGCATTCCTTTGGTATAAAATGTCAAGAAAACCCCATGATTGAAATATAGTCATCTAATTAATTTCCCTCTATTAATACTTTCATGGGCTGCGTCTGTGCAGAACACTTGCTGATGGTTAATAAAAAGAGAATGAAATGTAGACAGTCCAGTTTTAGCTTTTAAGTTCTGAGTGTCTTTCCACGCCCAAACTTTCATTGTGCTGATAAATGCAAATTAGCAGACTTGATAAAAAAAAAAAAATCTGAAACTTTGTCTGGCATTCTGTGAAGAGCCTTTGCTGAGTGTCTGTTTTATCATCTCTTTCTTCACTGGTTCAGTTCAAAGCTGAGTGTTTGTATTTGAAACCTTACCGGTCTCGCCAGTTTCTTGGTTTGAACGGTTCCTGCCATAGCCACAGGGTACCATGTAGTCTGAAGCCCTCTTCCTTCTTTACACTGCTGACCTTAACATTTTCTAGCTTTTTATAATCCTAGAGATGTCACCAGGCCTATATACACCAATAGGAACAATGCTGCTTGCATGGCTGCCAGCCACTTTCTGGATTTTTACTCACTGAAATTGCATTAGGAAAAATACAGAGAGATATCTCCATCCAGATTTATCACTTTATTATGTTTTTAACAATCAAAAGCAGGCAGACTAGATGCTGCCGGTGAGTGGTAGCTAGCTCCAGCCTGAAGGTGAGCCCTAGCTTCTACTTAAATATCTTGCTATTAAGAAACTCCAGAGCAATCTGTGCAAATTTATGCGAAGAACTGAGAACGCGGACACCGTAAAAGCAGAAACTAAAAGATAGGTTGCAGTTTTGATTTGGAGGGGAAAAAAATTTGAGGGTAAACCCTAGTGTTTCAAACCAATGGCACCCTTCCCAGTTTTGCCCTAAACCAAATGTTCTCGCTAAATTCTTGCCATTTTGCACTTCTCGGTTTTAAGAGAAAACATAGTTTTTAAAAACCCCGGAAAAGTTCATTAGCATTGATAAATTCTGCTTTGCACACATGACACTGCCTCCTGCAGGCTAAGATAGAAGTACCAAATATAATTACGGCAGACCATAAATAATGAATATGCCTATCAAGGCTTTGCAGGATTGCTTGTGATATGAACATAAACCATTCTGAGAATGGGAGAGGCAATTGCTTGGTATCAGCTGTTAAATTATCTGATTTATAGAGAGGGAGTTGAACCCGGTCTTGGGCCATGCAGGACATTACTTAATTCTGGAGGTTTGTGCCTGGGTGCGTTTAAGTTGTCTGGAATAGACCCCTGTGCAAAGAAATCCAGTGCTGGTTTTGTTCCTCCACTGCTGTTGCTGCTGTGCTGTAAATCCTCTGAGTTCTTCTGAAATCGCTGAAAGAGCCAGCTGTGTACCTAGAATGGTTGGCAGCGTGGCAGGGAGCTGCTGCCAGGTATTCCTGGTACGTTTGGCAGCTCAAATGAGGAATGAGTTAATATCTTTTTCCAGGGCTCAGTGTTGCATTTAAGCAGAACCCTGCACTGGAGGGAGCCTCATCCCTTCAGTCATATTGCCTCAAGGACTCATGTCTCAAAATGCAGAAGCCCTGCTAGGTGTCCTGGCAGCCCAAAGTAGTTGTCGCTTTGCTGCTCCACTTCAGGGGATGAAAAATCTTTCTGTTAATATTGTCAGCCAGTTCTGGTAGCCAAAACATTGGGTGAATTTCAGCCATAGTCCTGCTTTTCCATCCTTCTGGCCTGCATTTATGTACCACAGTAGAAGGACATAACAATGGATCCTGTTCCCTTCCTAATCTTTGATGGTATGCATACAAATCTGTGGGACATGTGGATGTCAGCTGGTCTTCAATTTGGTCTGTGCAAAGAATAGTGAAAAGTATTAGATATCTACTGGAAGAACATAATTTTACAAGGTCATTTTCTTGCTAGGCCCATAAATGAAAATGGAAGTGTGTAAATATCCATGTTATTTCCTTTTTATTTCACGCGTGGTCCACTGAGTCCAATGACTGGGAGGAACCAGAGGAATGTGTTTCAGAGGGAAGTAAAATTACTCTATCATCAATAGTTAGAGAATAAACTGACCTCAGAGGATTTTTTTCTCTGGCACTCGGGAGACAGAACTGAGATTCTCGTATGAAACTGGTATCTTTCTCAAACTTCTTATTGTCACAATCTAGAGGTGTTTTCATGTTGCATCTGTTATGGTCAACAAACATTTCAAAATAGATTGTGGGAAGGTTACTAATTCTCTAAAGGCCAAATGTTTGTCTTGGTTAAACTAGTGGATGTCTGGAGTCACCCTACTGTAGTTGCTTGAGTTACTACGTTTGGAGACACTGCTTACACTTGAGTGGTGGGGAAAAAAATTAAAAAGCCCCTAATTGCAAGAGGGAAATCTAAAGCCCTTTTAAATCTCAGGCAGGGAGCTGGGATTTGGTAAGAAACTCAAAACGGAAAGGAGTCCAGCTTGTAAATAGAGATTAGGGTCTGATTTGACAGTGCATTTGGAAATTCACCGTATAGCCCATCATAAAACAAATCCCCAAATCAGTGAGGTTATATGGAATGATTCCCTGATTTGAGCATGGTATGGTGTTTGCAAATGACTGTTCTGTGCATTGTGCTTTGCCAAGCTCATTTTGTATGATCTTCAGTGTGTTAAAGGCTTAAAGTGCCTGGTCATTATTTTTATCTCAGGGAGTCTGTGGATTTTATGATCTGCATTCCCCTTATGAACTCTCCAAGTCTAATTTCTTTGCTTACCTTCAACTGAGGCATTTCATAGTTATACAAATATGTGTTTATCTCTTTCTCTGCTTGAGGCTGTTCTAAACTGCCAGGATCTCATGGAGGGCTAGTTTCAGTAATGTGAATGCATCTGCAAAGGTGGCAAGGGATAGAACAGAGGAAGCATTCTGTAATACTTTTGAGAGTGAAGAGAATACCAGTGAAAAACAGGGACATGAATGTCACAAAAGCCAAAGATGTCATGTACTTCTGACAAATTCAGCATAAATTTCTGTACAGACTCCCTGTTGTCCTGGCATGGAAAGCTGGTTATTTGCAGGACTTGCTCTGTGTATGTAATTTATAACAAAAGTCACTGTCTAAACAGCTCTCCTGAATATATTTCAGTTTCTTCTGATCTCGGCTTACACAGTGAGTCTCTTTGTGGATATGCTTTGCAGTTGTCTATTTCACTGATTCTGTTTTCCTTCTTTTTCCCTGAAATTGGGTGCTTTTTCTTTCAGATACCATTAAATGTCTTTCCTTGAGAATGTTGGCTGCTTTCAATGTGCCGTTGGATCCAATAGCTGATACCCTAGCTCACCATCTGGCACTTGATTTTTTCCTGCCCTTGTGTTCATGAAAGAATAGTTTGTCAAAAATGAAAATAAAAAGAAAGAATTTGATGTGTTATGGATAGCTTTTCTGGAATCTCCATGTGAGCGACTGGCGAGGCAGCTGATCTGGTTTTGTTCATATTGTTTTGGAAAAATCTCTAAGTATCATTTAGTTCTCTTACTTGCTTAGGACCAGTTTAGACAAGTAAATAATCCCTTTGACCTCAGTGATACAATTAAAATAGGTGAATAATGTTTGGCTTTAGATTACTAGGTGCTCAAATGAGTAAGAACTAAGGAGCAGGAGGTAGGAGCAGGTTTTCCCTCTCTTCCAGGCATACTTACAACAATGACTACAAAGATTAAATAGGAAAAAAAGAAAAGCTTCCCCTTCGTGCACCAGAAGGGTCCAATGGAGTTATTTATAATGTAAAACCAAGCCAATGCTTCTTCACTCTGGAACCTTTGCTACTTTAGATTTTTGTCTTTGCTGTTTGGGCTGCAGTGATCAGTAAACCAGCTAAAACTCACAGTTTCCATGAACTAAATTCAAAAAGCGATTTAAAAGATTGAGGCAAAGTTTGAAAAAAAGGTCAGTATCAGTATAAGGAAGAAAGAGTATCATCACACAGCTTTCATTTAGAAATTGTTGTTGTGCTGGAAAAGAAACGAGAACGATCCAGTACTAAAGCAACAGGGTGGTGAAATTGTCCAAACATTTCAATTTTTGCCATTCCTTCATACAGTGATAGAGCCCATACCCAGGCTCTGTATTCATGCTTTAATCATTGTGACAATCAGACCAAGGAACTTGATGTGACACTTCCTCACAAGAATGACTTTAAAAGCACAGCACTAGCTGTAGGATAGCTGCAGACGAGGAAGGATGTCTCTCTAAGTTCAGCATCATTTTAATGCCAAACATGTTGGTTCTCTCATTGACCTCACTCGGCCGTATTGTCTGTGCTGCTATGCCAGAGTTGGCCTTATTAAATACAAATAAAATTAGACCTTTGCCTGTAAAATCTGAGATAACCGTAAAACTGACGTGTAGCTGCGTGGCTCTTATCCAACCTACCGGAAATGAGAAAGGTCTATTTAAAAATTTCTTCATAGCATTTCCATTCTGATTATAATCAAAAACTTGAAGATAGAAGAATGTTGAGGGGTTTTTTTTTTGTCCTAGATGGTTTGAAACATTACAAAATACAAGGCTGGGTTCTGGTATTGCTGCAGTCCAGGCTAAACAGCAGGAGCTGTTGTAATACAGTGAGAAGGATTCAATAAATCGGAAACTGTTACAGCAGCAGTGGGGTACTTTCAACATAATTCCTATTTCTTTGGGAACAATTTTGTAATTGAAAGTATATATTTACAAAGTAACAGAGAGAAGTAAAAGTGGTAGTGCTTTCAGTTCTTAACTAGTAATCATAATCTAGTTCAATTCAGGGTAGAACAGCTACAGTAGCACATGAGAAACACAAGATAATAAAAGAGTTTGAGCTGAGAATACTGAACATCTTGTATTTCTAATTGCATCCATCTCATAAATGAACAGAAACTTTAATTGAGGAAAAACTTATTACTAGAATCACCAAAAGCTGTCTTATGAGCCTTAAATAGACAAATGTTATTTGTAATATATCAAATTCATTCTATTAGATTGGTAAAGTGAAAATAAATCCATCAGCAGAGCTTTGTGTAGCTACAGATGTGTCGAACATGTCGATATTTTCTTCTGTTAAGGAGCCTTTTAATGATGATTTTTTCTAGGCAAAATTCTGTTTATGGCAGAAATCAATGTACATCAGTCCATTCTTAGAATATTAAAGAAAAAATTTCTAGTAGTAAATTTGGAGCAATTATTGGTTAACAGTATATCTTGAGTTAAATAAACTTCAAGATCAAAGGCTGAGGGATTGATAGCAAAATAATACTGTGAGCAGGGGATGGATGCTTCAAGACAATGACCATCTTTTGGGAAATATTTGACAACTTCCTAGACCCTGGCCAGGCACAGGAGAGATTGGTAAATGCTATGCAAATCATACCCCATGACCATTGCAAATGTCATTGAAAATACATGCTAAGCAATAATGCCACTTATTTTGAAACATATCCCAAACTGATTTTGATTTCTCTCTAGCGTGAAAAAGGCAGAGGTTGACTGGTGAGACAGTGCCACCCATATGAAATATGGACATGGGAAAGAGTCTTATTTATTGCATATAAATATCTTGTATGCAGTTTCACAAAAAGTAGAGTATTACACAGCCTTGCTGTTTGAGCATTACAGTTCTCAAGTATTGGGCCTAATCATGTGTGGGGTAAGAGAAAAATGCCTATTTCGCTGTTTTATTCTGCCATTTCCTGAGCAAAAAGGAGGGAACGGGTTTTTCAGATACGGTTATACTTCCCTTGAGAAAATGGAAAGATTTTTAAAAAATGACCAAACAAAAAGTACCCCAGAAACAGAAGTTTGAATCTGTCTGAAAGGAGGTACTCTCCTTTCAGTTTAGGAAGATCTGACACCACCATTTCCATCCTTCATTTTAAAAGGTTTTTAACAGTGTTGTGGGGTCAGTGTCTAGGCATATCAGTCTTTTGTTTAATTGCAATTCATCGCAGAAACCTGCGAGATCAGTGGTGTTTCAAAATACACAGACTGGATAAAGCTACCCTATCAAATTAGCTAATTACACTATGTGCTTATCCGATTTCAGCATTTCACACTTTGCAAAAGAGTGGGCAAAGTCTCATCTACCATGTCAGCCTCTACGCACTACAATCCTTCAATCCAATCCAATAAGCTTGGGCACAAATGTGACTAAAATAATTTTATAAAGAAAAAGCTCTTAAAGGAAGAGTTTACTCATTGCCATACAGCTGAATCCTGTTTACAAAACAACACTGTGTTCAGTTTCTTTGAGAAAACCATCTTGAGCAATGTGAGAATTGGAACTTGTCTATAGCTTGATTTGCTCCTGGAGTCTGGGGTACAGCTATTCCAATCGCATGGATTGCGGCCTTTTTACACATGGAAATTGAGCAGAGGAGCACAGGCTATTTCACAATAGCTCCCCTTGTGGACAAATTGTTTTGGAATAAAAGATACTTTAGTCTGGAATAATTAGTGCAGTGATTATTCTAGAACAGAATAAGTGCACTAATTATTCCTACAGTGTCTACACAGGGACAAACAGAAAGCTATTGAAGAATGGCTTATTCTGCAATAGCTATTTTGGCCCATTTCCTCATATAGGCAAATCCCATTGGTGTTGTCAGCAGGTAATGAGCGTATAGATGGAGAATGTGGATGGATTGCATTAATGATCTCTTCCCATTAGTGTTTCTTTGTGCTTCACTTTTGTGTGTTTGCAGAGTTAATTGCTTAAAACTCCCTCTTAAGTCAGACACATTTCTAATCCTAACTTCCCAGTCCTTACACAGAGACCCTTCAAACTCTTTTGTGGGTGATGCTCTACCAGCCAGCTGAGCGAATCCATGCTCATATCTGACTGTAAAATTGTTGATTTTCACTGGAATATGTTTGTTTTTCTGGTAGGTGTAAAAGGTTGCGCCGCATTAAAGACCATTTGTGCATTTTCCTCCAGGATTGCTTTGCAAAACAGTTTTGCAATTCTTTGAAAAGCCACTGGAAAATTCACCTTTGTGATTACCGCTTCAAGAAGACAGAAGAGCCACCTGTGTGGAGAGCTGAGGGAGTTACTGGTGGAAGGGTAAGAGAGACTATAAACTACATTCCTCCCTTATATTAAAATAACTCTTAACGTTTAAGCAACACTTCATGTCTTTATTTCCGAACCCAGCATGTTTTCACACAGGTCACATAACCATCAGTATCAATATTAGTGTCTTTGGATGACTCTGCATGAGCCCTGTTAAGTTTGGAAGGGCACATTTTCCTGGAAGAAAGATTTGTTCCTTTGCTGGCGTGTGACATTCAGGGCTCAGCTCTCGCTTGTTCTCTTGCCAAAGGGTAGAGACATGCCCTGGTGGGACAGGGAGGAGAGGGGACTCACCTACTGACATCGGGGACTCATCAGGCACACAGAGAAGCCAGTATTTACTTTCAAACCAAAAATAAAGATAGTTTTAGGGAAAGTTTTCAAAAATTTCACTTATTTAAGCACCTGGTTTGAGCCTTTTAGATGATCTCAAACTGTACCTGTAGGAAAGGAGAGACAAATAAACTCTGTCCATTTAAAAAGGAATCACCAGGCAAATGCAGCAGACTTTGTCTAAGCTCTGCAAAAGTTCTGTTTATGTTATTGTAGAAACCGTAGCCTAAGTGTAGAACTGGAAGGAAAATAAACCTCATTTTTCCATTCTCACACTAACTAACTGTATAAACTTAGGCGGCTCGTTCAGCCTGTTGGGGCCTCAGTTCTGCATATGTGCAGTGGGCTGAAGATACAACCCATAGTTGAAGCATTGCATTATAAAGGGTTTAATAGATTTACAATCAAATCTGTTATGGGGAAGTTTAGCCCTTTAAAAGCAGGAAAGTTGCAACATGAGATGAGTGAGAAGCAGTGTGGGATTGGGCTATAACAACTGAGGCCTGTGTGCAATCTATGCATGTGGGTTTATGTTTATTTCATTACAAAAAGCTGTTTGAAAAGTACTATTATTAAGACCCATGAGAAGATAGTTTGAAAGACAGGGATGTATCTGTTCCTCTAGCCAATATGGCTTTTAAAAACATTTCCCTCAATGACTAAATTTCCCTACTAAATTTAGTGCTACATTCCTGGTTAAAATCAGATTCACTGTTCGTAACCTTTTTTTCCAATGCTGTGTCATAAAACTGTAATTTAGGTGATGCTAGCTTGCAAACAGGAGTTCAGCAATGTGCCCGTATCATGATTTCAATAGCGCAAATTCATCACTGGTGAAGTGCAGCCCCTCAAATGAGATGGTAGGTGTTAGTGTTTAGAAATCCGTTTTCGTGTTAAGAGAGGGGGGCATATGAGCAGAAATTTCTTTGTCCCTCTGTTATTATGCAGTTCTGCTTCTCTTTCCTTTGTGCAGTAATGCTGGAATAGGATGCAGATGGGGCCATAACTGGAAACATTCTAAAAATACCCTAAAATTCCAGTGCCAAGCACAGGAAAAAATACCTTATTTCTCTTCTTTGAGAAGCAGAGAAATGAGCTGTTTGGTTTAACAGCAATTTGGGCGAGAGTAAACTATTCTTTTATTATTCTGATGATCTGAATAAAATACTGTACTACAGGAATATAATGTCTTAAGAATACAATGCCCCTTTGTCACTAAAACCTCAAGATACTCTGCATGTTTGCAGCTGCAAAAATGCCCATCGTTTGTCCCGCTGAAGTAACATTCTGAAATACAGCAAACCAACAGATTCTCTGGTGAAATGCTTCTTCCGATTTGCAATGGCAAACTAAAATTTGAACAATTGAAGATTGGTTTGTATTGCACCCACAGTTTAAGGACCTGGCCTGATCTTTTGTACTCTCTTTCCCTCCAAATCTTTTATGATGCTCGGGGAGCAATCTCTGTCTGTATTTTCGTCATTACATGCACTCAAACTCAATCTAGGCAAGTGTGAAGGTTTAGACTTTCTCTGTAGAACCTCACTGAGTGAGATGGAAAAATTTTGCAATTCCCTATGAAGAGTCATATTTATCAGGAATTTTCAAGTTTGGGATCCTCTCTGTGTTGGGGACAGCTCTGACAGAGGAGGGAGCTAATTTTACTCTTCTCCTGTAGGATTTTGCCTATGAAATTTTATGTCCCAAAGTATTCTAGATGCTATAAATTAATCCCGGTACTTAAAAGATTACAGATAGGAGTGTTTAGGTGGCAGTATAGCAGAAACAAGGGAACAGAAGGTGGCTGACAGGAGGAGGAAGGAAAAGATGCATCCTCATTATTTATAATGTAGAGAAAAGCTGCAAATTTAACCAAGTGTTTCCTATCCCATGTGTTCTTTTTTTATTGCTCTCTAAGTGCAAAAATGTTTATAGTTGGGTCCCCAGCTGGAACATTATTTAAGATCTCAGAGAAGAGATGAGGGCTGGACTCCACGATATTCATAGGTGTGAAGCTCTCTTCACACATGCCTCATAGGCGTGAAGCCCTACCAAGCAGTCACGGGAATGTTTTCCCACTCCCCTTTCTGGTAACAGTACACATTTTTATACAATCAGGCCTTAGGGTGCCACAGATTCCTCCTTCGTGACGCTGCTGAGCTCAGCAGTGCTGTTTTGTTCTGCATGAGTTTTAACTTGGAGAGAGGGAGGCTGCAGAACAGAAAAAAAAAGTGACTTAGAGCATCATGAGCCTTGTGGGAAACTTCTTTCCAAAGAGCTGTGAATGATCAAAAGATCAGAAGTTTGCTTTACCTACCTAATGATCTGTAGAGTCTGGAACTACAGAAGAGAGGGGATTTTCTCCTTGCAGAACAGAAATTTTTATTTCAAGTGATAAAAACACTGGATGTGTTTGCTTTACTGTGGGCAGCACTGGTGGGCATTCCAGTGTTGCCTTTCTTTGAATTTTTAAGGTTTGTACTACCTTTTAAAATAACTACTCTATCAGTTATGGAAATAAAGCAATGGGGAAGCTGTTTTTCTGTTTGGAGGGTTTTTTGTTTGTTTGGGGTTTTGTGTGTGTGTGTGTGTTCAGGAAGGAAAAAAAGGGAAAGGGAAAAATCTATTCTGGAATGAGCAGAGACAAGTTATACAGCTCAGGGAATGTGGACCTCATCCAGTTTATGTAATGAACTCAGAAGTTGTTTTGGTTTTGACAGACCCACAAATTTAAAGCAAAGTGGGGTCAGACTTTCATAAATTATTTTCTTATTTTCACAGAGATTCTCAAGATCTTTGTGAAAAACTTATCCCATTCACCAGACACATGATTCTGGCTGAAAGCTTGTACAGACTTGGCCAGTTTTTAATATGGCTTCAATAGCGATCCCATTACCTGAACCTAGTACTAAAATGAGGGAGAAAAAAAATTATCGAACATATTTAGTGTGAGCTCGTGAGCATAATTCGAATCCTCCCAGCCTTTGAACTCCATTGGCTGCTCTGCCAATGCAGTTCCCTCTCTGGTGAAATGAACCTGCCCTGTTGAGTTCCTGTGTCCTGTGCCGTGTGCCACCACGCCCGGAGCACAAACAGTGCACGGGCAGGAGGAAGGACTGCACACCTGGAAGTCAAAGACTCTGCCTCTGTCAGGGTCACCAGCACAAAATTCTGTGGTCACAAGCATGTGATTTTTCTGTCTCCGAGACTCATTTTCCAAACCTATACAATGAGAAATATGCAAAGCATATTCAGAACAGCTGCAGTAGTTGCTTCCTCTCAGCTATTCCTCTGGCTCAGCTAGAACTTGACTTAGGAACTGCCCCAGTGCAGTTCAGGGCAGAGGCAAGCAGGCAGCCTTAAACCATTTCCAGCTGTTTTAGCAGGCTGGCACTAGTGCTGCAAGTTAATCCATCTGACTCTTCCCTGCTATGGTCTGGGAAGTACCACAGCTCAGGTGACAACCTGATAGGGGATATTTTTTCTCATAACTGTTTGCACTGCATGGAAATACACTCTGGGAGTATTTATATGCGTGTCACTGGAACTTGCCATAAAACAAGGTGAGACAGTACCAGGAAGCCTGAGAAAACCTGACCTAACATGAACTGGTGGTGAATGGTACTAACTCATCCCAGTGCTTTACTAAATTTTTCCTAATACAAAGGTCAGGGTTTCTTTGAGTTACATTTGGATCATTTGCATTCATAGCTTTGGGTCAGACCTATGAACAGTTCTCTTTGCGTTCAGGCAAAATTCTTTTTGTCTGTATGTTTAGGGCATAATTTCTAGATTATTATCCAAACTAAAGAGACAGATTCTGCTTTAAATTGCATTGACTTGGACTTAGAAGGACTCTCCCGAAGATAGTGCAGTTGCTCCAGTTTTACACTGGTGCAAACATGTGCTGAAGTCGGCTCATAAATAACTTAGATTTGTGTGATATTCTCTGAAGAATTCATTGGTGTAATAGTCTACATCTACACTAGGAATCTGGGAGCCTGTCCTTGGCCACATCCCAGCTCCTCACTGGAGCAAGACCTTGGTACTTGCTGTCCTTTCTCCCCTCCTTTTCCTTGGACAGGAAAGCTGGGGAATGTGTGCTGGATGGAGCTGAGGCACATTTTGACAGCTGCTTGGTTTGATGAAGAAACGCTGAAGACCTCAGGGCACAAGATGGCACACAATGGCACACGCTCAGAAATGTAGCCATACAATGACAGCTTGTGGTAAAACTTTGTGTGAAGTGTATGGTCTATGAAGTGCAGACAGCTTGGGCATTGTGTTTCTTTTAAAGCCTCTGTAGCACATGCAGCAACTGGAAAACATCAGCTCTGTGAAAGAGTGAAGGTGGGAGAGGGAATTGGCCCACCCAAGCTCTGACCTTTCTTTCTGAGCTTTGCATGTGGCAGCAATTCCTTTGCGACTGGTAATTTCCTACAGAAGATTCCTCACCTGCTGTCACCCTAGCCAGGGAACAAGTAGTGCCTTTAGGTATAACTGACAATGCCAAGCAGTGCAGGCTCAGTGCAGTTACAGACAAAACTTGTAAATAGACATTTAGAAATCTACTAATTAAATGCATAACCTTATGTTATGTAGAGTGTAGAACTCAACGTGTGCATAAAAATGTATTTTAGATTACCTGAACTGTCCAGAAGTGAAATGACCAGTTGAATACAGATCATACAGAGAGTTGTGCAGCTGGCAGGGGCAAGAGTTCCTTGGCAAGTTATGGGGAAAGAAAAATGAACGCATAATAGTGAAAAGCTAGCAAAGAGTTTGGCTGTGATACTGCAGGGGGATGCTCCTCCTCACTTGGAAAACGAAGGTGAGGCTAACTCCACTTCTGCAGTCCCAAGGTTGGAAAATGGATGAGTCTGTGTTTCAAACGATCTTCCCCATGATGTCATGTCTTGATTTCTATCCTCACAACTGAAATATATTTTAGGGAGAATATAACTGCTCTGATGTGTTTCATTTGGCCAGTATTGAATAATCTTCCAAAGACTTTCAACTTTGTTAACGTTTCCTCAAAGCATCTCCTGACTGGGAAAGCCCCCTAACTCCAGATCAGCGCAAGGTAAGCTGAGATAGGAATTAGTTTCACATTAACTACAAAATGTTTGTCCTAAGTGCAAATGGTTCCTGTGAAACTTAACGAAAAACTTAAGTAAACCATGTTTTATTCCACAGGCATGAACAAAAGCTCCCTGAAGCTTCATTTGTGGCAAGCCATTTGTTTATTGAAAATGGAGATATTCTGTTGTTTTTGAAAGAGAGCACAATGCTGCACCAGCTTGGGAGAGTAGCTTGCTCTCTCACTTTCATGCTCATTAGAGAAGTGGGGTGTTCCTTGTGTGAGTATAACAACCTGACTGGAGATGACAGATTCTTATTCTTCTGATGTTCACATCCTCCTGTCTCTCAGGGGTCACCTGAAGTACTTAGGAAATACGATTGCTTCAGCAGAGAAGGAGACTTCCATAAATGTGAGGAAAGGGAAGACGTTTACTATATTCACCTAATAATAGTTCTCTGTCGTGCATAAGATAAAGCTTTGTAAATGTAGGGAATGCATAATTTCAATAGAAAAATGTCCTAATTATTTTGGCATCCTCAAGGTGTGTTTTATGAAGGTGGATATTGTTCCAGGTCTTAACTGTCTTTGGTTTAATTCCAGGAGACACACAGTCTGTGTCTTTTTGAATTTCAGTGTTACTTTTTCCTTTTCATAGCCAACTTTTTTTCTCTTTCTGAAATGTGTAGCTTGGAAACGAGGTCCTTTTAATGAAGCTTTTGAGTCTCACAAAATATGATTAATCTGATTAGTGGTTCAGACTCTTTTTATGCTTACATTAACTAACACAAAGAGCCCCCCTACAGGTTAAAGTTTAAATGTGGATTACCAGATAAAGCTAGTCCTGACGAGGTTTCTATGGTGCAAGGAAAAATTGAATTTGCCTTTCACCTCATTTCAGCCTTTGTCATCCTGGTTTTTGCCCTTCTCCCTCATTCACAGTGAGGATATTAATTTTGCAGTAAAATCTTTAAGCAATTATGCAGATAGCTTGGAAAAAGCAACATACAAACACAATATGAAAAGCTTAACTGAAAAATGGACCCCGGATATTCATTAAAACCAGATGGTAGCATTCCTAGCAGCACAACTTTGGATGTTTGGACTAAATTTGTATTAATGTGTTACAACCAGATGACAAAAATGAACCAATCTCATGATTGTGTGTATGTTTGTGTTGTACTTTATATTTACAAAGCAGTGAGGTGTAGTACTTACTCCACGAATGTCCTTTTTGATAAACAGCTAAGAAAGGCTATCCTTTCACACACAAACACATCCATCTTTAGATAGCATTCCTCTGTGGGAGGCTTGCCTTCAATTTAACAGATAATGAACTTCTTCAGATGAATCAGAAAATTGATAGTGAAATGAAGTTTAGTATTTTGCAGTGCAGCATCTACCAATACAAGGATGTTTATAGTTTCAAAATGTGGTTTATTAAAAATGCTCATTTTTAGAAAAAATTCTCATCAGTCTAGTAACCCTAGCTAATTTTCATCCGTAATCACTTTATTTTGCAGATTATTTGTGTTATTGCTCTTTCAGAAACGGCTATAAGAAATTGGAGAGAAACAGCACCTGCAAATAGCACTTAATTAAAAGCATGGTTGTGTACAGAGGCTTTCTATATATTTCTCTCTCAACAATGAAAATGGAAAGGTGTTTTTTCTTTTCTTATATGGCATGCTCCATATGATCCAATAAAGCACAACTAACATAGCACACCAGCCAGGGTAGACTACAGTTTCCCCTCAGTGCACACACATAATTCCCATTACTGCTAATGGGAGATGCATGTCCCTACACAGAGGCAAGAGGGATCTTATATGTACATGTCATACATATGAAAATATCTGGCATGAAAAGAGGTGTCTAGTCCTGACAAATTGCCAGGAGGCGCTTTTTTTTTTTTTTNCTGTTAATTATAGTAATTATTTATCATGCATTAAAATAGTGCCCTAAATTTGCATGGCACTATGTGCAACACAAATAAGCTGCATTCATTGCTGAAAGGAACATACAATGAAAAGCTGACAAACGTGCACAATGTGAGGCAGGCACCGGTGCATCATCTGGAGTTGCAGGAGGTAGTGATCCCCTTCCTGGAGATCGGGATTTTAGAGGCTGGAAGGGCCGCAGCCCTGTCTTGGGACAGGGGGCAGTGTGAGCCCAGCTGAAGAGCCCTCATCTGCCAGAAGTGAGGTGAGGGGCTTGAGAGCAGCCCAGTGAATGGAAATCCGTGGCTGGGGAGGGTGTGCCTGCCCTGCCGGGAGCGATGGGGTGGGCTGGGAATGCCGTGGCTGCTGGGAATTAGCGAGGGGATCGGAGCGGGCGCTGCGCCTGCAGCGCGGGGAGAAGGTGAGCTCAGCAGCAGCTGAAAGGCAGGGCTCAAAGAGAGAAAGCAGCAGTATGCAAGGTAAAAGATGAACTGGCTAAACCAGATGGAAAGGCAGACGAGTCCTATGGAGGGCAGCTTAGCCAGGAGCCAGAGAAGGAGGTCTTTTCTGTGCAAAGAGATGGGGACACTACTGGTTCACTGCTGAGTCTTGAGTCAGTCCTTGCGTGTGTAGCCTTGGCCTTTTCTTGTTGTTGGTTCTGTCTAGACCCAAGGAAATCTAGTTTTTATCCTGTTTGTCAATTTACTTGATATGATCACACATCTCTGCGTATATTTTATGTCTGTGTCAGTCTGTGCCCTACAGGTAGTGAATCTGCTGACCAGTTGCTATAGGTTTTGTGGAAATTGGTAGCAAGGGAAGATGTGCATTGTTTCCAGTGAGGGAAAGGTATCAGGAGTCCTTGCAGAACAGAGAATGTTCCACCTGGAGCAACGCTTTCCATTGGAGACTTGCACCCCCTGAGGTCCCAGGGAATCAACTGTGAGCACAAAGCCAGGGGAGAGCAGGCATCTTTCATTCTGCCGCTCATGGAAGTACTTGTATTGTAATTGAAATTTAATCTGAGTTCATGAAATGTTTATGAACCTGGAACAATTGTATAAAGTTTCAGTCAGTTGCACTGCAATTTCATTTGCATATTTGTTTTTGGAAAGGAATATGGGCCTTCAAATACTGCAAAAAAGAATTTCTTTCCTTTTTTTTTTTTTTAAATTTTGAGTTGGTCCAAGATAGGGTATGGGAATCTCTTGAGTAATCTCCCGGATTAAGAGGAGCTTCTTTGGACTCCATTTTCTCCAAAGAAGTAGCTACAAGCTTTCAGTCCTCGTGTTATCTTTGAATCAGTTGAAAAATAACTGATGGCAAAAAGCAGTGGCAGGCCTCCCAGATTGTCAGCTGAGGGCTTCGTTATGTATTCTTTGCCCCAGAAGGATTACCCAGGAGAGTGCAAGGGGAGTGCAACTGCCTGAGTGCTGCTCTAGAGACGCTGGAATGTGTTTAATTCAGCAGAAGCTGAAGGCAGTTAGAATGTTACACATTCGTTTCCATAAGGGAAAAAAACATCAGAGAGATACTGTCTGAGGATTTTAGATTATGTGGCTTCTTGAGCTACTCCGGAGATGTAGGTAGTTTAGAAAAATCTCTTGACCTTTTCAGGCTTCCTCCGCCATGATGGTTCGACGTAGCTGTGTAAAATGATAGGTAGTTTACAGCTTGCCTTCCCTGGGGTGAAGCTGATTTACAGCACGTTTTGTGTGTAATTTGGCTGTGGAGAGACAGTTTTACACCCAGCTTTTGCGTTTTGGCTATGATGAGGACTGTAAAAATGCTGTGATCCTGGAATGTGCATGTTCTTAAATTGTTTCTTCTTGGAGATGCCGGGCTTGCTGACGCTGGTGGTAGACGGAGGTAACCCACTGGCCTAACATCTAGACCTAGACTGATTAGATAATCTTCTGAATGAAAGCATATTTATTTTCCTGAGTCAATGGAGTTATTGTGCCTGAGCCAGTCCTGACTTCCCCTCAATGGAAATTTTGGGCAGCTGCTTCCCTTCCTCCTTCTCCTCCTCCTTCTTCTCCTTCCTTGAGGTCACTGATGCTTCGGCTTAATCAGGCATTGCGAGATCCTGAAGTAGCAGGCCATGCAGAGATCTTCATTATTTTCTGGAAAGCAGAGAGGAAAACATCCATGTTGGTGTGCATTGACAAACCAACTGGTTTGGCGCCGGTGCCAGGAGTCCCCCACTCTCCCCAGCTCAGCCACAGCAGTGGTGCTGTTGGTGCTGGGCTCCCTCTGCCTGTCCTCTGCTGGGTCTCTGCCCTCTTGCCCCACGGCCCTCAGCTCACAGGGCTCTGGCAGCTGCTCACCCCACTGATGGCAGCACTGTCATGTTCTGGGGACTGAAGCCACGTGGTAGCTCCTGGCAGCCGCCTGTAACCAAAATCCATTATCCTCTTCCCTTGTAGGACACAGTGATGATGCTGAGCTGACCACTCTTGTTTTGGACCATTTGGTTGTCAAGGTTGGATAACGCTGTGGATAGAGTCCCACATCTCATGAGCTCGGGGTTCTAGGCAGGGGTTTTGCATGAGCTGAGTATAGGACAGCTTGATTTGTAGGAGAGCTTGGAATAGATGACCATCCACCATGGGCCAAGAAGGCTGAATTGCTTCTCTTTTCATCACCATTCATCTGAACTTCTAAATCTCTGCCCAGAGAATTGACGTGCTGGATGCCTCTTGGACTACCCCTAAGAATCCCAGATGGCAACAGTAATTACAGCGTATGTTATTACTGTGCTTAAATTTTAATATCTGTTTAAAAAAAAAGTTAATGGCAAGGGTCTGCTTATTAACAGTATTGTCAGAACAGCAAAAAGCTATTGTACTGATTTTGGAAAACAGCTCCAGCATACTACTGATGCTGATATAAGTATATTTGCAAAAGCCTAAGCCTACTACCCTAAATATTCATTAAATTATTGCCTTAATGCATAATAGGCATTTGAAGAGTGATTTATGTACTTGAAATAGAACAGAAACTACTGTATCAGCTATGTTTTCCTTTGTGTTTCACACATACACACACACACATATATTTATTTATATATATTTTGCATGTGTAATGACCAAATATTGTATCTGTACATGGAGAATGCGTGAGTCTGTCTCACTGCTGCAGACAAGAAAGCTGTCTGTAAGTTCATTCATCCTTTCCTGATTCTTAATTTAATAGAAAAGTCAGCCTGGCCTTTACGAAAATAATTTGCAATATAATTGTTTTTAGAGGGGATTTTTTAGATGACTCTGGAAACAAGCTATTTAAACCTCTTTGAATCTGTCATAGTTAGTCAGGATAATTGATGCTGATATTACTTGTAATATTTTCAGTAATGTTTTATATAAAAATGGACACAGGTTTTATATTTGGGACTGCCTATATTGACAGTTAAAGAGGTGGGGAGCAGAATTAGAACTTCTCTTTTGGTATTAGAAGTGAAAAAAAATTAACTCAGCTGTGGGAAAGTTTGTCCAAACCAGCTTTACTGCTGGCAAGTTAGCAGTGTATCTTTCCTTCCCCTCCCCCAAACTGTTGATTTTATTTTTTTCCCCGTCTTGGTTTCTTTTTCTTTTTATCAGGTTGTTATATATTCACGTTTATCAGCTGATGTTTCTTATTAAATTACAGACACATGTTGTGTTGAATCATTTAATCTCTCGAGTTGGAGTCCAGTTTCCTTGCATAAGAAAAATCTGTTTAGATTCTTTAGGACAAAAAAGCATCAGGTATTTGAGTTCTCCAAAAGCATTTAATAAAGCATGAAAAGATATGACATCAATCCCACTAAAACACAAGGGCAAATGAATGATGTTACTGTAAATCTTTACATCAATCACGCCCAGGACTTTCGAAACAATATAGTTTTGTTTGCATTTCAGAAGTGACAAACAACTCTTCTGACTGGCTTAACATAGTCACTTTCCATTAGTCAAGACCAGAAGCAAGTCAGAATTAAAATGTGGCCCTTGGTTGCCAGGCAGCCGAGTTGTCTTGACATGGTGGTTAGTTTCCTTTTCATCGAGTGACAACAGTGAAATGAAAGAAGTTTTGAAAAACTTGATAATGGTTTTCAAAGGAGGAGGATAATTGGTGGGGCTAGCTTGTGCGGCTCTGTGTGGAAACTTTCGTCTGTGCTAAGGGAAGACTGTCACTAAAAATTTAAACTCTTGTACACAAACTTGACCTGGAATCTTCTCCAGGTTTTCACTGGTTCATTTGTAGAACACTTCTCTCAGCCCAAGGGGTGCTGGGATGAAAGCGTTAGGACAGATGGGTAAAGCCCCAAAGGAAGAAAAGAATCAATAGTTGTGATTTAATCCATCAGTGAAAGGGAGGAATTAAGTAAAATCCTTAAAATGGGGAATTTGTAAAAGATCTTTTGATAGTACCTATAGCTGAAAATAATTTATCATCTGATCGCTGTTGAAAGTTAATGGCATTTGGACTTAGAAAAGCATATTTTTGACTCATTCTGCCAGATACTAAGCAATTTTCCTGCTGTTATTTTTGATACTCTCTAGACAATAGATAATTTAATTCAAACAAATTTTCCCAAGATGACAAAAAGCTGAAGCACAACAGGATGATCGCAAGATAAGCTTTTGCTGCTGATGTTAATAATGCAAAAGCTAATGGGACATTAATATTAATAATAATATAAGTTGATATGAAGTAATATTTGTGTTAAACTGTTATAAAAGTCAAATGTATGCATAGCTGTCCATATCATTCATTTGTTAAAAGAAAAAGGCGGGGGGGCGGGGGGGAAAGCTCAGCAAAATGCACCCATAATGAAAGAAGGGACCAATTAGGGTTGGATTAACATTCATGGTTATTTACAGTTGTTTTTGTACTTGTTCTTGTGCTCTGACTTCCTAAAATTTCACAACCCAAAGATTTAGAAAAATGGGGTTGTTTAGACGCGAGGTGCAATGAAGTGGCTGCAGCCATTGTGCAGACACCACCTCTCTCATTATACCCTCTCAATCAACACTCGGCACACAGGAAACCGCAATAAAGCCCATCTGCCACGGTTAATCTGCAGGCAAACCCACACCCATGTCTGTGCCCGTTACTCTCCAGCCTTATTATTCTCAGATCCAAAGCTTCATAAGGGATCAGCCAAAGTCCATTAAAGTAAATAATAGCTAGAAATGACAGGCTTAGCAAGGATTGGGAGGAAGTTGAAGACCAATCTGAGCTGTGAGCTCTGATTAATAGAGAAAAGCATTAGGAGAAAAGGGGAGAAAAATGACCTCAGCCTGCTCCAAAGAATTCCTGAACCTTGGTTGTTAGGGCAAGTGCTACCATCTGAGACGTTAGTGATCCTTGAATTTCCTTCACTTTGATGCAGCTCAAATGGGAAAATTTTGAAGGTTCAGCAAGGCCCCAGACCTCAGCTGGAAAGCCGTCTGGAGTCAACCCTGTCAAAATTCTCTTGTGGAAAAGAAAGCCTTTATTAGCTAGATTGCAACAAAAAACCCACAGCCTCTAATAAGAAGAGAATGCGTGCTATAGATTGCATATACATTAATTATTAGAGGGCATTTAATTGTTCTCATCTGTATCCAAATGTGTGCAAAAGTTCTTTTAAAATGCCAGTCAGAATGTGTTTAAAAAAATCAAAAAGACACAAAACCGAAAAACAAAACCAAACACCTTCTCAGACTGTTTTTCTTTGTTCAGCTTAATTTTTAACAGAAGATTCAGTTCATTGCCAAGCGAGGAGATACCCTGCTTGGGAGCACTGGTACATAAAGTTGTTGCTTGTGAGGATGTTGCATGTAATGTTTGCTCTCCATTATCTCAGCTGTGTGTTGTACATGAACAGAATACACAGAAACCAGCACCAAGTCAACCCTGCACAAGGATTTCTTTTCCTAGTGATAAAGAAAAACACTGCTCTAAAAACAGAAACTTGGGCAGTTAAAAAATATTTTTCTGATGTTTCTTTGCATATATTACCTACCTCTCTTCCAACTATATCCTTGGAATATGCTTTATTTTGATTACTGGGAAGAATGAGCAGACGTTTAGTATTCATCAGAATGTTTGTTTTTACCGCTTTTTAAAAGTCTAATGTGCAATTAAGAAAGTGCATGTGCCACTGCACCTTTGCAACTTCAGCTGAGCAAAGTGCTGACAATAAAGAGTTTGTAAGTGATTTTAGATCCAGCTAAGGAATAGTGTTGAACTGATCAATCTCAGACAGCAACCCAAGCAGAACTATTCAGAAACATGTGGTACAGCTGTACAGGTGTTTCTCTGTCCCTGATGATTTTTTGGGGAAGATATTAATGATCTGAATGAGGGCTTCTTGTCAGGGCAGCTTTTATGATGATACATTCCTTCTAAAAGTTTACGTTACAGTATGTGGTTTTCATAAACAAGATGAAGAGGATGCTGGTTAAAATGATGATGGTGCCGTGAAATTGCTGCTAACTTGGCTAAAGCCCTGCTCATGTGCACGTGATGCAATTTTCATATTTTAATCCTAAGTAGAACCAAAAATGACAATTATGAAAAGACAAAATAGATACCACCAACAGCTGTAATTGCTATCTACACCGCTCAAGGATGGGCAAAAGACACAGTAAATCAATATTAAGATCTCTACATATGCAGGTATCACAAGGACATCATATAACATCATTATAAGAAGATCCTAATAAAATTTGGACAGTTATTCAAAGAATGCAGGATGAACACGGAGTGTGTGTGTGCAGCTAACTAGTTCTCTCCAGTTTCAGCTGATGTCTTAAGAGAAAAGAAATGTCTGCCTTTATAAAAACACGTCTTTCTGTAGGAAAAAAACGAAACATATTTTAAGGCAAAAACTTCTTTTTTAATAGACGAATACTAGTGGCAGTTTCAACATTTTTCCAACGTTGGTCATGTAGGAACTATAAGATTGTGAAGGATGAAGTGGCATTGGCTTTGTTTTCAAATACATAAGACACGATGCCTTTTTTTTGGTCCTGAAAGGTAGGTGATGTGTTTCATCTGGAACATTGGACCTCACTGCTGAAACTGTACCTTCTCAGACACTTCCATATTAAAAATTAAAAATATTTCCATGATCAAGAAAATGTACATGATTTTCAGTGGAGTGGAAGCAGATAATATTACGATGCAGCTTATGCATAAGATTTTGTAGTAATTAAAATACAATGAAATATGAAATTGTTGAATGTAAGCAAGATCTGTATGCCACTAAATATTCAAGATACTAAGATAAAAAAAAAGCAGTAAACAAACTGTGTATGAACAGAAAAAGCAAGCTAAATGCTCTGTGTCGTGGCTTCCTATTAAAAGGAACAAATAACCTACTTTGCTTTCTTGATTTATTCTAAAACCAGCACTATGATATTGCATAGAAAGCCTGCATGTAAAGTCTGACTTTAGCTACAACCTTTTAGTGGTTTTATACCACTGTCAACTTTTCTGCTTAATGTGAAACAGAGTTAGCCTATCATCCATCTCTTGTCATACATGTGATGTTGTCCAAGACATGTTTCCTTTTGGCCATACTCGGAGCTATCAAACAGTGTTTTCTGGACTCATCTCACAGCATTGAAAGCAAGAGTCACGTAGCACATTTGGGCACCTTGGTGAGTTTTCTGTGCTTTGCTTCGCTGAAACAAATGCATTTTCACATCTACTTTTTCTCTCGTTTCCAAGGACCAGACTGGCTAATAGTAATGATGTGTACAGTAACTTCCTCTCAGAGCTCAGCCTCACACTGGAGATACATTTGGTTTTGAATATAGTCCTTGTCCAGCAGATCAGGAGGAGCTGAACTGTTTAGCAATGATGTTTGCTGTTTGTTTAATGAAGGTATAAATAACACTACAAATCTGAGCAGGTTTTGGAATTCATTAGTTTATACAGGAATAGAAATAATCATCTCTCAGCAGCATTTGATCAAGTAATATATCAATCAAAGGAGTCCATAGCTGTAGCCAAACACCTTTCTGTCTTTGAGGATTAAAAGACAAACAAGAAAACAGATTGTGGCATTGAATCCATTTTGCTCTGTTTATTATACAGGAACTCCAGTTTACAGTTTCCTCTTATGTTATTGGTTAGCCTCCCTTGGATATTTTCTTGCTGGCTATACACTTAAATCTATCTCCAGCTCACAGATATTTCTATAAATTTGGTCTATTTTACTCTAAGTTCCTTGTTCCTTACTAGAAAGAATATTTTTAATGACAGATTTAGTGTAGGCTTGCTGCTTATAAACATGAATTCGTGAATGCAGAGACAGATTTGCCTGATTTCAAAATATAAAGACAATAACAACTTGTACTCCTCTGTCATTTTCTATTAAGTTCACCAAAAAGCAGTGAGTTTTTTCTCTGTAGATCACCAGGAGATTGTATTTTCTATAGCCCAGTCTGCAGAATGATGTCACCTCATATTTTGGTTAACACCTGGCATGTTGCACAGTCCCATATATGTTACACATAACTGGGCAGCTTTAATGGGCGAATGCCTGGGTGTGTTTCAGTTTGGTACAAATGTACAAACTGCAATTCTGGTTAAAGTTTACTTCTTTTACTGAATTTCTGTGGGAAAAAAATCCAACTTATGCTGGTAAGATGACAAGGCTGTATATTTTTAATAGAAACTGCAGTGCATAGATATTGCATGAAAATGGAAATCTATCAGTTCCAATGAAAAGCTAATGACTGTAAAATTTTCTGGTCAACCTTTGGCATAATTTGGGGAAGTTAGGGGCCAATTCACTCGCCATGAGGCATCTCTGGCCTTTAGGTCCCCTATCATTTTTGACACCCATCACCTCAGGGAGCCAGTTCTCACTTTGCCCTATTTACTGGCCGCAAAAGCCCCATTTCTCATCCTGTTACACTGCAAAGTGCAAAGCCCTCCTCTTCCTCTTTTGCTCCCATTCATTCTTACGTCCAATAGCAGACAGCTTGAGCAGGGCACTATTTCTAGAACCATCAGGAACTTTCGCATCTGCTGCCTTCCTGAAATAGAAGGAAAATAAAAATATTTGGCCCCGAGATAATTTATTTATATGGGAACAGAAATTCATTTCAGAGAATCCATGTCAAGGACTCCCATGAGTCTTTTAGACACCCCAGGATTACCTCCAAGAGAGCAGGGACTTCATTTCTACTGTAAACACGCTTGCAGTTCACCACAAACATGTCAATAATGGTAACAAATGGCCCCACTATGTGTCGTACATCGAGAGCCAGGGGAAGCGCGTGTGAAAGCTATTTTTAGAGATGAGGCAGGAAGACTCATTTTACTTCATGAGTAACACAAAGATTAAAACAACTGATTTTTTTAAAAATTGTACCCAGTTTGAGGGGTGATGTATCAAAAATTTGTGGGAGTAAAGGGGGAGAAAAAGGAGCAATGAAGTGCTATTTATCCCGCCATTATCTTACCAGTCTGTGTTTCTTTGGACAGTAATCACGGGACCCAGATGCTAAGGGTAAGTGATATTTTCCCACAAGCAGTTTCTGGCTCGTTGGCAGCTTTTGCAGGCAGTTGTGTTGGCAGCCTTGGAGCTGCCTCTGGCTCTGTTTTGTGGCTCTGCTCTCGATGGGCTGCCTGGGCTGCCCTGTGCTGCTGGATGCCATTTCCCTCTGCCAGCCCATGGGCTTTGGGAAGCTTTGCACTGTGCAAATCCCCTGTGAAACAGATAAATGGGCTCTTCTAGGGCAGAGAGGGAATCTGTTTCCTGGCTGTTGTAGACATTAGGTGAATTACTGCTTCAGGTACTTGGGGAAACTTTGGCTGCTGTGCAATTTTTGGCTTCCCTAAGCTGTGATATTAGTCACAAAGGCAGAGCCAGGTATAACCCCAGGTGTTAGTCCTAGTCCTCTCCCCCCCAACCCCTGCTTTTTTGCTTTTTTTTTTTTTTTTTTAAAGCTCTTTTATCTCTGCCACTGTATCTGTGGGTTTTGCAAACTCTTTAATTGTACTCTCTTTATGATATATTAACAACACCACACCATCAGAAAGTAAACACGGTATCTCAAATATATCTAAGATTAAAAAAAAGATGAGTTCTGTACTTCAGGCAGAAATGGCAGATTTTTTTTTTCTCCCAGTTTACCTGCAATTCAATCACACTTTAAAATATAAAGAAGGTGTACAAAATAGAGTTTTAAGTCATTCTGCATATTCTGCCTTTAACATGTGAATACAACTACCTTAAAGTGTTTTCAAATGTGATTTCTTCTATTAGATACATATGTTGCTATGCAGCCAATATAAAGTATTTCTTTTTCAAATGTATTATTGAACAAAATTAGAAGAATTATATTTATAAAAGATACTCCTAAGCAAGACTCTTGGGCTTTTTATTAAATTGGGTAATAGTATTATACATTTTTTGCATTATTTCCCTTTTTTTGCCCAGCTGATTTGAAAAAAATTACATTTTTTGAGTAGTGATTTACTTCTCCTTTGTGGATTTCTAACTTCCAGTTTGTTATTCTAGATTTTTTGTTATAATTAGTAAATTGCATATTTGTGAATTATTATAACAAAAATGCAGAAAATTCGATTGCATTCGATCACAGCTTCACCTGCAGAAGCAGATCTGTAGAGGGGATTTTTCCTCCTGAGAGCTTCTATGCACTTTCTAGTGTGCTAGTTCCCAAAAAGCTGTCAGATCACTTGTTAGATTTGGCTGGAATTGTGTATCATTTTGATATTACTTTTGTTCACAGAATCATTTCCTGGAAATTCATATACTGAAAATGTTTATTAATTGGTATTTCATATGCTGTTTGTTTGGATTTTTAAATAGGAATAATGAACTCAGTAGAAATAAGAAAACAAAAACTCTGTCACCCAATTTGTGTGAGCTCTTTTACACTTTGATGTCACCAATTCTGTGTAATTCTATCTCTCTCAGGAAATTACCACATGCCAGAGATTCCTCGATGAAATGCTGACAGTCCATATTCCTAAAAATGTATGTTTCTTAAAAATTATTTTCATTAGGCTGACATCAAAGACCACTGTGGATTACTTGGCCATTGTGAACTGATTGGTAATAATTTTATCCAATATTAATTCTGTGAGAATCTAAAGGAAAAATTCCTCCTCTTGCAAAGGGGTGGTCTTGGGTTGAATTTGCAATTTTTTTCTCTGTTTTAATTCAAATGCAAGTAAAGGATATTCTAAATCTAGGCATATTTAGAATATGTTTTTCCTCCAATCCAGTTTTATCAATTTTCTTTCAGGACACTGTGGCTTGTGACAAAATCTCTTTGTGATGACCGGTCCTTACTGGGTTCCTGCTGTTTGAAGATTTGTGCCTGTTACCTAGAGTTTGCAGAACGGGACTTGTAAGCTATTTGTCCCATAGTTTTTAAAAGTTAGGTAAGAAATGCCGTGATACCGGTGGAAATTGTCATTTAAAATTTTTCCAGCTTTTCTGCATAGGTGAGCTAAGGCTACACAAAACCAAACGAAACCAAAACAAGAAACAAAGAAACTACAAAGAAACAAACAAACAAAAACCCCAAACCGACAACCCCCACCAAACCAAACAAATAAACAAAACTCACTAAAAGCAAGAAAGTCTAATGTTAGCCCTGTGCTGTGGGCACAGTTGTGGGACATAGCCCTAAACTATTTCTGGAACACTATTTTCCAAACTGAATCCCCCTTTTTTAATGAAATACCTGAAGGATAACATTAGTGTTTCACATTGTCCGTCCACATGGCCGCTGGCTCCTGTGCTTTCCTCCCTAAACTGATGTAATTAAACAGGATTGTTCATTTTCCTCCCTGCAGTGCTTCAGTCCTGAAAAGTTTCTTCAAAGAAACTCTCGGCCTGGGACTGGCGCAGCTCCGCGGGCTGGAGCTCTCCCGGCACTGCCAGGCAGGGCGAGTCTGGCAGCTGCCGGGAGCCCGCTTGCCCCAGGAGGTGTCACTGTTGGGACTGGCAGGGCGAGCTCCGGCGCTGCTCTGGGGTTTTTAGAGGCTACATTGACCATGAGGTAGGAATTGACCTGTATTACACCTCCCTCCCTGCCCCCAGCCGTTCCGGGGGAGAGGTAACCACAGGTAAAATTAGCTGGTGGCTTATGTGGTGTTATGGGCAAATAAAAATCTTACAAAAAGGTATCGAGTGCTGGGTACCGTAAGGAATATAAACTAATCCAGGCTTGTTAAAGTAGGTTTTTTCCCCTATTCTTTAAGTGTTTGTAAAAATCATTTTGGGTCCGGAGAAATTATCATGATATAACTTGTCTTTCATTTTAATCCTTTTCAAGATGAAGGACAGATGGATTTATGTGACATGAGATTTATTTTGTAAGTGTTAAAATTTTACTAAATAATACTTTTAAGGTATTTGATATTTATTAAACCCTCTTCTATTAAGAAAAAAAAAAGTATATTTACAGATCACGCATGGGTTGAAAATTTTTTAACCACAAGTATAATGCCAATAACCTGTGTGACTTCCTAAGGATTTACTAAACATTGTAGACTTTAAAAAAAATAATATTAGGAGTTACCATGGTGTGTATTCTACACAGAAAAAAAATCTCAGTAAGTTAGCCTGAGCTTTTGGAGCAGCCCACCACAATCCAAGGTAAGTTCATTCCCTCGTAATTGTATTTTCCATCAATATTTTGCACTTTATTTTTAGAACCAGTGTCTTATTTCAGCCTTCATCTTCGGGATTTATTTCACCAGATCTGTCAGTTTGCCCATTCTCCATGTGTTTTGGTGTTTAGAAGTTTCCTATCTTCACAGCAATAACTTAAAACCTGGTGAGTTGCATTCTCTGCCTAGTAGATACTTCTTAATCCCATGGTTTGTGGTTGATAAGTAAAATAACAAAAATTAAAGAAAGTCAGTTTAGTTTTGAGTATCTTCAAACTCACACTGCATATTTTTGCTTAAAGGATACAACAGAAACTCTTTTATTTTCCAAACAAAATTGTTGATATTAGCACAAAGCACACTGACCATTGCCTGAAACATTAAATTTTACCTAAAAGGGGGGTTTTTAAGTTCTTTGTCTTTATGTTGTCCCTGTGGAAAGCCCACAGAAGCAGGGATCCTCTATCATTCAGTAAGTTCCTTTTCTTGTGCTCTTGATTTAATTTCTGTGAGCTTTGATGTTTGTTTTACTCCAGTTGTGAGAAATGCATATATAAAATGCCACATGCTTATGAGAATTTCAAATGTAAATGGATTTAAGCCCCGACTTTAAGGGGAGCCCTGTCCACAAAGAAAACTGATTACCTGTTAATTTTTAGACCTATAATCTTAAAATGTCTCGAAATGTCATGGAGGCAAACACATCACAGCCAGGATAAATCTTTCTAGTCTTCTTACTTTTTTAGAACAGCAAAGTTATACCTCACATGATAGCTTCAAAAAAGCACAATTATCCTATGTTTTGCACCATATATTTATCAGTAATCCGTTCTGTGTGCAACTTTAAGATAAAAGCTTGTAGCTACTCCACTGCTCGCTTTTCCAAGTCACTTAAAAATGGAAAAATTGCAGCTGGAGAGGCTGGCCAGTAGAGGCCTCTCTAGATTTGCCTTATGATTAAGGACTCTGACTGCCTGGAATCAGTCGCAGTGAGCAAAAGTACTTGAAAAGATTCTGTGGCGTGGGGGGGGAAAGATCACTTTTTAATGCCCTTTTAAGTTGTAAGATGTTGATTAATGTTGCCCTTTACATTAATGATGTTTCAAGTAAAAGAAAACAAATTTAAAATGGATAAATTCTATTGAGGATGCATTAATTAAACAGAGACTTTACCATATGCTGTGGCTGGAGTGCTTGCTGGCCTTTCTGTTGTTGTTACCTGTGTAAAATCCACCCCATCCTCTACATGAATGCCCAAGCTGAATAGCCATTTGAATGCAAGCTTTAGTTTGATTCGCCATACAAGGGGTACTGTGTCACTGTGTTTTCTTTCTAGGAGTCACTAAGTGATTTCTATATCTGTTGTCATGGTGATATAGCAAAGCAGGGGAAAATGGGGGCAACTCCAGGCTTTCTCTACACCCTCTGCACTAAGAACTAAGATGTTGTTAGCAGGCCTATAAAACATTGGGCTTTATCTGGGCCTTCTTTTTGTTCTCTGATTGTCAATAAAACTCATTTTAAGGGTAACAAGGACATCTAAATGTCATCTGTCACAGTGTTAGAGAGATTAAGTTTGTTTAGGAACTTGTGCTGGACAAAAGGCCACTATTTGTTCAGCAGATACAAAGCGGTGTTGGCCATCAGCAATCGTGATTTAGAAGGAGGCTGCATGGAACATCCAGGGAAGATCAGCTCAGTTGCAGGTGATAGTAAGAGGCTCCTTGACATGACAGCGTTTAAAACACCACCAAAACAAATATGGTTTTGAGTTAGGAAGGGGTTTATCAGGGTTTTGTTCTCTTGGGCTGTTTTTTTTTTGTTACTTATCAGCTTTGTGGACCGCACGTTACTGGAGTAGCTGCATAGACCTGAGGGAAGAAAATAGCCATTGACAGTGGATGGCCTGTTTAAAAACATGACACACACACCTGATAGTCCTTGAACGAATAAAAAAAGAAGAGGGAAAGGAGGTTTTTCATGGAAAATCCAACAATAATAGGTGCTGCATTAACTCAGCATTTACTTAATAATGAGGCTAAATGGAAAGTACAGATTAATGAAGACATTGGTGTTATTAAAATCAAATCCTGCGGTTCATATGCTTTTCTTAATAATGAACATTGTGGCTATTGGAGAGGAAGAACAGGATTTTTTCTATTAATTTGGCACACATCCCAGATCTCATTCAACCAGAACCTATCCTGTGCAAAATGCAACCCATGGCCTTTATGTTCCACAGTCTTGCCGTTTAATATTTTTGTTAATCCAAAAAAAAAAAGGCTTTTCCTTTTTCAAATTAAAGAAAAGGAAAGGGTGATCTTTGAGCCTAGACAATAATTAAATAACACAGAGCAGCCACGTTGATTTTAGCACAAAGGTTGGTTGAAAAATGTCCCTAGAAGGAAGATGTGATGGTGTTTATTGCACTACATTTAATTCTGACGTTTGTTTTTGGGTAGTAATACAAGGTATAGTACTGATTGAAATATTTTGTGGCTTGTTGTACATTTAGTGAGATCTAAAAGAGAATATTCAGGACATGTATCTTGACAGGTAAAACTATTTTAGTCTCATTCGGTGAGGTTGCCGTAGTTCCGACACCAAACAAGCAGAATTTGAGATGCAGCTGAACAATGGAGTTGGCAAAGCTGAGTGCTCATTTTGCCGTATACTCAACGTGAAACATTGTTCGACGTGGAAGGAAGCGTCGTAACCCACTCTGTGCTGGGGTTTGTACATTGTGGCAGTATGCACTCCTTACTCAAGTGTTTCCCATTATTGACCCAGCCACGTTCCCTGAGGGTCTGCAGAGTGAATGGAGGAGGCAGACACCGTAGCTTGGGAGAGAAGACACAACCCATAGAAAGGGTCCTGGTCGTCTCAGGTAGGCCAGAAGGGAAGAGCATGACAGAATGCTGCTTTTCCATGAATTAGGTCTTTCCCTCTCACAGCTACCCTAGATCAAGCCATCAGCTTGCTTCTGAATGTGGGTGAGAATGCCTTTGGCTGAAGAAGTAAGAGCTCCCAGAGCATGCTCTGCTAGCTTCTGTTTTCCCCATATCACAAGACTGCATTCATAGTGAAATGAAGTGCAAACACCACAGTAAATCCCCAAGGAGTAAACCTTGTCAAATATGGGAAATAAATCCCTTGCTCTGGGTACATGACAGTAAACATTAAATATGTGCAACTAGGTGTATAGTAAAACTCACTATAACGTTTTCAGCCTTTGGACACTATTTAAAATAGTTTATTGCCCAGCCTCTAAAAGGTGTGTGGAGGTTGTTGCTATAAAGGACAGGAGCCACCCTCACTATTTACCGAGGCCTGACATCCATCCCTGCCGCAGAGGGCAGGCGGAGGGTGCCCGATGGCAGAAGATCAGCATTGCTCGGTTGTCTCTTTCTATAGCACTATGTCCAGGGAATGTAAAATTGTGGCAGGGAGCCTCTCTACAACCTACAGCTCCCTCCTGTGAAAGAGGCTTTCCCATCCAAGCAATTTACATGGTTTTCTGACCTCTCTGTGACCACGCTCTTGCAAATTACTTATTACCAGGAGGCCAGAGCCCAGGCTTTAGTATTGGAATCAGTTGGCAGGGAAAAAAACCATACTGCAAGGATGCTGTGAGAAAAAAAAAAAGAGTGTTTTTTCCTTTGCAGACTTTTTTATGATCATGACCTGCCACTCTTCTGTTTTCTATTATTTTAGGTATGTGGTCTGCTATTCATTCAGCTACTCTCCACATTCTGCACTGAGCTACAAGACCAGACTTGGTCCAGAAGTCAGGAGATCCTGTCTCTCTCCTCCCTGCTCCACTTGCTTTGAAGGAGACGTCTCAGTTTCTCTCTCTAGGGCAGGTCTAGGGTTTATGAAATGTTCATGGCACCTTGTTGGAGCCTTGTGCAAAGGGCAGTTTGATGATGTGAAATGCCTTCTTAAGGTAGAGCAAGCTAAGACAAAGGAATGAGTGAGTGGCACTTAAGACTTGGGTATTTGATCCTTGCCCAGTTATTTTATGATTAATTTTAGTTTTTACATTTCCTTTCTCTGCCTCTGCTGTGACAATTCCGTGCAAGCTGTCACCTTGGCATCCCTGGGACAGTGAAGTGCTAGTCAGTGTGAGAAAGGGCTGTAGAATTAGGCCTCATTTAGGAAATGTTTTAGGGCCATCAAAAGCCTGACCCCTTCTCTGGCTTCAAAGAAGTTATTGCTAAGTATTATTAGAGTGTTCAAACTGGGACACTGGTAATAGTGCCGGGAGCAGAAAGTGCTCCAGCTTCAAACGGCGCTGTGCATCGGCGAGGTCTCCAGGAGCAAGCTGGCAGCCTTTGAGCTTCCCTCGTGCTGTTGGGAGTAAGCGGACAAAGGTGTGCCTGCGAGTTTTCAGGTGCACAAACCTGCTTCAGCAAGGCCCGGATGCAGATTCCCCTCCCTGCACTGAGAAGCACGTCGGGTTTTGCAATGCATGTTTTTGATGTGAAGTAAAGCCCAGACAAGTCAGTCCTGTTGCTTGATGGGTGCCTTCAGCATCCACTGGCATGAGCAGGAGCAGAAGGTGTTTGCTCACAGCTGGCAAGCTCAGACCTTTAGTGTTAAGTAGCGAAATTGCCTGGTTGTACACCAATGACTCGAATGTTGTGGGAACATTTTAGACGTTATTATAGCAACTGCTTAGAAATTGAAAGGGGAATAATAAAATTACTTTGTGTTCCAACCTGACACATATACTATATATGGTCATATGTGGTAAGATGATTCTTTTAGTAATACTTGTTTCAAGGGTATTCCTGCTTTTGGTTTAAATAGTAAAAGAGCAATGCATTAACTATCTACACTGAAAGATGTGTCACCTTCTGTTGGAATAGCAGGGAGTCAGAATATATTTTATTTTTATTGGTATTATGACTAATGATCATATGGGAGATGTGACTGTTCAAATTCCCTTAGTAATGAGTTTCATGTTACATTTACAGAACAAGTCCAATGAAAGAAGTTATTGCTATGTAAAGTTAATTCTTAAAAATATTATGAAAAAATTAGCAAGACAGCAAAAATGAGTTTTACTATAGTTTTATAACTGTTCAGTTACTGTGAATTGCTAAGATTTGTAAAGATCTTTGAAGATGAAAAGCTCTGTGTAATATTATTATACTGGCTTTGAGAAAGTAAAAGGAAAAAACCCAGTTCATCCTGTTATAATCCTTTTAGAAATTTTAACAAATCCAACGGCTTTCAAGTAGTGGAAATATTTCAGGAAGTGTTACCACCACTACTGCTGTTGCTCCAGGCTATGTTATCATATACCATAGTGTGCATGGAAGCAAAGCTTAACTAAGGTCATTCTAATGAATTTTGAACAGTTACATGGACCTAATTTGGCTTTCTGTCCTGTATGAAAGGCAACCTCTTCATGCTGCAGCACCCAGCAGAAACCCCTGAGTCGTCTTATCAGCCTCATCTGCATTTTTCATCATCTGAAAGAGCAGCAAGTAATGCTCAGCTTATGAACTCAGTGCATGTATGTGCTTTTCCCATCTTCAGCATAGGGGGGGACAATAGGTTTTTTTCAATCTCTAAAGAGCTGAAAATGTATTTTATTCTGCTATCTCCAATTCTGGCTCCAGTTTCATTCTCTCATTTTTGTTACCAGATTTGAGTTCTTGGGTACTAAAGGACAGCGTTTGGCCAAATGCCTTTGATATCATCTCTCTCCTCCATTCTCAGGAGAGTTGCAAGGCTGCAGCAGCATTCCAGGGAGCTGTTTTCCTGCTGTTGACAGAAAAGACAAGTCGAAATCTTGAACTCATGAGTTCCCATCAGCCCTGTGTGGCTGGGGAGCTGTTCTAGCTGGACCATGAGCCCATTACATTCAATTCTCCTTCCAGCCCTACGCCCTTCCTCCTACAGGTGCTTTGGAAGAACCAGTTTTAATAGGCAAACACTGTAAACCACCCCAGGAACCAAGTCAGAGTGTCTGAAAGTAGGGAAAGTCTCAGAGATTTAATGTTCTTTATAAAATATTATTTCCCATTCTCTCCAATCACTGTGGATATTCTTTCCTTTTTAAAAGTTTAACCCTGGTAAATTCCTGCTCTCAAAGAAATCCAGTGTTGGTGAGCTCCAGAGTAGCTGGAAATGAGAATTTCCATTTTGCAAAATATAAAATACAAAAATTAAAAGAAAAAATTCTCAAGAATTCCCAGTACCCATTATTGGTGCAAAATATTAATTGCTGATCATGGAGATAATTTACTTCAGTAGCATTTGATTGTTTCTTTTTAACTTTTATCTCATATAGGGTACAATGAAAGAAGCTGAATCAACACATTAAAGTTTAAATGCAATATTTTACTTTCTCTGAAAAATGCTTGTTAGATTTAAACATTTGTAGATATTGTTAGAACTATTTTATTTAAAATGCTTCCATTTTTACTACACTGCACCATACAACAGAAAACTGAAAAATATTTTGTTCAGCTCTCTACCACAGCTCAATTATGGAATGAAAATAATAGGTTTCTTTTTATCATTATTGCATTTGCCATCTTTTCATTTCAGTAAATCCCTTGTTCTAAGGTGAAGTTTCTAACCTTTCCCAGCTATTCAGTTTTCATACTTGGATCATGTCCTTCTTATGTGTCTCCTTTCTAATGTAAATGACCCTGGGCTTTTAACTTTTCTTCAGGTGAGGATTGGTTTGGGGTTTTTTTTAGATTCTTGGCTATTCTTAATTATTCAATTTTTTTATAATCTTCCCATTTACCTCTGCATTATACCTTTTGCTCAAAAGTGATTAGAAATAATGATGTATTTTCGAAAGAGCTTTTTTATTGGTAATTTAATGATATTTTAATTTTTGCAAACATATTTGCTGTTTTTTCACTGCAATTCAATACTATCATTAATAATGTTTGTGTCATTTGCCTTTCTGAATGAAATGTGAAAACATTTTAAGAATCACTAGAAGAAAAAAAAAAATCCCTGAAAAAACTCCATGTATTTGCACATGAAAAAATATATTTATTGTCATGGTACCTCTTCACCCATCTAACTTACATCTCTCCAAGTGTGAATGATAGCCATCTTTGGCTGCTCGTGGTTTGTCTAATGAAACCAGGTGTGCTCTGCATTGCTTTTGATTCTGCAGCAAGAGTAGCACATGGCTGTAATTTTGCTCAAATCGTCAGCACCATTTTACTTAATTGCTCTGCATGTGTGTACTAGCTTTTTACATTTCACCTACCTGCATGTTCTTCAAGGTGAATATTGCCAAGCTGCTGAGATGCTTAATGGATTCTTACCTAAATGCCTCTGACTCTTCCCCAGGCTCATGGAAAGTTGAAGGACTGAAAGCAGGGTGTTTGAAGGCACCTCTATGGGAGGCTAAGAATCGTTTTGCTTAGCTTTAGACACCCAGCTCTATCAGGAGGCTGATCTCTCTGGGTTTCCCATCCTCCATAAGGAATGCTCAAGTGCTGCCAGGTTGCAGAGAGACAATACTGCAAGTTCCTGTGAGTAAATCTCAGTGTTACAGGTATGGGCACTTGTAAATTCTCAGTCTTGGTTTGTTTCACTGAGTATTAATTTCGGTGGACTCTATCACATATGTACAACCAATATTGCATGATGTTTTGGCTTCCTTGTCTGTATTGACATAAAATAGAGTTGCAAGATCAAGACATGTATGCACCTCAAGGCAGAGCTGTTGTTTCCAAGTACCAAGCATGAGGAGTTTTTTGTGTGGATACTTGATTATTTTGGTTCTTGGAGCCCTTGCCTACTTTATATTTTTTATCAGAGTTACTCAACATGGCAGTCTTTTAATGTTCATCTTCCAACTTCTACCTTAGTCACCCCGATTTTTGCCTAAACATTCCATGGCTTTTTGTGTGTGATCTCTTTTCTTATGTAATGAACCCAAAGGGTCTGATCCTAGACTTTCCCTCTCCAGTGGCAGCTCAGGAACTTGCTTGAGATTAAATACAGTGTCAGTCCAGTGTCTTGAAAGTCTACTGTTTATTACTAAGTCCACAGATCTGTCCAAAGAATTACATGGCAGCACATAGTCCTCGACTTCTAAATAGCAACAAATGTTGAGCAAGAAAGATTTCAGAGAGCTGAATTATCTCGTTAAATTAACTGGAACATTTTAATTTTTACTAGAGTTGAGTGAGCTTGAGTAAATATGACGAATTGGACGCTCACTTCATTTAGCAGACATCAAACACACACAGAACGTTGCCCAATTTAATTTAGCCCTGCCAAGCTGGGAAAATGCTTGTACAACATCAGTGAAGAAGAAAAGGGCTAAAATTTACTCTCGATTGAGAGTGCATGCATAAATTCCCTTGACATAAACCAGAGTTGTATATGTATGCATGTATATATACCATAAACCTTCCCTCTGGGAAAATCCTCCAAACACCTGCAACCAGAACTTGTGCTACCATGAGTTGTTCCCAGTAAAGTCAATTCCCTTTTGTTCCAAATGGAATATGTAACTCTTGTCTTACACCCCAAGGTTTATCTCCTTTTCCTCTGCTGTCTCTTATCAAACACATACCAGCACAGTCACTTGTTCAGTCATGCTCAGAAGAGTGGTTGGCTTTTTTTTTTTTTTTTTTTTTTTACTTTATCCCCTGAGCTTAATGGGCACATTTTGTGAAGAGTGAGCCAACCAGGTAAATAGCTGCTACTATGGAGCTTAAGAGCTACAGCTCTCAAATTAGGAGGTGCTTTTTGTCAAATAGGCCTCTGTAGCTCTAATATTAGTAACAAAACAAGGGCTTTTCAGACATGAAAAAAAATCTTTAGTCTGACTCTGTATCACACTTAACTCTGTTGCCTTGTCAAATATGTCAATGTTCATATTATACAGCAGCATTCATCTGTGGATGCAAAAGTGATTTGCAAATATTACCTCTTGAATACTTTTAATTTATACTTAACAACCAGGTTTGTGAGATGGTACTCAAAAAGAATCAGAGTGAGCTATTTAAAAAGTTAGTATAAATAAATTATAGTGATTTATTTGCTTTCCTGTTGCTCTATAGAAAGTTGTTGGCTTGAGCTCCAGGGCAATGCTACCTAAGCATGCTTCAAACAGCTTTTCTTCGCCTTTTGTTTTAACACCGTGTCCACACATCTCTACATGCGTCTTTAATTCTAGTTTCTAATTCTCTGTTGCTGTAATTGGTGAGCGTCTTCTGGTAGAGCACCAGGAATGAGGTACACAGGAGGCAGAATTACAGCCCTGAGTAGAGGTGTTATGGTCTCAAATGCATCCAACGCACAAAAATAGTCATCTTTTTTCTCCAACTCGTTTACGAAATTTTATTACTTTTTTGCATGCTTCAGAAGCATTAGCTAGAAACATTACTGAAGGAGTTCCTTGCCTTCAGGCTATGCAACTTGTCCCAGTGTTTTAAGGCATTTTTATTGATTTTTTAAGCAAATTTGCTTTGAGCACAGTCTTTCATCCCGTGTTTTCTGACGACAAGGCTGCAAGCCTGTTTGCAGAAGGAAAATGTCACAGACACATGTTGTGAGTTTTAAACTGGTCTGTGAAACATTGCAATAAGATGGCTTTTACTATCACACCTCTGAAACCACAAAAATGAGCTACTTATCTGCTCACTGATAACAACCTGGATATTAGTCATTCCTTATCTCAATTTGTCAGCTAGTTTATTAGTTTAAAATTATTAGGTCTTGTGAGTAGTCCATTTGCTCATTATATCTGCAAGAAATGTTAGTTTTGTGTTAAAAGAATGCATCGAGGCAGAGGGAAAGGAGGGGAAGCTGCAGGCAGGCTGTCTTTGGTGCTCTGATTCTTGGGTTCCCGATTAGGCTGTCCTAGGTCTTGAGTATCGGAGCTGCTACATGCTCACAACCCTGTTTTGAGTTTTATGACAACTGCAGGTGATTTTTCCCTTTGAAAACCGGGATTTGGCACACAAAGTTGGGTTCCCAGACTGAGACATTTAAAGTCTCAGGTCTTTGTTTTGCTCAGAGATGCGCACAGACAGTGAGTGAGTGAGTGAAATGACATTTGGACTGCGTACCAAGGAATGGCTGAGCAATGTGAAGTCGTTGCTGTGGAGCACATTTATTCTATATGCCAATTTGGTGGGGATGCTTTCTGCCTGCTGAGGAATGCACAGGTGCTGCTCATCCTTGGAGCACAAGGCTGCGTTGGGCTGGTTCCTTTGCAGGTCTGTTTAAGGATAATAATTCTGCAGACAGCTGTGTTGTGGAAGAAAGCTCCCACTCAGGTACACAGGGCTAAAATAATTAGATGTGTTACTAGGGCAGAGGTAAACATTGCCCTTCCATTTTTTGAAAGCGGATGAACTTGCCAGACCCACCCTAATACTCTGGGGTTGTCTCCTGCCTGATGGGCTGCCACCAAAGCTCTAAAACCCTCGCACACAAAGGCACCACGGGACTCCCACCCTCAACATGAGCTCTCTGCCTGCCTCTGGCGCTGCCTGTCAGACCCGCTTCAGCTGGAATCAAGGTAAAGAATCAGCAGCACTAAATACTGCAGGACAAAGGCATAAACCAGCTTTGTAACCCTGGGCAACCTGGATGTTTGCTGACTGACAGTGTGAATGACAGCCCAGTTGTCACTCTAAAATATCGTCTTCTAATCATTCCAGATGTCACCCGACAAGATGATGGCTACTAAAAAGGGAATAATTTGGGAAAAGTCATAAAGCCTATTATCTCCTGCTGAAACCATTTCTCTTTGCCATTTCTGAAGTCTCTGCAAAATAGATCCAGAATATCCCACATGTAACATGCCACCGGTTTATTGAGAGAGGGTGTCCACTTAGAACTGCGCTGGGTGCCCCATGACATTCCTAGAGAAAGCTGCCCCTGAGCTGTGCCACTCCTTCGTGCCTTGGCAGGTGACTCCAATCTGGCCATACAGTGTAGCTGAAATATTTCACCTGTTCCAAAATACAACAGGCAGCAAAAGGCTGCCATAGTAGCTGCTCACACACACGGCCTGGCAAATCAGAGAGAAGATGGAGTTGATCACAACAGCAGAGTGCAGTTCCTGGGTAGACTTCTTGTCAATGTCTTTCTCCTTAACAAAGAAAGAAACATCTGAAAACATTGTTAGGGCCTTTTCATTTTACTTAATTTATTCAATTGCATTTTAATTTCAATATGAAGAGAGGACCTTATTCTGAACTTCAGGCTGAATGAAGGGTTGCACATAAAGGAAAAATAACAAACGAAAAAAGAAAATCTCTTTTGAGAAGGACAGCAAAACATAGCAGATGAAGTGGAGGAGGAAGAGAGGACAGAAAAGACAGAAAATGATGATGTCTGAATCTCGAGCTTTAAATTTTGAAAGCATAGCCTGAACTGCTCAAGTTAGAATATATTTTTTCCCGATAAAACCGTTTTTTATCCGGATAAAACTAAAAATGAACCCCTAGATTGTCTCATTATAGCAGGCTCTTTTAAGGCCATAAACTGCAACTGGAAAACTTTTATCAATTATTGTGTCAATTCCTTCCAAAATCTAGTGGAAGAGATTGCAGACTGTGAGCCAGAAAATTCTGTATCTCATTCATGTAAAATATCTCAGTGAAATACACTGGAAGGTTGCTGCAAAATTTGGTAGAGAGGACAAAACTATGTTTAGGACAACTGTTAAAAATCTCTCTCCTGTCGGCTGCATTGGGTCTTTTTCTGCCATTGTCACTCACACTGACTGATAACTGACTCTAATCAATTGCAATGAAAGTAGTGGAATAATTTATGTAGTAAGGAGTTAAATTTGCATGAATTTAGGCAGAAGATTGTCGTAATTTGTCTTAATGAATAATTTCAGATCGCTTGCTCTCTACCTGAGAAATTCTGAAATGGTCGGATGGTCATATGGAAGCATGGAGGAGTCCCACCTAAATAAAATAGGTTTTCTGACTGACAGTTACATTTCTATTGGTGTGTCAGGAAAATACAGTTTCTTCTTAACTTATCAGTTCCCCTTGCCAAAATATTTAATTTTATCATGTGGTAGCTGTGAAGTTTTAGCTTGTCCAATTAGCAGCTTGAGTATAGCACCAAAGGCTTGAACTTCCAAACAGTGACTTGAGCAGTTTTGTGTAACGAGTTATGGTAAAAGATCATTCTGAAGCTCCTTCCCATGCCACTTAGGCAATATTGCTTTCTGCTTTCAATAATATTTTGGCCATGAATTCCCTTTGTCATGGAGCAACCCAGAACAACGTCGCGAAAAGCATTTATTTCAGATTTTGTAGAAAGCGATCTTAACTCTCTCTTGAAAGTTTACCAAATTAGGTATTGGTTCTCAGTAGCTGTGAGTCTTAATTGTAGCATGGTTGTGTTTCACTAGCTATGTGTATACATATGTGGGGGGGTTTTTGTTTACACATTCTGGATTCCTTTTAAATCTATAGAGTAGATATATTTTAATACAAATCTACGTGTTGTTCATTATTAGGACCTCCTTTCTAACTGAAATACATTTTTTTTTAATATACCTTCTCTGTGTCTTGCTAAATTTACCCTATCAGGCACAACAATGTGTCTGATAACCAGTAACCAGTAACTCTTCTTTCTTAAGCTAAAGTTGACATATGTGGTCAGACTGTAGGAATTTAAAATCATGGGGCTATAAATTTGGCCCTTGCTTGGTAATCAAGGGCCTGTCTGATAGCAGAACTGTTGCAGTGATTCCACTGTGACAGGCTAAAGTTAGGAGCCAGTAGGAAATAGAAATACACGAGTGTGCATACACATCTGTGCATCTTTGTGCCCATAAATGTTTTCTGCAGACAGTTGTAGTGAATCTACCTAGTTATGTACATTATAGCAAAGGACTTTGATTTTCTACAAAACTCTACATGGATTTTACGTTTATAAACAGGTTTGTCACATCAACAATAAAAATCCACTGAAAAGAGTGGAAAAGTGCTTGAAATTCATTCTTGAAATATACCAGACATAACCTGTCATTTCACAATATTGGACAGCCAGTTTGTTTTGTTTCAGAAACCTCAGTAATTTTATGTGTTCTGATGACATTTTCTCTTGAGTTTTGCTGTTGGTTAAAAACCTGAAATGCACACAGAAATCTCAGTTTGTAAAATCACTTAGACTGGGATTTAGATCAGTGTTTGCATAGTCCCTCTGAACCAATGGCTCTTGTGGAGCTCTGATGTGGATGGAAAGTGTGAAAGGAAACACCGGGCCTATAAGAAGTAATAGTGAACAACAGATATTGAAAAAATGTCTGTGAGGAACCAAAAGCAGTCCATTATTAAATTTATTACTGGATACTGCTAGCAGCAATTTAAAACAAAAAAAACCAACCAACTTCTCTTCTCTCTGATATTTCAGCTATCCATTTCACATTGTTCCTTTCCTTAGGTTGTATCACTAATACCATAGCTCCAGGGAAGCTGAAAAAACTCTAGGGCTGGCTTGTATTTATTACTGATTTCCTTTTATGAAATGATAAAGAAATTTTTAAAAATGCTGTTTGTTATCTTTTTTCTAGCAATGTCATGCCTTAAATACAGTTCAATTTCTCATTATGATGCTTTAGTGACATGTTTTGAGCAGCCCGTTGTAAGTTTTACTGAGTTTTCTATGGAAATTTCATCTGCCTATGCTTCCTCAAGACCAATAACTCACTAGGCATCTGGATTCAAAGAAGTGATATTAAAAAAATAATAAAACTTTTTTACTTTTTTTTAAAAATCACAGCTGAAATTTTAATGATTTGAACTACATTACAATGCTTTGGCAACTGGTGGTTGGAAAAGTACAGCCAAGCACAGGAATCTCAACGTACAAGCTTGATTCCTCACCTCTTCCTCATGACTTTGCCACTGGCTGCTGATGGAAGTAGGACTCTGCCCGAGAGACCTTTGCTCTCATCCAGTTGTTCTTATGCTAAAATTTTACGCTTTGATTCTTCTTCTCTGTTTTGCAGATAGTTAGATTACTGAAGGATAAAAGGACCAGAAGAAAGTTCCCTATTTTTTTTTTCACACTTCTCTACTTCTCAGTTTACAGCCTCTTCTCTGCCTAGGAGGAGGAAAGAAAATGAAGAGGAGAACAAATATTATGGCATCCTTACTTTCCTGAGGCTGGTAATCCAGCCAGTTGCAGTCTCAGCCTCTTATAGCTCAGTTTTCCCAGTGGCTTTAGGAATATTTCCTGCAGATTTGGCTCTCCGATGTCAGAGCTGACAGAGAGCTATGGGAGATTAGCTGGTAACTAGCAATCTCTTATAATTTATTCCAGGATCTTTAAACCTTTGTGTGATTTTCCCATAAAAGACAGTTTCTCTAGAGCACATTAGATGGAAAATATTTCGCAAGTTCATTAGAAGAATTTCCATTAAAAATCTCTTAGAGGGAGCTCCTTCCTGATTCTGAAAATGAAGTTGTAAAGGAGCAGTCTTTTTAAGTTGTATTTGTACTGGGAATTCTCAGAAATCCCAGCCAAGAATTATTGTAGCATTGTACAAGGCTGAAATTCCCTGTAGCTCTATGTTTAGCACTTGCTAAGACCCCATGGCAGCATATGCTTTTCTAGTCACATATTTGTTCTCTGTGACTGAAATGAATGCAAAATTTGCTGTTTAGCTGAGTGAAATTAACTATCTTTAGTCATCTTGGTCAAACTTGAAAAACTGATTTATTTATTTTCTGTCAAAATACTTCTATTTACTTAATTTTTGCTTGCTTGATTAAGCACCATGTCCTCCTGTGAAGCTTGGATAAGAATGTGCTTGAATGTTTTGCTAATGTAAGTTCCAGGATGGGATCCGTTGCTGCAATCCTTGAGTTCTTTTGAAAAATGTGAGATTTTAATTGGTCTTAATTTTTCAGCATAAGAGTCCAACATTGTAATCCACATTTTAAGAGTGATCGAATACCTTAACTATATGGTAGTTCCCTTTGGATATGTACTGTATTTAAAGGTTAAAGTATGCCTTGATGAAAGTGTTTGCCTTTAGCTGTTCATTGCTATTTTATCTATTGCTTCAGCTGTGGAAAGCCTTTTTTATTTGGTTGAGGTTTGTTTATTTCTTGCTGCTAAACTTTTCTAACATTTTAAAATTCTGCATTACTTACAGGTTTGAATTTTGGCTTCTCTTTGGAGTATTTTACAAGGACAAAGATTTTACATGCTAAAATGCTTTCTGTAAAACACAGCTGTAAAAAAAAAAAAGTGAAGTAAGTCTATACTTTATATCTTCTTGAAACTTTATTCTCTTTAAAAAGGGTTTATGTAATTTTACATAATTCTTTTGGCAGGAATGTTTATTGCCCAGCTGGGTGAAATTATTAATGTACCTCTCAGGCTGCATTTTCAAAGATCAGTAATATATATATAAACCTCTTTGAGGGTCCTTGATATGTAGGATTTTTATTGGAGACCCTTGTTCCACTTCAGTAAAAGGATGACACAAGATGTTTACTTTAAAAAGTCTCTGACATCCTCCTGAGAATGTTTTGATAGAATAGCATACATTTGGTTACAATCAGTAAGCCAAACAATTTTCCATTATTATCTCACTGTGTTTGTCTAGACCCTGTAAGGAGCTTTCAGAAAATATCCATCTCCATGTTTCAGTTAATTGATTGCATGTCCAGTAGGACTATTCTTTTTTATAAAGCTCCTTGAGATTTTACACAAAGGCATGTGGCAGAAAGCAAAATGGAAATACTGGCACAGGTAAGCATAAAGAGATATTGTACTTGTATCAAGGCTAATATTCCTGTGTGTGGGAAAAAATATCACTGTGCTCCTGCTACTTCTGTGTGCAAGATGTTATACCCGAGGGCTGAAAGTAATAGCTGCTGGTGTGAAAGTATTCACCAATATCAAGTGCAGATGAAAGCTTTTGGAGCCAGCTGAAAGCTGAGCTAATAATACTTCAGCTTAATATTTGAACATGCACTCTGTCTGGCATAATAAATGATGGGTGACTTAATTTTATTCGAATTCTATTAGCAGTGTGATTAAAAGACTCAAATCCTTACCTGACATCTTCGTTGTGTTGCGCTTTATTTGGTTATTTGCCATTTTATACATAATCTAGAGCCTCATCTTTCGTTTTGTGTTCTGTTGAACATCTTACGTTCTATTTAGGGATTGGTAAGTCTCAGCTGAGATCGTTGTCTGTCTGTTTGGGTAGTAAACACACCTTGCTACCTACATCCCATATTGCTTGCAGTTGTTTGGAGGTTACATGATTAAGCTGGCTGTAATGTGAATTAGTGTCTATGTCACAGAAATTCCCCGTGCAATTATCACCCCTTGGAACTGCTGCAGTGCCAGGTTTAGGCCTGATAACAAGAACTGGTGCTTCTGTGCCTCCTTTAATCATCCTCTTTTGTTTACACTCTTTTTGGAGAGGCCCCTGATCACAACTCCTGTAACAGTAGGCACACGCTGGCAGCAGAGGAATGCAGAGCTTGTAGTGTGATTCTGCTTCATAAACCTGTGTCCTTGAAGTCTCCTGCATCCCTGCCCTGTCAGACTGGTAAAGTCGTGCTGCTTTTATGGATTCTTGGTGGGAGTGGTCAATACTGAATTGAATAATTCCCTTTTGAATTATATCTTTAAAAAAACAATTCTTGAAAAGGTCTGCTGGGTTTCAGATGGGTGCACAGGAAGAAAAGCGTGAGAAAGAAATTCATCCTCCAAAGAAGGGAGAGAAGGGATGGTACTTGTAGCACTTTCTGCAGTTGTCACCTCTGCTCCTTCGGCAGGCTGGGAAAGGACAGACTTGCCCAGAGCTGTCCTCTGCCCTACACTGCCCTCCAAGCAGCACTGCAGGGGAAGGTCTCAGTCGTGGGTCTCTGCACGACGTGCACCTTGGCCATCTGTGCGCCTACACCTCTGTGCAGTGAAATCGCAGTGCCTGGTGTCTCCAAAGCTGGAATCAAGGGTTTGAGCCCCTCAGTGCATCTCAGCAGCAAAGTCAGCCCTTTTCATTGCCTTGTCATCAGAGCTGAGTTATGTCAGTTCATGTTCTCTAGAGCAGTTTGAATTCAATTTAGCTGGTGATTAAGTTACTTTGTGTGAATTGGATGCTGGTAGGAATGTTTGTTCAAAGGGTTAACTTAACCTTCCCCAAGGTTGTAACGGACACTGGAAGATCAAAAGCCCCTCCAGACTCTCAAAGAGAGAGGAAAAAAAGAATTGCTTGCTTTTATAGTTTTCAGTCAATGTCTTCCTTCTGGGAAGCAAGTCTGTGTTTAACGTACTTAAACTCATGGTACAAACAACTCATTTTGTATCTAATCATAAACACAATTTGTCTGGTTTTTCAGACCTTCAGATTTATGCAGTAGCCATGTCTGTCAAAGCATTTGGCAGCAGTGACATCATCTCTGTTGAAATGCCGGACAGCGTGATGAGTCCCAGATGTTAGCGCACACCAAAAGTTGAGAAAGAATGAAATATAAAGATCAACTGTAACAGCTATGGAGGTAATAAAAAGTGATTCTGTTTTCTTCTAATATCTAAAGATAATTATTTGTATTTTTTTCAGCTTTGTTTTGCATACGTCATCAGTTAGGGACTGTGCCCTCTATTATGCGTGTACACGATAAGGACAGACTGCGATGTGGATTTGGATGAACGCTGAATAAAGCATCATTTAACTTCAGAATTGCACTGTTTCCTTTGTGGTTTTTTCCAGTCTTTTACACTTTGCTTGTGCAGATTATGATATATGCAGAATATTTGTACTGAGATCTAAATGTGCCTCTTTCTTAACTGCCAGGATTTAATTTGTCATTTGGTTAAGGGTCTTGCATGGTTATGTCAGCACATCATGTTTTCTAACGTACTGTAACGTGACATGCCAGTGTAACCGAGAGTAGCACCATTTCCTAATGACATGTCATGTCTGTGAAATGTAGAAAGGATGTGACTTGCCGAGAATCAGGTTTGAATTTTACTTTTAATTTTAAAATAAAATCACTCTCTGTGCTCCAGAAGTAGTTTTCATAGAAGTGTGGTTTAGGTGCTAAAGGGTGATCATGCTTAATCGTGAAGGTACTTGGGCATGGTTTCATTGTGACCACATATCTACGCAAGTACCTCATGCTGCCTTGTAAAGGAGGCATTAACAAATAATATATCCATCCATCCAGAGCATCCTCAGATGGGAAAGCTGACCTGACTAATATTGGCTTGGAAAATCAAGAAAAGGTGCTCCCCTAATTATCTACCAATAGTGAATACTTTCTTCAGATCACTCTCTTGTCTAGATCGCGTTCACGATCGTGAAAATTCCCGTATCCACAGTCAAAAAATTGACTTGGAAAATAGGTTTCCTTAATTTATTGCAGCAGTTCTTCAGGCCTTATAGGCATAGCAAAAATTGTATTAAAATCACAGAGAGAAAAAGGAAATTTAGACTTTTCATATTGGGGCATTGCATTCTATAAAGATGATTAATCAGTTGGATGTATAACACATATGTCATTGTCTTCTCTCAAAATGCTTCCTATCAGAAAAAAATATAGAAATGCATCAAACTATAACCTTATTTCAGTTCTTCTTAGTAGATTATCCTTCATATCCTTTTTTGGAGTGAAAGTTTTGGCATTACTCTCAACACAAGTTTTCTGAAACTTGAAAGCAGTAGTGACGAGGTTTGTGGAGCTGGTTGTGGTGCAGTTTTCACTGTGCTGCTCAGTTCTGAGCCAGCCACATGACATTGGCATCTCTGAGTACGTGGGAATTGTTCTGAAATTATTTGAATTTTTCTTACCTTTTCTTTCAGACTGCATGCTAATTTGAGAAAAAACATTAAAACCCAGATAACTTATATTGTTCTTTCTGTTTATAGGACTGTACTCAGTTTACATCTGATGTTGATACATGAAGAATATAGGATTTTTTTCAAGGGTTCCTAAAGCTGTTAAGACTTCCAGGTAAGTCTTTCAAATACCCTTACTAAACCAAACATGTCCATAGGATTTTGCTGGACCTCATTTTCAAAATTACTTCTGTTATTTAGGGGTCTAATTCACAGTTTTGAAAGCAGCTTGGATGCTTAGTACATTAGGTCTCGCTGACCTTCAAAGGGACATCTAAGCATTTATGGTCAGATACTGAATGTAAGAGGAGCCTGGTAGGATTCTTTTTATAGTGTTTCATCACCTCAATCCCTTTGAAATCACTTTAAACATTTTCCTTCAATTTAAAAAATGGGGCACGGATTTCTAAATCATATGTATACTTACGAAAATATTACCTGTAATTTATTTAAACCTTGGGAATACCCCAGGAAAAAGGTGTGTTGGGGATGCAGTGTGTTAGTAGGAAATGTGTGCCATGAATTTTGGGACAAATCTTGGGGTTTTGTCACTGATGTGTCATTTTTAGTCATTACTTGCTGAGCTGTATCATTAGAAATCTGAGCCACATAGGCCATGCTTAAATTACATATCAGGTGACCCAAGTGTTTAAGGCAAGCTGGTGTAATTCAGCATCGCTTTAAGCAATTTATGCCACTGAAGATCAAGCCCCTCAAAGTCCTGCATCTTCCTGAGTGGAATTATTTCACCTTCTCAAGTTTTTTCTTACATCTCATTTTAGTCAGGACCCCCTACCTTCCCATCTGTGGCTTATCTGACTGGCTTGTGGCACTGATGCAATTACTGTCTCCATACACACTCTACTATTAGTCTTAAAAAAATGTAAAAATTTCACCTGAAACAAAAACATACCTGCTTTAGATGGTGTGTGAAAATGCTGAAGGAGAAAATCTCAAGGGGCAAAACAGAGAGAACTTTGCTGAGGGGTGAGAAAAATGTTAGTTACACACAGTTATGATAACACAGTATCCTATCATGCAATAAAATGTCACACAACATAATGTTTTTTCTATGCTTTAGTGTCATTTTATTTGCTGAACTATTATTAGACTTGTAAACAGAAGAGTTAGCTTTCCAGTTTGGCTTATTTTTTTCATACTTTCATCCATTTTCCAGCAGTCCTTTCCCTTCCCTTTCCCTTCCATTTTTATGGCCAGAGAGCAGTGCTTTGAGATGCTGAAAAATGTTTACTAAGGCGATTAAAAGTCACATTCAGAGTTATTGATTACACATCCAACGACTCCTTGCCAGGCCACTATATTTATGCCAAGCTCTGTTATCAGACTCTGCTAGCATAGCTTTAGTGCAGTGGCTTTTCATCAGTCCTGCTTAAAATACATAGAAAAACATTTTCCAGAAGCCATGCATATGATGTCGAGTACAGGGTTTGCAGCTGTCTCTGTAATTCTTAGAAAGGTGAAAAAGCAATGACTTAACACTCTGTACCACCCAAGTCTGATATTTTTTTGTCTAAGGTCACCTTATCTTTGTAGATCTTGAAAAATGATCATGAATATTTATGATGGCATCAAAAAATCAAGCAGCTGCAAATTGTTTACAACATTTTTAAGAATATGAAACCAGCTTCTACTATAAATCAAATACTTCTGCTAGAACTGGAGGAAAATTGAAAGCTCTTTGGTTCCATCCTATCCTCTTATGTACCTGAGAGCTGAAAAATCATCAGTAGCATGATTCCAAAACACTGATGTGGGCTGTATAGATAAAAGGTAAAACCTGATGTAAAGTATCAAATTAATCATTCTAAAGATAGCACATGAAAGTCATTTAATGAAATATTAATTTGAAATAGATGCCATAAAACTTTGTGGAAACTTTCAAAATGTTGAATCACAGCCTGCCCAGAACTTTTATCTCGTTATATTTTTTTCCTGCCTTTAGAAAAATACATTCTTCCATCACACAGCAGTTCAGATGTGCATATTTGAAAAAAGTGCACATTAAAAATGTACACAATATTGTCTTCAAATATTTGTTGGATTTTTTTTTCTACAGAACCATGATTTACAATCTGCTACAAATTTAATAGCTAGCTGGAGAAAGAGGCAGAAGTAATCAATTTTAAATCTTGGCACTGCTGCCAAATTGGTATTTAGATGACATTTATTGTATGAAAACATCAAAACACTTGGTTTTGTTCAAACTGGAGGAATAATGTTTGTGCTTTAGATGAGGCTCACTATTTGCCTAAAAATTACATTGAATGAAAGGGAAAACTGTTCATTCCCCAGGACTATGATTTTCAAACTTTGTCTTGCCAAGTGCTGCCACCAGAGCCGTGGTGACAGCAGCCTCAGCCCGCAGCTCTGCACGGGCTCACATGTCAGGGGGCAGACTCTTGCATATCACTTGTGGTATGTGGACTGCAACTTGGGAGTGCTGTATTGAAGCTCTTAATCCATTAAAATGCAACTGTGCTAATAAACAAACTATCTGATTTAGAGACTACAGTTTCATTTTACCTCTCTTTGGGAGGTTTCATATTTTCTGTATTTGGTTTCTCCATTTCTTCCTACCCATTAAATGCTATTTGTACTGTCCCTTGGTTTTTTCACCGAAGTATTTTTGACTTGGGAAGCGCGTGGGGTTTTAGGGTCTTTCCCATTTCATGTTTAAGGGATAATTCAAAGACCTGTATGCTCAGAGGTGCCTGTGCACTTTGCAAGAGGATCTTTGTCGCCTGCCATATAGTGCAGTCCGTTCAAGAAGTGGAACAATAAACTCCATTTCTGTTCCTGCTGCCCAGTGTTACAGACTGTCACAGACCATCCATCCCTGAGCAGCATTGCATTACAATTCAAGTAAACCTCCTTCAACCAGCATGCAAGGCTTCATCAGAAGGCAAAACGCTAGTCTGAGAGGATAATAACTGAGACATTCTTTTAATAAGGACCATTTTTAAATGTTAAGAATGACTTGTTTTAATTGAAGGAGAGGAAAGGAACTCCTACCAAGAGTCAAAGAGATCCCCCAGAGCTCTCTGAAGTCTTCAAATTGTCTTGTATAGAAATGCCTGAGTGCCAGAAATGAACAAAGGTTATAAAAAATTTCCATCCACCTCACGGTAAAGTTCATCTGAGGAGGTTATTCTCCTCTACAGTTAAAGATTTCGCTTTAGTTCAAAATGAGATACTTGACCACTCTATTTACTGAAGGCAAATCATGAGACTCATTTTATATACCCAACTTTTGCTGAGTTTGTGTAAGCAGGGATGCAGAACAATTACCATTCATCCATTCTTTTCAATCTCCTATACAATATCCACCTGTTCTGTCAGACAGCAGGAATGTATGCCACAAATACAGACTACTGCAGTGACAGCAGCAGGTGTATGGCAGCAACAACTAATCAAATCAGCTGAATCGGAGGTGTGAACCACATTGCACTTCTGTGCAGTGAGAACGAGCAGAAAGGACAGAGCTGAATGGCGGGGAATTTTTGTTTTGTTTTATTTTTCAGAACTTGCTTTTAAATGATAGGCAGTGCAACTGGTAAGTACAAGAAAAAATAATGAGGACTTGAAAGGAAAATGACACTTCATCCTTGCTGCAAAGGACAGGCAGAGTGACATAGGTATAAGAGACACCCATTGTAATCACTCTGAAAAAGCAAGGCATGGGTTTTGATTTTCCTAAAGAAGCAAATGCAAAAGAACTCTTGTCTGTACCATATGACTCATGATGCTTCTTTACTAGGCTTAAAGAGAATTGAACTTGAGTAATAGCACCATTAGAGCTCTTTACCAGGAGCTAGTTCCTGTGGTTTCACTGGGTCCAGCTGCTGATGACTCACAGAGGAAGTGGCAGAGATTAGGTGCACAGGGAAAAAATCAGAACAGCTCAGAAATAAAGCAAATCAACCAAGCATTACCTTTTGTGCACAACAGAACAATGGCTTAACAACTAAGGTTCAAAATGATCTGTCTTATTCCCCTCATTTGTGCTATTCCTGTTGGAAAGACCACCAGGAAACATGTGAACCACTGTGGAATACACACTGTAATCCATGGAACATCTCAATTAATATTCCCTCTTGACTACAGCTAGAACAATACATAGCATCAAGCAGTTTAATCTCCGGCAATAATGCCTTTTGTAAGATCAAGAGGTCTTTTCCTTGAATTAAGGTTTAAGTGAGGATTTTGAAAATTAGTTAGGTATTCTGCGTAGTGTCTAGTGGTGGCTACAGGTTCCATAAGTAGTAGCCAGCTAAACTGCCTAGACATAGTCTGGCTTTCATTAGAAATATTGCTGTTAGTAGTTTCTCCTTTGTAAATTGACATTGGTTCCCTGCAGAAGAGAATTAATTCCTCCAAAGGGCTTTGTAACGACATATATCCAAGTTTTTATAAAATTTAAACATTGCCTCTGGTATTCAGTTTTGTGCTACAAAAAATATGTCCCCAGCAGCAAAAAGTTAAAATACCTAACTTAAAAGGGAAGGTAGAGGAGGAAACATTCTGGATCTTGTTTAAATTACTACTGTACAGTAGTAGTGCTGCCGTTGGATCACATCTCTACAGTCTTGGACACATAGCTCAGGGGATGGTCTCTTCTTGGAAACTGCAAACAGTTTAGCCTCTAAACTGCTTGGGGAGCAGTTATATCAGAGTTGTTATAGATGGATGAAGTAGTTTATTACAAAAACGTATGACTATTTTGACTAGATTAAACCAGTTCTCTAAAAAAAATTTTGAAAAGTATTATTAAGTACTAAGAGCACCCTAGAAAAAAATATTGCTAATTTTGCTAGGTCAGCGATTTATCCTTGTTTTTAAAAACAAATTGGAATAGACAATTTCACCCGCGTTCCACTTCCTATTTTCCATAAGAATTTCAGAGGCAAGATCAGTTAGTAATTATTCAGAGATGCATTTTATAGACATTTGCTTTAGTGATTAATGTACAACAATTCCCAACCATCTCTTTAGATTGTTAAGTGATGCGCTTTACTTTACATGTTTACCATCAGCTGGCATTTCAAACCCCACAAGGTGACTCTGTGACATTGGTGCACGGCCTCTGCTACGCAGAGTTTCGAAAAGGCCCGCGCTACCCTGAGCTTCAGTTGTGCTCCAGCTTATGCAACAAGCACTTGAAAAAATATTGCCAGTAAGAAAGATGCTTCTCCTGGTGTTTTCCTGTGTGGAAACCAAATATGAATTCAGTCCATGGCCTCTGTTCTCCCCAGTGCCACGGCTGCATTGTGTGCAGTGAGAAGTGAAGGCTGCATTTAGGGTAAGAAGGTCGTGCTGCGCATGAGGAGGTGCCAAGTCTGCAGCACACGGGGTGCCCAGGGGTGTGTGGGGTGCTACTGACCTGGGGCACAAGGGGCTCTGGGGAGAGCTGCACCAGCTGTCCTGGAAGGCATGGAATTCCTCTTCCTTGAATGCAGCCCCATGGTCTTCACACACTCAGGAGCATGGGTGGACGGATCGGGTCGGTTCATTTACTTTTCTCTCTTAAAAGTCTGTTATTTCTGTTTAAATATTTTCAGTCATCCACATTGACTCTTTGGTGCTTAGGTGAAGATGAAAGGGATGAAACCTTATTCCTATCGATGCCGTAAATATAGATTGAGGGGGGAGGGGAAGTGAAAGGGAGTTAATAGGCATTAGAAATTGTTTATTTGATACTGTTATACTCTCCCTTTAAGATATGCTAATATGAACTGCTGTCAATACAACATCACTTAGTTGGTTTTCATCTGGACCTTAGAGCACAACAAAATTATTAGTACATAAATCTCTACTAATTTACTCTAGATTATGATTCTTTCATCAACATGCACATATAAATTATATCATTAATCATAATGATTTCTTTCAGTATTCATATGTAGTTTCTTGGGAATCCCACTGTAATTCAGCATGAATTAATGTCCACTTATTGGAAAGCACTACCTACACTGATATTTCTAGGGGAAAAAACTAACAACTGTGATGCATCTTAAACTACAGCCTAAATGACCGGGGTGCCAGTAAACAACCACCAAAGGAGCGTCGCCGCAGGTAAAGGAAAGTTGTCTTAAAAGCAGTTTGTTGCAAAGCTCATTAGGCCAGATGGCAGCCTGTCTTCTAGGAGCACGTAAAGCACTTCTGAGGGAATGGGGGGACTTCTCTCTCCTTCACCCTGCCCTGGGGAAGAGCACTGTGAATACGCAGAGTGAGGGGAGAGCCGAAGCAGGGGGGCATTGCTAGACACTGGAGGAGGCAGTGCAAAACCATCTGCTGCATTTTTTTGACAGGGCAGGAGCAATAATAACTCCATCAGTCTTAACAGGTAACACTTTCTAATTGGCCTCAACAATAAATTTCACTGAGAGAAGCAGCAGTATTCGTCCACTTTTCTGCAGAGTGGATTTTAGCCATGAATTTCATGCTTTGAAGTGGCTGGCCCACTGATTAAACAGGTCAAAGACCTGTGGGTGAGATGCCCCCGCCTCAGTTTCCCCCACCTAAGAAATGCAGCTGCCTCCTTGAGAAGTGCTGTGCCCTTTCTGGAGGTGAAGTAGGATATTACTTAATCTAGCTATCAAATATATAAATGGAACATACATATATACATATGCATGCTTCATAAGTGAGACAGTGAGGGGGAAAAAAAGGAACTTCTGACTATAACGAAAGATTCATTAGGAAAAATGAACTAATCAGTGCTCTCCAAGGAGAAATTCATTCTGTTTAGGAGGCCGTACCCTCTGCTGCTGCACATACTTAATATAATTTATATTATTATTTAAATCACTGCGTAAATTTTAGATACTTTTAAAAATCAAGTTAATGGACCATACTTTACTGCTTAGCATCATTTATATCAAGAATTAGTGTCTGTGGAGATAATATACGCTAACACAGAGGAGAAAACACAAACAAGCAAATATCATAAAATTCATCTGTAGCATGGGCTTAAAATACAACTGCAGAAATGAGCCCTTGGAAGAGTCGTGTGTTGTGTGGCACAGCCTTTCCTTTGAGCTGTGTGCATCCCCGTGTGTACGTACAAGGTACTCTGAACCACTTACCCCCACATAGGGGGCCCAGCCTCGCACCAGCCTGTCATAGCAGAATATTTATTTTTACTGGGAAATGTCTCCCTCTCCTCACTTGGGATGCAAAGCAAGACAAGAATCCGGCTTGGCTTTCCCATAGCCATAAGAGGAAGTGGAGATGGCAAATTAAGGAATTCTTGGGGACAACAAGGGCACCTATAAAAACTGCTTAGGAGCAGAAGAGAAAGGCTGAGGCACTTTAAATAGACACAGCCTAGAAACAAAGAAAGATGGAAATAGGGAAAGATAATGGGAACCTGAAAGAGTGAGAGGATCCTGGCAGCTGAGATAAATCCAGGGCCTTCTGCTGTGGGCTCATTAAAAGACAGAATATATTCCCTAAAATGTCTTACCTGCACCAAGCAATAAAACAGCTGTGCATCATTGCTTCCTTCAGGATAGATGTGCTGTATTTCATTCCTCTTTTTTTTAACAAGGAGCCCAGAGTCTCAAGCTTTGACATAAAGTCTTTCAGAGCCTTGGATCCCTGTCAATGTCATGCTGAAGCTCAAGTCACTGAAGTGATCCGTCATGCTGCCACAGGAGAGTGGTGCAGAGATGGGACGGCCAAGGGGATGCAGGAGGCACAGGGGAGGAGAGGGACAGACCCTGGGAGGTGGGCAGCACCTGCAGCAGCAAGTACGAGGGGAACACAGGTAGTGAAAAGGGCTGGTGTTACCACTTCCTATTTCATAGAATCATAAAATAGTTTAGGTTAGAAAGAATCTTAAAGATCATCTAGTTCCAACCCCTTAGCCAGGGACAGGGACATCATCCACTCCTCTAACTTATTTTATGTTGCTCCTGAAAAATAGGAATCTAGGTAAAGAGAGAGTGATATAGTCCTTGGAGTGAAAAAAAACCCAGAGCTGAGTCCAGGAGGTGTGAGCGGGGGAATCTGGAAGGCAAAGGGTGAAGCAGGGACAGTACCTCTCGTGTCACTGGAGAAAGTTTCCTTTATCACATCAATGAAGCATCCTGTTCTGTGGGGAGGGTGGAAGGTTTCTTCAGATTTGAGCATTACCTTCTGATTAACTAATTATGTACTATTTCATTAAATATGGTCTTCCAATACAAAACCAGTTTGGAGCCGAGAATGCTTTGCTTTTGCACCTCGTAACTCAGGCCTAAATTCATCCATGTTTCATATTCCCTTATTTGCATTCTGCTTTCTTCCCACCTGACGTGTAAACTTTCTACTCAGTAAAGGTGAGGTTTATCCATCTAGCAAATGAAGCTCAAGGCATAAAGTCTTTGTTGTAGCCACAGTGCAAAGACAGACAAAAAAGTAAGCTTTTATTAACTGAGGTGAACTTGGGCCTCTGACAACTTGCAGCAGGCCCTGACAAAGTAGATGTAGTCAAAATCTAATTTTAAAGACAGAGAGCAAAATTCACAGGCTGCACATCGTCACATCCTCTTTGCACTGGCTAGAATTATGTTCTGCCAAGGGGACAGTGAGAGAAGCTGTTTACCAGTGTGATGATTTATTCCTACTTAAGGTTGGTTTCTTTGGGAAGTGCAAGTAATTTTTTACGAAGATGTGTTTTACCTTGCAGTTTGGAACCCAAAAAAGCCTCTTAATTCTTGAATGTGATGTCGGACAGGTTTTTTTCTTTCAAGAAAACTCCTAACAATTATGTTTTGGTCAGCTCATTTCAGATAACAGTAATTGTTTTAACAAGTGCTGTACCTAAATTATTAGTAGCTACCCCAGTGAATGCCTGCATTGCTGGGTCACCTGGCAGTTTTGTATGAGCATTTTCATCGCCTATACATAAATAATTTTCTTTCCTGATGAATTCACAAGCTGCTGCCTCAGAGTCTCCCTATGTATCATCTGTGTGTTACCTGGTGTCTGAAGCTAAGTGGGTAGATTGCTCACAGCAACGTATTTCATCCATGTCCTTTGGTTTCGGATGCAGCGTGCACTTCCAGCTGTCCGGGAGCACCTCCATTACCCAGGCTCGTGGTAGAGCAAATAGCATTCTGGCCTCAGTCTTCCAGCAGTAGATTAGTGACAGCAGTAGGCAGACAACTTTTGTCCCCGGGGAATATTAGAAATCTAGAGCTAGAAATAGATGGATTAACTGAAATGCAACCCAACCTCTGATCTACATTATTGTCTCTCTTCTTTATCTCACGGGGGAAGCAGAGATAAAGAGTGATAGACACTGATAATGATGGAAGTCCGCGATAATACACCGAAGTGATAAACTTCTTTGTGGCCCTCATTGTGCCCAGTTGTCTTCAGCTGGTTATGAGCTCTAGCCTCAAGCTATTTACACCATGATCAGGCTAGTAATTAGCAAAATGTTTAATATAATATAGAAGCAATTAGGAGGTGATAACACGCAATTAAGATGTGTTTTCAGATTAAAGATTTTATAGAGCTCTCTTTCTTGAAAAGATAAAGTGCCTATCTCAAAATGTCAAACTGCAGTGATTTAATCTGAGTTATTTTCAATTAATATGCATGTATTCTTGCGATGTGTTCACCGTTGTTATTGACATTGATAAATTAAGCTCATCCCAGCAGAATTTATCCTTGAGTCGCTCTATATTTCCTGAATGTCAGTTCTTTATTCGTATTTTTTTTATGCCTACAAGCTGTGCACGATCTAACTCTAAGTCCCTTGATTCATCCCTGGGATTACAGTAATGTGTCAGTCTGAGTGGAACAATAATCTGAAAGGGCATTGTTATAAATAGTGTGTTAGAATATAATTGTTTGTCATGTCGTTTCTCCCCTTTAAATCCCTCTGAGTCCTGTTCAAGTAATTTAGACAGCTAGAATGACAAGAGTCTTGAGACTTCACTTATAGAGTTGTCCAACCAGTCTTCAGCCTACCCAGTCTTTTGAGACCGTCTCATCTGCAAAGTAGGAAGTGCAAAGAACAGATGAATTCCGACTACACCGCGGATTTGTTATGAGATTTTGCTCAGGCCATTTATAGAACAATGTAAATGCTACTGATACTAATTTTGCCCTGCCTAGTCAATGAAAATGCTCAGACAATAGACATTAGGGTGTTTCCTATCATCAATTAAGAAGTTAAAATCCTAAGGATGCCTTTTGACGAAGTTCCTAATTATTAAAAAAAAAAAAAATCCCCAAACGTGATGCAGGAAAGACAGACAAGTTTTTTTATTATTGTTTTCAATGGTGCCAGCTTTTAAGCAAAAGTAGTAATACTTCCAAGGGAAAAATTGCTTGAAATGCGTGTCCTATTAGATCGTCCTGTCCAGTTCATGCAGGATTATTCTTTGGAATACATTTTTCTGCTGTCTGGTTGTCTCTAGATTTTTCAGACATGCAGCGAAGTACCCAAACATCAGAGGATCTGCACACAGCATGTATCAGAAAGGTTTTTCTCAATTTAACAAGTATTTCCTCTCCTCTTTCTGCTAAATATTTTCCAATAGCTAATGTTCACAGTTTTCAAATATTTGTGTTTGTGTGTCTTCTCTTGCTCTTTCTAGGGTCCACTTAAAGGTATTTTGTTCCTATGTGGTTGCAAAAAGGCAAGTTAGCTGACAGTCATTGCTAAGCGATGAAATTTTCATTTGGCTTTGTGTCATGCAACAGTGATTAAACTTTTTTGAGACCACGGATTTAGCAAAGAAAGATGATGTAACTCATCACAGCTTATGCTGACTGGCCAGTCGCTGCTATCATTTAGTGAGCTAACCCAGTTCTTCACCGGGCTGCTGGAACACGTTAAAATGTTGCTGTTTGATAATCCCTGAGTCACTGTTGGTCAAACCAGGCATATTTGATTCTTGCCTATAACTAAAGCACCTGCAATGTTCTTCATTAATTCTGCAGGCCAACTTCCAGCCTCTCAGTGTCTCTCAGGTAAGTCACAGGGGATGTAGAACAAAATGCAGCTCTTGAATGCGATCTGTGAATACCTGGGTGTCGAGTCCTTCAGCTCACCTTCACAGACTTTTTAAAAGACAAGCAAAGAAAAAACAACACAATTAAAGGAAGCTGCCAAAAAGCTGTAGAAGTGTCATCTGGCACCACTGCTCATCGTACAGAAAAAGTTATTGACTTTTACATATACAAATGATCTGAGAAAAAGCCATGTGAAGACTTGGAAAAAAGGCTTTCTATTGCCAAAAGGAAAAAGGAAAGAAAAGTATTAAGAACCTCTGCTGAAATTTTTTGGTGAGTAGGTAAACATCTCACTGTACCTGAGTCAGCAGGGACAAGGTTAGCTTTTCTCAGCTGATTTACCTTATCAGTACCGAGGGCAGATGAAAAGCAGTGACAATGTACCTGGCATACCCTAACAGCCTGTTTTGCCTTGGATCACCACCAGAGGTATGACCAGTTATGTCCTGTCTACACAGAAGGTTTTGAACCAAACAGAATTATGATATTTCCTTCTCCTCGTCCATGGGGTAATTCTGTGGGAGTAGCTTTGCTCAGGGGACCATGGCTGGGACTTGCTGGATGCATCCTCCAGAAGGGATGCAGCAGTGGGTGTGAGGTGGAGTCTGCAACGCCAGGACAGGTATCCCAGCCTGTCCCAGCTGGTGCTTCAGCCAGCCTGATCCTGCAGTGGGCCACCTGGACTCCAGCATGTGAGATTCTGGGGGAGATTCCTTGCAAGTTGGCCAAACAATGCATGGAGATCAGTGGAGCAGCCAATGTCACTTTTTCAAAGGCCATCCCATCGTGTTCATCCTGAAGCTCAGGAAAGCCTCTGGTTTTCCAAGCTCCCTCCCTAAACAAGTAGTGCAGCAGTCCAGAGATGTTAGCAGAGGGAGAAAGTAAATAAGGTTGGAAAAGTACAGGATCAGAATAAAAATTTCTAATGTTGACCATGTAAGACATACATAAACAAACATAGCAGCCACAGAAACGTGTTAATGGCATTGGGATATGAACTGAGAGAGGTATTTCTGTGTTGGATTTGCCTTTAGCTACAATTATAAGACCATTCTTACAGTATATTTTTGTTTAATATTTTTCTTTACAGGCAGTCCATCAATGTCATATACAAAGCTTACTGAATTATGCCACTTACATATTTAATAACAAGTAATCTTTCCAGGAACTATTATGGATCTAAGTGTGGTTATAGCAAGGCTATCCAATAGCTGCTGTAAATTGTACAAATATCCATTTTGCAAACTTGCAGACTTAATTATAATGTAGCCTAGCTATGTATCAGTTTTAGTCGTGCTTCTAACAAATTCTTTTACTTTTTACTAAAAACAATGTGCATTACAAAATATTCTCAAATTGTGTTTGTGGTCATTACATTATCCCCTCACAGATGAGAAAGTGGCATTTAAAATAATGTTGCAAACTGTGCTAAAGCGAGTTGTGATTGCTGCTTCTCTGGGTTAATTTCTACATTATTCAGAGATTACTACACAGATTACTAGATTTCTACATTATTCTGAATTCAGAATCAGGCCAAATATTCCATGCAAATGATCTCTTCTGTGTGATGTAACAGGAAAGTGAAAAATTTTCACTAGATCAACAGTGTCAGCCAGTAAAAGAAAAGGTACTGTTCTTTTTTCTTGTGTTTGTTTCTCTGTTTTCACATTTATGTAACACATTTAAGAAAAAAGACGAAAACAGATTTTAGCGGCGCTACCTTTGAACCTTAGAGTTGCTTTCCAGCACTTATTGCAGTACTAACAAGCCACAGGTGTACACTACAGGAGCGGGTGAAAATGTAATTGAGGGGTATGATAACAGTTAATTGTCCATAATGTATTTATCCCAAGATGCACTTATGCATCTGTTATATATTTAGGTATTTGTTACTAGTAGCTTTGGTGATACTTAAGCAGAGGGGCATCTATATCTAAAAGACAATAAAAAAGGAAAATGCTGTCAAGGGGCTCTAAAGTGGCAAGACAAAGAAAGTTCGTCTCTTTTTCACTGTCTCTGAAATGAATAGGTCTATTTATTTCAATGGGATTTTTTTTTTTCCACATATGCCATATTAAGGTTTGAGTACAAAAAACTTGACTCCTGTTTCTGGATGTACTACAGAACTGAATTACTTCATTACCTGCTGGCATTTTAGTAGCGATGTATTTTGATATTTGCCTTTCTAATATAATTTCTTCTCTGTTTCAGCTTATTGTTGTTATAAAACAGCTTTGCACAATAGACTAAAGTAGTGTCTATTCAACCATTGACACATAGAGGATTTATGTGTGGGAGTAACCCACAAACTTCCCCTCCTCTTTATTGCCTCCCTCCATGCATGCCTTGAGAATAGATGTGATAATTAGTCATCTACTTTTATCTATATTTGTATGCTGTCCAGACATTTAAGATGAGAACAACAAGTCACTGTATTGAAGCAGTGTCCTGAATTCAAAATGCAGCGATACAGCTTGGATGACTCTGGAGGATTATACATTTTTGGGGCCTACTTCTGCTCTCTGTGAAGTCAACAGCAAAACTCCCATGAGGGTCAGCAGTGAGGGGAACTGAGACACAAAAACGAGGTTATTCTTTTGGAGATTGTTCAGCAGGAGTCGAATAGCTGGAATCAAACCACGTATCTTTAAAATTCAGTGTTGATTGGACTAATAACAAATCATTTTAGGGCAGTGGTTAGTATCAGGAAGACACTCAGTGAGTAGCTGATGCTCACAAAGGTTATGAGGTAAATGGAAACGCTGTACAAGGGGGCAGCTTGTCCCACATCAGGCAGTGGGAGCACCGAGATCCCAACCCAGCTGTGCAGCACATTACACTATTCGGAAAGTTAGCTTTCCAATCAGTCTATCTTTCTTGCCATGAAACTGGCCCTGCATTTGGATTTGTTTGCACAGGCTCCCATCAAGTTTAACAGTATTTTGTGAGGGGGACAGTAGTACCATTTCATATGAGATCAGGGCCTATATAACCACATTATCTTAAAAGACCAGAGCTCAGTTCATATCAGAAGCTGTTTGCTCATTTGAAACTGGCTAAACATTAGCATCTTAGAAATATTATCTGAAGTTGCTGAACACTGATATTAACCTGCTGCATGCTTGGAGTGCTCTGATAAAATGCAGTTGCTGTGGTAATTGTTATATTATGTTCAGAAAAGTGCCAAGAATATAATTGCTTGCAAAATGACTGTGCAGTTCAGCTTTAATCTACATGGCAAAATTGTTTACTAAAATAAAAAAAAAAAAAAATCCAAGTCTTTGCATAAACAAGTGTATTCAGAAGTCTACTCTTTATTAAACTTTTAACACCAAAATTATGCTCATAGTTTTTTAACCAGATGCTACTTGTAACATTTCCTGTTTGTTAAAAACAAAACCCAAAAGCATATAGCACCCAAGAAAACCCAACAAAAAACAAAACCCCCAAAACACAACAAACCCAAACCACCAGAGGATGATTTCCTTAAGAATGTTCTCTCAGGTATGTCCAGAATATTAATTAGGCCCATCTATTTCTGTCGGATAATAACAATGTCCAAGAACTGAATAGAATCTGTGACCTGTGAAAGGGCCATTCATATGCTTTAGTCTGCCTTAGCGCATTCCTTAACAAGTGAACATAGACCTTTTTCATAGTCATCCTAAATGTTTCAACTGTGTGTTTCATGGTTTGGTTCTTGTGTCTCCAAAACACATAGCTTTTTTTTTTTCCCCCCCTCTTTCTTTCTTTTCTTTTCTGTCTCTTTACTCTCTCTCACTTTTT
>VZTA01001312.1:304500-347978 GCA_013398855.1 Mohoua ochrocephala
TTTTTTTGGTCTAGTGGGAAGTATTCCATGCTCTCCTCATTTAAATGCTTATGCCTTTATGGTTATTTTTACTGCCATACCTATGGGGCTTCTTACTTTATTGCCTGTAGCTGAAGGATATTTTAAAGGAATTAAATTTATTCAGTTTAAATCTTCAGGGGGATACAACAATATCTTAAACAATTAGCAATAATTAAAAAGCATCTATTCGAACTGTGCAAAAAGCAAATAGATTTAATTTAAATACAGTAGTCAGGACTAAAGGTTTTTTCATTAAAACCAGGAAGGGTCTCACCTCCTCCCAAACCTTCTTTATTTCAGGCAACTTTTCAGCAGTTACTTTTTTAAAGTATTTTGTCAGTTGTTGGTTCAGAGCATTTCCCAGAGCGTTTGCATTAGGCATTACCAAAGTCTCCACAGGGCTGTGCCTAAGCTGAGGATGGAAGTCGAGTTTCTTTGGAACCTTAAGAGCCTGTTCTGTTCAATGTGGCTCTTTCCATGTTCTCCTCACCAGCTGCACACATTTATCTGCAGAACAGTAATCTAAGAGAGATCAGATCAAATATATGTAATTGCTGTGTATCCCAGTAACTGTAATACTTACAATAAATAGCAAAATGACACTAGAAATATTTTACAAAGAAATCTCCGGTCAGTGTGTGATTGCTGGATTTGGTTGGATTTGCTGTAGTGGCTCTCCTTTGACACAGTTATATGGGTGGGCAGAACGATATTCACAAGTGGTGTGAGTGCCAGAAGCAGTTTCTGCTGCGACTGGTCACCAAGACATGGTGGAAGTGCCTTCAGGTGGGACTCCAGAAGCCACCTATGGTTAGACCTCAGTCAGAGCTCCTTCCCAAGGCAGCCCCAGGGCTTTTCTGGTTGGTTATAATGCATGCTTAGGAGTGTAAAGTCAAACCTGGGACATTTTAATTTGTGGTGCTATGGTCAAATTAGGGTGCTCATGCCATCCCTTGCTTGTGTCTGCTCTTCTCCCTCACTCTCTGTTCAAAACCATGTTCACAATTTTCTTGAGGATTTTGTGCACAAAAAAAGCTGTTGGGGTACAGTGTCACTTAAGTACTTCTGGTGGCAGCTCCGAGTTGAAGATGCTTGCCCCTACCCGATCACTCTTGGTCTCACAGCACAGCTCATTGATCAGAAAAGAAAGATGTACTGGCACATGATGGAGGCCCTTGCCTGGCAGCCAGGGAAAAGGGAGCATTTCATAGGGCTGAGGCTGAGCAGCAACTGCTTGTGCCAGCGGAGAATAATGTCTGCAGAACTGCACCTTTCCTGGGTTGTAACCAAAATAACAAATTCAAACTGAGAAAGTTTTTTTTGCATAGTTTGTCAAGGTGCCTAAAACCACATGGATTTAGGTAGTCTTTTTTTTTTTTTTTAATTAGCCAATTACTTAATTAATGTGGTTTGGGGTTTTTTCAGCTCAGAGTCTGAGAATATATTCATAAGATGAAAGGGAAGGGATGAATTCTAGACAGCTCGTTGTAAGTGCCAAAGAGAGTGACAGCTATCTACATGAGCAAAATTTCTAACAGTGCCTCACATCCACTGGAAAATGCTTAAGAGTCCACAAATAGAAAAAGGTTAAAAACTACTGACCTAAATAATTGGTTCAATTTTCAAGACTGCTGAGCATCCAACTGTTCTCATTGATTATAAACAGATGATGATAACGAATAACAGCTCCCATAGTTGATGAAAGGCATCTTTTCTGGGGAACTTGTCCACAGATGCTTAGAAGAAGGATACATCTAATACAAGTCTTTGATAAGGAGGAACATTTCTCCCTTGGTTGTCTATTTTGTATGCATAGCGTACATAAATATTTTTGCTTCCACACTATCTTATGTTTCTTAGAACTCGGTTTAGAATTGAACTGTAGCTGATAAGAGGAAGCATAAGACAAGATCTTATTTTCATGTGTGGGTTGTAGGCTGCCTCATGCTTCAATCCTGAAACTGCTTTCATATTTACTCTATTGCTTGACCACCTTTTTAAAACTTGGTAAATTCAACATCCTATAATACAGAGGAGTTAGAAAAATGTATGAGTAATGTGTTACATTTTATACCAGCTTTAGCTCTTTTCTTGGTTTCTGCATCCAACAGATTTTGTGTTTTGATTCCACATTGTTGTGGTAAATACAGAAGAGCTGTGTTGTTTACTGGGAGGAAAATTGTACCAAGTGGTACCAGGAGAAAATTGAAGCTTGCACTTTAATTTAAAATTCTGAACGCTCTCCTTAAAGTTTTTCTTTTTGATGTTGTGATTCATATACTTCAGATCTCTTGGGTTTTAGAGCTTTGTTTTAATTAATCTTTTGAAAGTTCTTGCAAGATTGATGTGGGCAGCGAATTTTGTCAGTCTTGTTTTGCAATACTAATGCTCGTGGCTGAGAAGAATCTAAGCTGAAAATGTGGGATGTTCTTTCATCTGGGAGGATTGGGTTAAAGAATATCTAGGCAGACTTGAGTTTCAGAAACCCACGGGCCCTGAAGGGCTGTATCCATGCATAGTGAGGCCGCTCACGATCATCTTTGAAAGGCAATGGTGATCGGGAGAGGTGCCTGAGAAGAAAGCAAATGTCACCCTGCAGGTCAAAAAGGGCAAGAAGCAGGACCCAGGGAACTACTGGCCAGTCACCTTCACATCAATTCCTGGAAAATTTATGGAGTGTCTCATTCTGGAGGCCATCTCTCTCCACATGGATGACAAGAAGGTGATGGGGGATAGTCAGCATGGATTAACTAAAGGTAAATCATGCTTGTCCAACTTGATCGCCTTCTACGATAGAACAACTTCCTGGATGGATGAGGGGAGAGTGGAGGATATTGTCTACCTTGAATTCAGCAAGGCTTTAGACACTGTCTCTCACAGTGTCATTGTAGGCAAACTCAGTGGAAGTGGGGATGGGATGAGTGGATACTGAGGTGCATTGAGACCTGGCTGAATGGCAGATCCCAGAGGATTTTAATCATTGCCACAGGGCCTAGTTGGATGCCTGTCAGTAGTGGTGACCCCCAAGGTTCAATACTGGGCCCAGTACTGTTTAAGTTATCCATCAATGACTTGGATGAAGTGTCAGATGCCTCCTCAGCCAGTCTGCTGACGACACAAACCTGGGAGGAGTGGCCAACACCCCAGAGGGCTGTGCAGCCCTTCAGAGGGAGCTTGAGAGGCTGAAGAGATGGGCAGAGAGGAAGCATCTGAAACTCAACAAGGGCAAGTGCAGGGTCCTGCATTATCCTGGAGAATAATAATCTCAAGCACCAGGACAGGCTGGGTCCTTGTGTCTGGCAAGCGAATGAAGCCACGCAAGGGGTGAAGGCAGTGACAGCTGTGCAGGTACTGCACTGGCTCTCCTCACCTACTGCTCCTTTTAGTGACACCCAAATGCACTTAAAATCATCGGTTTCACATTGCGACTTAAAGTAAAGAGAAGTTGTTTAATAAATACTTAAGATCATCCTCTCCATTCAGAAGAGGGAGCCAGAAAGCCAAACTCAGGGAGTCCTGGGGGCTGCAGAAACAGGAAGGCTGCTGAGAACACACACATGCAAATGGCAAATTTGATTACAACGATGGGCTGTCTGCTTTGCAGCTCCTGGAAGCCCACCCTCAGCCATAAAAATGCAAAAATAGTGCAACAGGCAATGTGGCAGAACAGGGCTCTCTGTATTCATTCACAATTAGGTGTTCTATTCTGTTGTCACCAGATGCTGCCACGCACATTACACAACAGAAATGGGATTAGCAGGAATAACAAAAACCTGTCAAAGCACAAAACCATGGCCTAGTAGTCCTGACAAATTAAACAGCCTACAATGAGTGCCAGAGCATGAAAATCACTCACCCTTCCTCTACTATCTCTTAGAGGTAGGCAGTAAATGCCTTCTTAAAGGCAGGCCACCATGCAGCCAACCCTAGATGTAGAGGAAAAAAGGCATTTTCATTTCTGATGGAGCGTAAACTAAGGACAAACTACCTTAACATAACTAGTAAATATCCGAAAGATAGATGTTTCATTCTGTTAAATACAAAATAATTCACATGGTCCTGCTATGGCTTAAGTGACCCACGTTAGAAACCCTGTAATACCTCAACAACACGTAGGAGCTTCCATGGAGTGCTGTTAGTTTAATTTATATTTGTGTAATGCAAGATAAAATAGGCCCAATAACTGTGTAAAACTCACGTTTTGCTAGCCATGCTCATGCTGGTGGGTCATCAACCTGGGATGTTGGAAGATTCAGAGGATGAGAGAAGACTCTTTGAACAGAAGCTCCAAGCTTCCAGCTCCAAGACTGGAAACCAAGTGATGAGTTGTGTATTACTGTGGCATGGCTGCCGTGTTCATAGGTTTTTAAGATAAAAACAGAAAGCTCGTCTCTATTATAGCCTGTTGAGTTTAATAATGGTGTCATTAAACTGAGCAGCCAGCTGTGCTTGAAATTTTTCTAGAGATATATGACAAGTTGCTTTTTGTAGCACTGTTGTCCATCCTGCATCAAACTCATGTCAAAAGCAATGACTTGTAACAAGCTTTTTCATGTGCTTTTTTCAAGGTTTCTTTGGTTTTGTGGGTTGCCTGTCACTCATCCTACCTTAATATTCCCTGTAGATGGTGATCATTGTCCATTTCTCTTGCATCTGTACAGCTCTTTAGCAGGATGTTTTTCTCTGAGCCACTCTCAGACATTATTTGCTTGCCCTAAACTTGGTGAACTTTTATTCTTGCCATAACCTCAGCTGTACGGTTCTCCAGTTTTCCTATGTGTGATTTCTAATAACAGAAGTGATGTGCACATCTGCCATAGGGAAATAGGAGCTAAGTGGCTGAAAGATCAAAATCTTTAGGCAGTTTTTTAGATGATACTTTCCCAGTGTGCTTTTTTCCTTTCCTATACTTCTTTATCCTCACTTTTCTTCCTCCCTAAGGGGTGGCAGATAAGTCACTCGGCTTCAGTGGTACTGTAAGTTTAGATGACCAATTCAGCAAGGGTGACAAATGCTACTTTCTCGCCTCTTTCCTGACCCCATAAGATTTCCAAGATTTCTTCTGGGAATTACTTACAGAAGATGTATTTCTTCATCTGTGGCACAAAACCCATTTTTCCCCTTTATTTCCGCCCTCTGAGAAAGTCCTTGGAGTAATAGGTAAAATGTCAGAAATAATTAAGAAAAATACTGATATACACTGTGGCAGAGAATTATACCTTTTGAGATGGTCATTGCCATCATCTGTAATCAGTCCCCTGACAGATATAAATACCAGCTTTATCACCTTGTTTTAGATGATGATGATGTGTTGAATCAATGTTGATGAAGACTTTATTTTGGCAACTTCAGTTAAAGGGAAAGAATAGTTTCAGTTGCGAAGCAGAGAACATAAGTTCAAAGTAGAGCGAGTACCTGGCGCAGAACACAGACATTCCTTTATATAATATCTGTTTAATCCTGTTCATAAAAAATCTTTCTCATATGAGAAAAGGGATGACAATAGCACAGTTCTGTCCCAAAAAAAAAAATTCTGACTAAGAGCTTGGTTTTTGCTTGGCATGGAGACCGTGTATCCAGTGAGTACCCATGCCCAGGAGCAATGTCTTTTCTTTCTGGGCTAAGTGGTTATTTGGATTATTAGGTGTTTGTGTCCTTAAGAAAGAACCTTTTTGTCCTCCATCTTAAAAGAAAAGATCATATTTATTTTCAGGGGAAATGTATTATGACTAGATTTATAGTACCATGTGCTCAAAGATCAAATTGCATGACCGCAAGCATTTATATTTTTATTTATAGGAAATAATATAAAGGAGCAAGAAGCTTATGTGCAGCTTAAGTGTTTGGCGTTTTTCTTTTTCAAAATGCATTAGAAAGGCAAATGGACTTGGAATGCCAGTTAAAACGCTGGGATCACTCACTGTAATTTATTACTTTTTACATTTGGGTAGATTCAAAGTACACGTTATAGTGCCTGCAGTTCAACTGCTCTACTATATTTTATGAAGTACAAGGTAGCAATTGGTTGCATAAGGGACTAAAGATTTGGTACTAAATCCTCTTCAACTTTTAAATAATACTTCTGTATTCTTTGATTTTTCAGAAATGCCTCAGCAGCTATGTCTACATAGTAAGTGTGTACCTTAACCTGCTTTGGAATGGATCTCCATATAAGCCTTGCATCCACATGCAAATCTCTGTAGATCACTCAGCATTTTCCAGACCTCAGGAATTCTAGGATATTGGGACGGTGCTCAGGGCCAGAGTTCTCATGGTCTGCATTACACTTAAAAATTAGCTGGGTCCCAAATCCTCAGCAGGGGCATGCTGTGTTCACATGATGGACAATCCCTCAGGTGTGTAAATGAGTGTCAACAAACTAATCCGCTCCCTCAAATCTTTCATATAAAAGCTATATTTTCCCAGAAATTTTTCTAGAATTTTTCTGGTACGTTTTGACCTTTCTTTCTCTACCTTTAAATTTCTTTCCTCCTTCTCTATCTATTCAAAACAAAACTAACAAAGGAACAATTAACTAACAATCATTATTATTTGCATCGCAGATACAGCAGGTCTCTGATGACAAGCAATATCTCAGTGTTCATTTTCATTACACAGGTATCAAAATCCACTGAAGCTGACTTGGGGAAGTCTACACATTGCTGCCTTCATAGAATTCTGTATTCTGGAAGCATGGAGAACTCCCCGATGCCTGAGACGTGCATGGACCCTCATGGAACATGATATGTGAATATAATCTAATACGTGTATCAGGGAGCTGAAGAGTACATTGTCTTTTCATGTAAATGTATCGGCAAAGTCCCCAGAACTAATTTCTGGAAGCAGTAAGGAAAACTGACAGAGCATGGCAAAGCTGGAGACTTTTTCTTGTTGCTCAGCAGACTGTGTTGAGTGGCTGGGCTCAGCAGAGCACCACACACAGTCAGTAAAAATTGTTGGCTTCACCTGAAGGCTATTGTTATCTCTGGAAGACTGCCTGTCATGTGGATAGCTTTCACGCACAATATGATGTGTGGTATGAGGCAAGTTTTCTGTGATTTCAGCCAGAATGCGAACCCAAGAGCTGCGGAGCATATCTGTGCAGAAATAGCTCAGGGGTAACAAAACATCGCCTCCTGGTGCCCCAAAACCTGGTTCCACTGAGGCTTCTGCAAATGCCCCTTATCCTCGCCTCACTGCTGGCTCCACACTGCTTTGCAATAGGCTCTGTCCAGCTGACATTGCAAAGTCTGCCTTTGAATTTTAGCTTGGGTCAGATGGGAACTTCTAAAGTAGGTCTTGTGATCATCTCCATCATTTACGCTTTTGCTCATGTTGAGGAACTGTCTCAAGTGCATGAACTGGAATTAATTTTGAATAAAAGTAAACCAACTAGATCTGATATGCTCCAAAGAGAAATAGGTACTTGGTCTGTGGGGTTGAACAAAGGATAGTCCAAAGTAAAAATAAATAAATTAATTAAAATTAAAATTTCTTGTAAGGTAGATTTCTGGTCCTCACTGTCAACTGTTTTGCTCTGAAAATCTGCTTCCTCTGGTCTGCACTGTTTGCCAATGTGGATGTAGCCTTAAGGTTCCGCTGAGCTTTTTTTTCCAGTGTAAAAAGATTTTTCTGATGGCTTCAGAAATTGTTCAGTCTATCTGTGGTTCGTGTTCCTAAAGTGTGAAATGGGGAAGATAATACTTAACCATCTTTATCCAACAGTACACATCTCAGATGAAAGCCCAAGCAAGTCAGAAGTGTAGTAATGTTTTAACTGTTACTACATCTCCAGGATCCTCATACAATTCTCTTTAATATAGACATATATTTTAAAGTTGCTAATCTGAACTGTAAAAATACACCAAAGTTGATGGCAATGCACATCATCAAATCCTCTTAATACAAGCTCTGCTTGGTTTCCCACATGATTTTTAGTGCCTGGTAATTGTGGATCAGTTTCCACTGAAATGCTGCTTATTTGTGTATTCAGAAGGGTGAAGGAGAACAGCAGCATCTCTTGTGGTAGCAGACAGTTGCTAGTAGGTGCACTGTCACCCTAAACGAGGTATAAATACTGAATCAAATTTTAGAAATAATGATCTTAACTAGGGCAGTTTGGTGCTGTGAACGTTTCGTGAGAAAACAAAAACAAAATTTGTAGTCTTTTGTTTCAGCTGTTTTAATAATGCTCAAATTTTTTTCAGTGAGGACTTCAGGTCAGTTGGATTGTTTCCATTGAAATGAAAATATAAAGTACTCCTATCCAAATGAAAATAGATTAAAGTGGGTTTTTTCCCCTCCTTTTGAAAAAAACAGAGGTACTTAGTACACAACATAGGAATTGCTTAATACACTGGGATATCAATCCATTTTTGTGGAATTGCAAGAAAGCATGATAAAACACAATTTGCTATTACTGTTGTTGGTAGTACTTTGAACTGGTGAAAGATGCATTCCTTATTATTCAGATGTATTTTACTTTCTGTGTTAATATATGGCAAATATGCAACCAGTTCTATAAGTCCTAGAAAGATTTGAGATTCCCTTCAGTATTTCAAAATTAGGTTTGAGCCATCCTAAGTTTCAGCATGAGTTCTCATTGGCAGCATGATGTTAATAAATCATCAGAGCCCCATTGATCAACTGGCTTATTTAACACTGTACAAACAGCAAGAACTTAAACTGGGCCCCAAGCCCCACTCTTTGCCATTAGGAAAGTTAATAATTTCACACTGACAGGTTATTAAGTTCTCTCTATCCCCAGAGTTAATACAAAAAATATTTAGAAGAGGTTTTTGGGCAAAGAACAAGTTGGGTCAGGTCTGATCCCAGATCGAGCCGATCTGTTCCAGGTGAGACCCTCACTGCTAGCTCTGTTCAGAGCCTCAGCTTCTACCCCTGAAAAATGGGGGAAATTATCTCGGCCCTTACAATGTGGTTACAGATTGACTGTGTCCCATTCATTTCAATCCATTTTCCACTCCTGCTGTAGGATAGCATTCCCCAAGTGCTGTAATCTTTAAGCAATTATCTTAGACTTCAGTCTGACTCGGCTCATTACATGTTTCTCTGCTCTCCATTCCCCGCTCATCTTTCTTTGATGTTGCATTTTTATACATTACTTTCCCCACATGCACTTGTAGGATTCAGCCTGTATTGGCCTTATTAAAACTTTCACTATCTTCATAATGAACTGGCTCTGTTTTCTCATTTCATGTAATGAAAAGAAACCACTGTCAAATAGCAAACATTAATGGCACAAATTTCTGCATCTCACTAAACAGAAACACTTAGATCTTCACCTGATAAATTTAGTGTAATTTGGTCCAACTCTGTCTCCTTCAAAACACCAGCCTGGTATCTAAATTAGGTCTCAGATTAGAACTGCCATCAAGACTCTTTCCTCTAGGGAAAACCAGAAATATTTGGAAAATAATTCAGCCCATACGAGGCGAGTCATTAAATGCAAGGTGAAGGTATGTGAACACTCTCCATGGAGCAGAGGAGCAGCCACAGACCCCTGGGGTCCTGACTTCACATCCTTTGCAGAAGGAACATCCACATATGCCATATTCTTCATCCTGCCAAAAAGGTAATGCAGAGAAGATAAGAAAAAGGGACCGAGGATCATGACTGTCATGGAGATGAACAAGTATTTTTTTCTGATACCAGAAGTGTGGGGATTCAATGAAGGTAACATGCACAGCCTCAGAGGGGACCACGATGGTTCTGCACAGTGCAAGCCTGCATGCTGGGAGTATTAATCCTTTATGGTGCAGGTTAATAGGCAACTGGAGAAGTTTGTGGAAGAGAAATCCAGCGAGGTCTGCTAGTGGGAAGTCTCTAAGCTGCAAAGTTTTGGAGGCTGGCAAAGTTTTCTGGCTAAATATCACTCAGTGTTTGTTCCTTGCTTGTACGAACTCCCAGCCATCCCCTTGGTCACTGTTAAGGCCAACAGGGCTGAACGCACATCTTGCACCAGACCTTGCAAGACCTATTTTCTGATATTCAGTACCTCAGCTGTCTGCCTTTGCTTGGTGGAGGGAGTATTTATCTGTTCATAAAGCGGGGTTACGGGGTCCCTGTGGAGGGAGGGCTGTTCAGACCTACTCGTGGGCCTGCTCTGGCAGCCGAATTGCACCTAGGCATTAATATTCGTTAAAATAAAGTTTCTAATACAGCATTAAATTGAGTTTGAAATGAACGAGCTGATAGAAATGCTATCCGGATGATCACATCTCAGTTCAGCACGACTGGATTTCTTTTCATTTGAGGGAGCTCTGATCTAATTTTTTGTCTTCCCACCAGATTTTTATTTCTCCCAGTTGGCAGTGTATTGGGCTACATTCTGGTAAAACACACAAATATTTTCTAACTGCAAACCATCGTGTTTCAGTGGTCTCAGCTTTTCAGATTGTTATCTGCAACTGCTATTACTATGCTATTGTAACCACCACTTTTTTGCAGATTGAATGTGCTGCTGTTTGAACTCTGATCCCATGGATAGAGTGTGAGCAGCGCCTTTAGTAGGATGGCAAATGCTGTGCTGCTAAACCGTGGCCATAAAATGGGCATTGTTTCTTGGTATGCATTGACCACTGAAAAAAGAAAATAAGCTCTGGTTTTTTTACTAATGGATGAATTATGCAAATTAAAATATTTAACCATTTTAAAGCCTGGAGTGTGGATGTGCTAAGTTGTTTGTGGGATTGAATTTCTAATAACTTTTTTAATTGGAGGTTGAATTCAGGTCCAAATGGGCAGATCTTAATAACCATATAAACCACTAATCACACCACTAGGCAGATCTTGATGTGTCTTCAATAATTAATTCAGCCAGATATCCTTAAATAATTCAGTGTTTTTTAATTAAAGAAAATAGGGTATTTAGTTGATTTTTTTAGTCTGGGGAATATTTATCAACATGATTCCATGCCTTTACTTTTCTCTAATATTTTTTCTTTCCCTGCTTGGTATTTTATGACTTTTGGATTCTTTCTTAGTTAAATATTTTTCTAAGAGCAGAGACTTTGATTTGTAAATGTGCATGTGATCAATACAAACTTATGGCTTCAAAGTGTCCTTATTTATATTTAAATCCTCCCTCTCACCTGCTGTTTGTTGCTTTTTAGTTATGTCACCAATCCCACTGGAGCTCAAAAAATTTAGCTGGTCCTCTCTAAACTCCCAGACATGTTCTTTTCCCATGTACTCTTCCGTCCCTGCAGCTTCTGATGTAAAACAGATTTAAGTTTGTGTAGAGCAGAGGTCAACATGAAAGCCTAAAACAAAACAAAAAAAAAAAAAGCTGGCATTCAACTTTTAGCTCTGGTTCTTATTATAACTCAAAGCTCTATTTTAGTAATTTAAAAATGGTAGTATTGTTCTACATCCATAACCTACCTTTCACCGAGTTTCTTAATGACTGTGATGCCCAGTTTAGGATAAACTTCTAGACTGGCTGATGAGCATTTGGATGAACTGCAGGCAGTTATGCCACAATGGTAAAACTGACAATTATTTTGCAAAATGATCTGTGTGAATTTTACCTTCATTTTGCTTTAGATTATGGCCAAGAGCAAAGCTTTGAACTCGTTTCTCCTATTTCTGAGTAGTTATTTGCAAAATCATGACTTTGGTGAACCTTTGGTATAGGCAGTGGGAGCAGTGGCTACATGAGATCCCTTCAGTGACAGATTTCCTAAAAGTTTATTGCCGAGTGCTTCAAATGTTTATTTTTTTTTTTTTAAGCAGACCAACTTTTTCTGTTCTGTATTTTGCAGTACCACGTCCCTTTCTGAAAGGCTCGGTAAATAATCGTGAGTTAAGTGTTGAATGAGGATTAAATGCTGCACGTTATGGCTCAATGTGTTAGGCCATTTACCAGTGTTGTATATATGTACCCAGCCTTCTGCATTTTTCAGTGTTAATCAGATGGAAATAGCAATTGGAGGTGTAATTCAGTGTTGTGCTTAAGGTCATTAAACCCTGTGGTAATGGGTAAATCCAGAGCCTGCTGTGGCTTTACCAGGCAATTTGGCAAAGAAACCGGTGCTATTTTACTGAGATGATGCGAGCTGGACAATGACTGCAACCCTGCTAAGGGACAAAGCCCCACTGTATCAATCTGCTGCATTTTAACCTACATGGAACATGTCCAAGGTGACGAGGATCTAACCCGAGTGCCCACTGGCCTCTCCTCTTCTTGGGAGGGGAGTGTACCCAGAACAGGCCTAGAGCTGCTCCTCGCTGAGTGCCAAGAGTGTTTGTCCTTCTGCTATTCAGTTCAACCATCATCTCAGGAGTAAATGTCTGTGGTGAAACTGCTTTTTTCACAGGAGTTTCATTCATGCAAAATGAATCCTGAGATGAGATAAGTAAAGGAAGGTACTCACTGTAATAATTAATTATAAATCAAAATAGAAAAAAAGTATTGTAAATGTTTAGGCCTTATCCTGTAGTGGGTTTGAAATCAGACTGAAGTTAGAAGGACACAAGAGGTACGAGCCCCTTCATGGGAGCTCAGTAAAGACTGTAGCCTGTACTCTGCAAAGTCGAAGACTAGGTCTCAGCTGTGAGTTTGGTATTGATTTAGCACCTCTTTTGCTTCTGGATAAAAGCGAGCATTCTTTCTTCAATGGTAATTTATCGCCCCTGTGGTAGGGATGGCTTCTTTGTGGAGACAGAAGATAGGGTAGAATTTGGAGAGCAGATTAAAAAGGCACTGGTGAAACAGAGTCCTCTGAAAAAGTGGATGGAGGGGGTTTTATGCCTGATAGCTAAAAAAACATCATGGCCCTGGGGCCTCCAAATGTGTTTGATTCTTTTGTGCGCAATAAGGAATTTGAGCTCTTTGAGCATTTTGGGGAAGGTCAGGTGGTTAATTTTGAAGTGTTTGCCACAGCTGTGTAAATGTTAGAGAATCCTGTGAGGCCTTGAACGCATATTATAAACTCAGGAGCTCCGAGGTGGGCGTTGTAAGAGGCAGGACTTTATCACAAGAAAACTGTTGATGGAAAGGGAGAGTCGTTTACAGATGATTCTGAGATGGAAGGAAGGAGAGCATAAACTGTCATGCAATTTGGATCTTAGATACCATGGGGTATTCAAGTAACAGCTATTCTTTAGAATCCACTGAAGATTTAAGATTATTTTAATACTTCTCATTCCTTGCTCAAGAGCTTTGTTAAGCATGCCAAACAGCAGAATATTTTGGAAATTTCAACAAATGTTATTGTTAACCCCAAAATGCTTAAAAATCATGAATTCAATTTCAAAAAAAGCTTTAGAAATTTAAAATAATAGAAACAGTACATGCAATACGTGTTTGTGATAATGTGGCACATTTTCAAGCAGTCTCTGATATTATTAAGGGTTATATACCTTGTCTCTTTATTGTTAGACTTAATATATTGTATATCCTCCATTGCAACAGAAAAAGACTGAATAACTGAGACTTGCATATAATCTTAAGCTGGCAATATTGTCCAGAAGGCAGTATTTTTCCTTCAAATCTGGCAATCCATCTTCACTCTTGTTTCCATACTAATTACTCATCCACACTATTGTATGCTGCTTAAAGTTAGAAAACTAGAATTTCCCCGTCCTATTTCTACTCTTTTGCATTACAGTATTGAAATATGGCTGCTCATAATCTTGAGGATTTTTTAAATATTATTTTTTTGTGATGAAACCACCAAAAAGAAATTTTGATACTCTCTGGTTAGAGTAGAAGGTGATCACATTCAGTCTTGTGTATGATCAGTGAACTTGTCTGGGCAGTGTTACGGTGTGAGAATGGGTTAAGCTGAAGAATGTGGTAGAAGATTTTTAATTATTTTGAGGTTCACACATAGGAAAACAAGATTTAAAAAAAATCCTACCTTTGTTGTTAATGCCATTGTTTTGGAGCATATTATGTACAACTCTAGAAGTAAAGCTTTGCATTTCAATGGACTTGCAATTCTTCCTTTGGAAATACAAGATGCAGCCCTGAAACTACTACAGGTCTTCATCTGAGTATTAGATCACATCCTGTTGAAAGAAACATTCTCTCAAGAATGTTGTTCATTGGCTAAATTTTCATCATCATCAAGGGCTCAGGTAAGAGTTCACATGCCTTTGGACTCCTCATATTCAAGCAATTGTTGCATAGAAATATGGCAATGCATTGCAATTTGTTTGCTGGAGTCTCAGATTCTGTCCCCCTTATTGTCCTTCCATAATTACTTCATAGAGGTTCACCGAAATAAATATGGGTATTTACAGGGAGTTGGCTGTCTCCACTCACAAGCAGGACAATCAAGACACTATTATTTTCATGAAAATTCTTTTTAATGCTTAAAAAGCTGCATTATAATTACTTAAACTGGGGTTTTTTTCTTCCTTTTTTTTCCCCCTGCAGTTGGAGTTAAGTAAGTGAAAATTCTGTCTTCAGAATCTCAAGTTTCAAAAGCAACATAACTCTGGATTTTGGATGGTCTGACTTCCTTTTCCAGGGATGTGTCAAGTCCAGTATTTCAGTTTGAAACACTGATGTGACAGACTGCCATAATGCAATGTGTTTAACCACCTCAATGATGCATCAAGTGAAAGGAGTTCCCAAAGATTCAGTTCACACATGCACACACACACAAAAAAAATGAGGGATAAACAGAATGGGAAGCGGAACATAAATCTTTTTCACATAGTTTGGCACAAATTCAATTATAATTTGTAAATGTTCAATCAATTAGACCACTCAGTTGTTTAACTTATAACTTTGAAGGCAGATTATCTTTTCCAAGAGGAAAGCTTCTCTTAACTGAGACCTTTTATGTTAACTGCTCCAGAAGGAAAATGCTACATGAATAGAGATTCAGGAGAAAAGTGTGTAATACCAGAATGTCTTTGGCTGAATTTCAAGATTTTCATAGGAATAGGCTAGTTAAACCTTTAAACTGCCAAGTGACACACGAACACTCCCCCGGCAGAAGAAAAAAGAAACCCACACTTTTTTCCCCCCTTACATTAGAAATAGTAATCTAGTGTCTTTATAATGTCTAATATTTAGAGTGATAATTCAATATTAGTTGCAGGTACATTTGGAAATTGAAGAAACTGCATGAAAGCCCATTACTTTGTCCTTAATTTTCCACTTTCAGAAAGAGTCTCACTTTCACACTGATTTTACTCGTAGCCTCTCTAAGTTCAAAACCTGTCAATTCTCATACAAAATATCATAGTCTTCATACCTTATCAATAGTCACTTCCCAAACCTTGGGAACTGCATTTGCACGGCTTGGCTGGCACCTGGGTGCCATGGAGGGAAGACCTGTAAACATGGAGATACAGAAAGCTAAGAATGAGAAGGGAGGGAGATAAATACCAGGTGATACACAACATGCACTGTTGTGTTTTTTGAGTTCCAGCTCTGTCATCAGGGCTGGAAGAACCCTTATTAAATGTTTTTCCCTGCTGCAGGGGCAGAAAGCAGGAACACTGGTGGGTTTGGCAGTCCCATGATGGCACTAGAAGCAACAGTGACACACTGGAATTGGAGGTATGCTCCCTCTGCAAACCTGCAGGGCTAGTTCATTGAATACATTTTATGTGGACAAACCAGAGCTGTCTGCAGTCTGGGAGCAGACTGGAGCAGTTCATGAGTGGCTGTGGTCCACTGACAAAACAACTGAAATATTGTTCAAACTGAAAACACTGCATTTACTCTCTCTCCTATTGAAGGCAGTCGCTGTGTTGGCTGCACAAGGATTTTGACTGAGCACTGAACATGCAGACCAAAACTAAATCATAACCAGAGTCTGTCTGAAACCTTGTCTGCCAACAAGCACAACAGAAATGATGTCTGTCCAAGCACTGCTGCCGCTGGGTTAGGATATATGGTAAGGCTGAACTGCCTCACTAACTCTGGCTGAGTGCAGGAGTCTTGGCTGCCTGCGTTTGACTGCATGTAACCTTTTCAAAAGCACCCAAATATCTTGCAAGCCTGAATCTCATTGAAAGGCAGATAGCTGAGGGGTGACTAACACAAACGACAGCCTAAATGCAGTGAAATTGCCTGGAATGGTCTCATAAATCTCAGAGCTCTCTTTTTGCCCGAGTTGAGGTAGTTGTACTCTGTGGAAGCTGCAGAGTTACCAGCTGAGTGTTAAACAGCGTTTAGTTGGCCAAAGCTGGCTGATTTTTGGAAGAGCGAGTGGCTGCTAGTTTTTTCGGCCTCCAGTTGCCCATGTCTGTTGATCTCCTGTGGGACTCTGCACCGGCCACGAGACACTGGTCTGTAGGTGCGTGGTGCTCCTTGCCTGCTCCACGCGCCACCCAAGGTGGTGCTGAGTGTGGAGTGCTCCCACAAAACCTGTGGCATGCCAGCCCTCTTTAATTCAGTGAGGACTGGAGGATTTTTTCCCTGTGGATCTTTTACATGCAAGTCAGGCTTCACATAGCCCACAGTCAAAAGGAAAAAAAAGGAAAAAAAACCCTTCACTACAGAGACAAATAGCAACATGTGGCTGGAAGATAACAGAAATGTACATGCAAGTGCAAAAATTAAATATGGAAATATGAAAATGAGGTTGTTTTTTTTTTCCTAAGCAAAAGAACTGATTCACTTTTCATTGCTGGAAATTGCATGGGGTTTTATTTCCTCAGCAGCTGATCTCAGAAAAACAATTTATAAAAAAAAATATCCATAGATAAGACGCACCACCACTGTACCCTGACTTTTTGGTTTGCTTTGAAAGTGGGAGTCTTTTGCAAAACTTTGCAGCTGGCCTGAAAAACAACAAAAAAGATAAAGGCAAAAGAGTACATTAGAACTAAATGTGCAGAATGCAGATGTGCAGCCTTTCTGCCTTCCCTTCTCTGCCTTCAGTGTTCCTGCAGTGTCATACCTTACCAAGGAACACTACATTTCTTTTAAAAGACAGTTTCTTCATTTTTCACTGTCATTTTCTGCAGCTCCTCCCTCTCTCTGTATTCCTTCTCCCTGCCTGCAGCCCACATCTTTGCCAGACAGTTAATGTAAAAATGATTACCTCAGCTTCTTGCAGGCTCTGCCCCTGCTCTGTGGTGGTTTAAACAAGCTGCCTAGCTGCTGAAAAAAAATCACAGTGCTCAGCAACCAGGCTGGGTGTCTCCGAGCCACATCATGCTGGAGGTGGCTGTTAAGAGCTGCCTCCAGGAGCAGCAGAGAGATAGATAGAGACTCCAGTGTTAAAGAGGCAGACTGTTGGGATCACTCTGTTCCTTCTCCTGTTAATGACTCAGTCTGTATTTACAGAGGAATAAAGTAAAAAAAAACCCCACCCGTGGTCCTGTAATTTTCATTAGTCCCCAAGAAATGAAATTATTGAAGTACTCTTTGGAAGAGAAGAAAATGAGTTATCTAGGCTTCCTCTTCCCATGCAAGGATCTTTTATGATTTTTGCCCATATTGCATTTTTAAGTGCATGGTGCTGGGACTGTCCCTCACCAGGGGCCTTTGCTGTGTCAGGTACAATTAGAAATTAAGGCTAATTGGGGTCAATCTTCCATTATATGAAGCAAAGTGATAGGGAAATGAGCTTTCATCTGAAGGTTACTGGTCCTGGCCTGTGTGTGGAGGCAGTCCTGACTGGAAAGAAACACAGGCCCATTTTGCACTTACAGACACCAAATTTTTGGGGTGCAAAAATTAGCAGTGACTGCTAGGAGTTTTCCTATCAGTATACATCCCAAAAACTGCTAGTGCTCCAAGTCTGAAATTCATTTTTTGCCCTGTAAAACACCAGAAAACACTTTCTATTTAAAAATTTTAAAAACACATGCAGTTTGCTGGTTAATTAGCTTCAACATTATCTAAAAAGGCAGCTTGACAGCTTTCCATTCAACAAACAATAAATAATCTAAAATAGCAGTGGTTTAGCAGTCCCATGCTATACAACATGAGCCTCATGACAGCCCACCCCTCACGGAGGGGTGCAGGGCTCTGCGGTGTACCAGCAAAGGCCATTAAAAATAATTAGGGAATCTTGTCCCATCTCTTTCCCATCTGACTAATAACAAGTTGTGCTTCAGAGCATGCTGTTCTAAAGACTGGAGAAGGCAGGACCAAAGTTAAGCCTAGAGGTGTACATGCCAGGCATACCGGGAAAAGAAAGGGGAAAAGAGTCTGCTCCTTTCCTTGGGTGTGTTGTAATATGCAGACCTCAAAGCAGAACTGAGGCAGCCTTGGCTGGTGTCCTTGCAGACATTCTTTTCCAGCATTCCCCTTGCTTGGCTGTTATTGCTGTTATTTTCCTTTGGGTTTTTTGGGTGGAATCTCAGGGAGCCCCAGCCTGCAGGATGTTGTGAGTGCAGCAAATGCACCCAGTAGAAGCTTGTGCTCAGCAGCTCCACGTCTGATGGCCTTCCGTGGTGATGTCTCCTGGTTAACAAGGTGCTCAGGACCCTGAGCAATGGGTATATGAACACAGAAGGGAGTAATCAGAGAGAAAATTCTATGGTTTTTATAGTTCATGTAAGTCTAAAGGGATTAGGTTTTTCTTCTTTCTTTTCTTTTTTGGCAGAGTAATATCATTATCCAAATGAGGCAGGCATCCTTTTATTGCCCTCCATTCGCTTTTCATTGTCACCCATGCACCATGTTCCCACAACTTGTGCTTTACTTTGCACGGGTATTTACTATTCTCCAATTGTTTCCACGACTTTGTGATCTGATTTTCTCTGTTTCCTTCTCTTTATGTTTACTTTTCCCTTACAATGCTTCTCATTAAACTTTTTCTTCCACTTGACTAACTCCTTTCCAATTGTTTTTACTTTCTAGAGAGCATCTATAATTTTCCTGAGCTAGCAACAGACTTCTGATTGACCACTCCTCAGCTTTGAACAGTGTCCTTTACGATCTCAGATGTATAAATTGTGTAGCTTAATTTCTCTTCATCTTCCACCACACAGTACAGTTCCTTTAACCACTCCTCCTGGTTTCCCCAGGTCAACTGATCACGTTCAGAGACCCTGGAAGGGTAACCTGCCCTGAAGATTCCTGGTACTTCCTCATTTCCTGAACAGGAAACTGTTGACTTTCATCTCCTCACTACCACAGCTAACTCCAGGCATTCATTCAATACTCAATATCGTGTGACTCAGAAGGAGATTATGAGATAGACTGCTTCTTATGTTTAAAAGGTGGACAAAATGGTAAAAGCTTTCCATTTTGCTTACTCCTGACTTGCTCCAAAAAGATGGGAAAGTGGAGACAAAGACAGTTCCATACCGACTTAGAAGGTTTCAGTAATGAGAGAGGATTGCTCTGGTCTGTCCTGCACCTCTCCATGATGCCCTGAGGGCCATGAATATCTGAGTTCCTGTGAGCACTGGAGCAGTTTTCCTTCCCTGGCTTGTCAAGGGCTTGGTGGAGAACGAGTCAAAGTACCGTGCACATTCTGAAACCAAAGGCAAATCAGACCCTTCTTTACTACACTGAGCATTCATTACCAAATTTCAGAGCACATGTTCCTTGGAACGATTGCTTAAAGAAGGCACAGATAAAAAATGAGGAAGTATGATGCATTCTTTGTATATGATTCCTCTCATAGCATAGGGGGAGGATGTACAAAACTACAACGAACTGACATGCAGTAAGTTAAGTGGGCTCATACCTCATATATTAAATAAACAGCTCTGCTAGAGAAGTATAACTGACCACAAGGCCTTTACCAGCTTTTATAAGAGCAAAATAGGCTATCTGATATTTACTCAGTTCTTTGCTCTGTTTTGGAAAAACTTTGGAGTTACCTACCTTAAAGTTTAAAAAAAAATCAACACAAAAACACACCACGCACAGACAACCAAAGGAGAAGGAAAAAAAAAGAAAACCAGAAATACTTTCTGCTTTCTAGTTCTTGTAGTTTCATTTAAAAATAAATCTCTGAGTACAACCCAAGGTGAGAATTGTTTTATTGTATCAAGGAAGTAGTCTATATATTGTAGCACCATATCTCTGGCAGGAGCCAGGGTCGAAATATTCAGTTGAAGACACAGAATTTTGTGATAGCAAAACTGCTTTAGACCCAGGTCTTTTATTTTCCAGTAATTCAAATTAACTATTGTAATGATGGAGGTCCTTGTGGCATACAAGCATTGGATTTCTGTTTATTCTGTTGGGTTTAACCTGACTTTGGGGAAATAATGTGATACTGCATATTGACATCCTAAATATCCAAAGTGAGGAAAAAAAGGGTTTCCTTGTTATTGGTTTTGAATTTGTATCTCTCTATTATCACTTCTTGTCCTTGTGTTATAAAACAAGGAGAACAGAAGCACTGGATCCGTATTCTCTGGACCAGCCATGGTTTCACGTACTTTTTATCACATTCTAGAGGAAGCTGTGCTATTGTTTTATACAATGCCAGTAGTACCACAGCACTTCAAACAGATCTATGAAATGCAGTTCCTTCTGTCCCTGCTGTTATAATTTCCTAGGACATTAGAAAAGATCCTGAGCCCGAAAAGTTGGATTAAGATCTCCACTTCTCCAACAGCTGTGTTCGCCCTCTTTCTGTCATTTGTTTTGCAGTTCTTGGTCAGCCTGGGACAGGTTACAAATAGTCTCCCCCATCCTAACAAGCAGGCAGGTCCAGAGGCAGCTGGTTTTGCTGTTGTGCCCTAATGAGTGAATGACTGAGCCCTAAAGAAGGTAATTTCTTTTCTCTTATCCATTATGTAGCATCAAAACCTGAATTCAAAACTTTCTGCAGTTTTAAGAGGTCTTCCCTCAGTGTCAAGGGGTTTTTCTGAGCAAACTGTGCACCTGATACTACTCAGACCCTAATTACTGTAAGTCAGGCATTTATTTCTTTCCACAAGAAACCCTTTTGTGTTATTAAAATACAAAAATGCCTAACTGACTGACTTCCATATAAAGGGGGAGGGGAAGCAGCCACACATAACTTGAGTTACTCGAGCATAAGCTATTTTTATTCAATTGAGCCCTTTAGTTCAGATTAGGATCATAGCTTCCTTTGAATGTACAAGTTACTTTGAGTTCTTAGTTCAGTGTTGAAAAACTAACACTTCTAGACATCCCTGACAAGTTCAAATAAAAATCCATTAGGAACTTCTGAATATAAACCTCACTGAAAAGTTGAACTTACAAAAGTGCCCGTCTGCAGTGTATAGGAATCTTTACAGGAAAATAAGGAAACAAGCTAAAGTAGCAGGGGAAAAGTCTTGTTTGTATTTTGCATCTTAATACTGGGAGAAGAAGCCCTGTAGGTTATAGCAACAAATTTGTAATGGATGCGGAGAAAACAGTGGAAAGGTTGTGGTGATAGAGAGTGGTACATGCATTTTTTTCTTCTTAAATCTCTGTGTAGTAAGAGGCATTTGCACCAGTGTCAGATTCTCTTAGAAGACTATTGGTTGGTTTGCCTGTTTATTTATTTATTTGTCATATATGACAAAGGAAATCTATTTTGTTATAGGCTAGATTCATATAATGATAATAAATGACACAATTTTTATGCTATTACTCCACTGTCTTAATAAAGAAGGGCACTGTTTTAACAGATGGAAAAGTCAGAAATGACCAGGAAGAAAAAAAATATAAAGCCAAAACTCTTCTCTAAAACTAATATGTCTGAAGGAGGTTGTAATTATTTCCTTCTCTGTAACTTACAGCAACATATTGAAAGTTAATAAAGATAAATGTAACATTTACTGGGTAATAAGAGATTGTGGAAGGAAATAAACAAACGTAGGATATAGTGCATCTAAGTAAACACAAAGGTTGTAAAACCTTCAAACTCAAATATCAAGAGCACTGCAAATTAATGCTGCACACAATAGACCCTTTGGAAGCTAACTTAATCCACCCCCATGTATCTACATGAGGGCCATGCATAACAATGCATGAGCTGGATTTCCATTAGAGTTTCCTCTGCAGGCTGTCAGTTGTTTGAAGAAATAACAATTTCCTAGGCATGAAAGCTTTTTCAGAATGTTCCCACTGATGTGTAATAAAAGTGACTTTACTTTTTTTCCTTCCCCCCTCTCCTTCAGCCCCTCCCCCTGAGATGTGACTTCTGGGGGGGGAAGAGGATGGACTTAGACCCTTGGCCCCCTACCAGTTTACCTTGCCTGGATTATCAGTGCAGGTGTTAAAATAATTGAAGGTGTGGTAGAAGATACAACCCCTAATAGCTTTTCCTATATGGAGATTACCTAGGTAGAGAATGCCAGAGTACCTGAAGAATAGGCAAGTGAGTACCTTATTAACATAGCACCATTCAGCGGCAGCTGCATATCTGGAAAAAAAAAACCTTTAAAGAGCCTATTCATCTATGTTAATGGGCCCATTGCACAGTACATTGTGTGGGAAATTAAGTCTCTGGCTGTGAACTTCCTGTGCTGTGCAAGCTGCCTTGACTCTTTTTTATTGCTTCAGTGTTATTATCTCCTCCTGGAAATAAAAACAATCATGTTCTCACATTTGAGAAGCCAAAACATTCCCAGATAACAAACTGGTTGAAAGTTTCTTTTGTTTCCCTTATTAAGTGAAAAAATATGTTTTGAAATTAAAGTAAACCCTAAATTAACATCAAAGCCCATCAAATTAGCTGAGCTGTCATACGCATGACAATGTTGGGTTTTCTTTTTTTCCCCCCCTCCCCTGTAAAATACACAATTTAAATTGCTTTCGTATTTATTGTTCCTTCCTTGGAATTAATTTTTGCCACAAAATATGTTAATTTATTCAAATGAGACATGATTTTTGAATGTTTGACTGGCAAAAGAACTGCTTTCCTGCTGAAAGACTGAGGTAGAAAATAACATTTTTTTTTTAAAGCATTTCTCAAAAATATAGCCTCTTTCCATTTTAGCAAAGAGTGGACCATTTCTTTTAAAGCAGGTCAAGGAAAACATATTTTTAAAAATTGCTTATTCAACTTCTTTTCAAGCTTTGTCATGAATTTGAGAGTAATATACAAGGTTGTGCAGTCTGTATCACCTTCAAGAAAGAATTATCATCAAATATTTAAACAATTTTCCATCCTCTCTTTATGATCCAAGTGCTGCACATTGCATCATCGTCATCATTATCATCATTATCTTCATCATGCTGATAAAAGGACTAATGATCAATACTAACTGATTACAACTCAATTAAGGAGGATCTTTTCAGTGTAAATTTTTTTTAATCTTGCCTCTTCTAGCCCTTCTGCATTTTCAAGTTAACTTAATATGTTCCACTATTTAACATGTTTAATGAGCATACTGGAATATAAGTAAAATCATTATTTAATGTGCTGTATTGCTTCCACGGTACGTACTCAACTTCCCTTGGGCAACGGGAACACATAAAGAGCAGCCAAAAAAACCCGAAATTTTGCGGTTAGAAAATGGAAGTTCTTGATATTAACTGCAATAGAATTTATCTCTTTAGACAAGCAGCTGTCTAGAAGCCTTGTAGAGATGGCCAGGAGAAGCTCTGAATCAGTCACCACGCAGTAGAGAGCATGAGGAAGCCACCGTGGGATCAGCCTCCCAGTACAAATCATCATTTTATCCAGTCTGTCTGCACAGACATCCCTTGCAACCATCCTATTCTTTTTCATCAGAACGTTGTCTGTGAGCTCTTTGGGGCACGGATGGCTTGGCACACATGGCACCTTGCTCTGTTTTCTGTGCTTGATAGTGCTCGACAGTGTTATCATAATGCAAATTATTGTTGTTCCTGGTAGGGACTGCACTGAGTGCTCTTCGCTTATCTGCAAGTCTGACAAGTGATAATACAGTAACATCAGAGAGGAAATCAATATTTCATATTAGTTAATGATTTAATTATGGAAATTCTTCCCTTAATGCCATTTGTTAACTAAAGTCACCATAAATTGTATTCTGTTCAGCTCATCTTTCAGTGGCACTCGGAATTACACCTTCCTGACATTTAGATATTGGAATATTAAACAGATTTCTCTTTCCAGTCCGGTCCAACACTTTGTTCACAACGCAGACCATCTGGGAATGTGCACCCATTAATGATCTGGGAGGCACTGTTAAGAGCTTGCATATTTTAAAAAGTCGAAGAAAATTAGAACTGCAGGAACACCAACATATCACATTCTCATTACATCAGTAGATTTGTCATCCACATTATTACTTTTTTCCAGTGGTATCTTGCATTGTATTTTTTTCCTCTTTGCTCATGTGTTTATTTTTTAAAACAACATGCAACTTTTTTTCCTTTTTTTAAGGCTGGCATTGCATGTTTTCTAGTGTGCCGTTGAGAGTTTAAAAATACAGAGTGAAGTCCCAGGCTAGCAATTCCCATTTAGTCACTTTTACACAGCAATACTGTTTTTATACAGCAAGCATGCTGTTGGCATTTCAAGAATCACAGAGGCACCAGTAATTTGGGTGCAAGCAAAATTTTTTGAAGCTATTCCTGTAAAGATAATTCAGATTAATGGGCCATTTACAGTCTTGCTAACTTACTAACTGGCTATGTGCTCTAGGTAATCAGGGTGACATTACTGCCGGCACAAAAATGACATCTCGTCATCAGAAATTTTCTTCATTGGCATGGAAAATGCCAGGCACATCACCTCTGACTGTGTGGCCACCACATCTATTAACCTTATTGATTTGGAGTCATGCTGTGGCACACTGGAAAACTACTCCCTGCTGAAAGACTCAAGTGGATCAATCCTGAACCATGAACAAAAACTCAATAACTAAATGTAGTAGGCACCTTTCTCCATTAAGTATTCCTCAAAGTAAATCACATTAGAGAACATCACTGTGAGGAACTTACCTTGGGATTCCATGATCTCCCAGAAACTAACAGGGAAAATAGCAAAATAGGAAGGCAAAAGATTGCATATTGCTAAACATATCTCTCGATCTTGTTCTCAAATATCTATCTTTCTACCATGATATTTTAATTTTATTCTACAACTCTGTTCCCCTTTCTAAGCCTTAAAAAATTTTCCTTGCTGTTTGTTTTTCATGATGATTGTCCCTGGTAAGTCATCCGATGACAGATGACTACGAAAAAGAAAGTTTTCTATCCTTTATGAACCCTTCAGCATTTTCATGTATTTATCAGCATTCATTTTTGAGACCCTCATTGTGACGGGGTTTGAAAATGAAACAAGCCATCTAACTCCTTTCAGCCCCATACAGTTAACAAAGAAGGCAACAAAAGGACTTCCAGAGCTTCATATTTCCTGACAAAAGATAGAGGACGGCAGCAAGCCCCATTCATATTTAAATGTTCCTGGCTTTGGAATTAAAAGTCCATCTTTCATGTTACCATTTCCGTTCCTCACTTTTTGTTGGTGTTTGCTGGCAATGAAAACTCTGTCCCAAACATTAATGTGACTCTTCAGTTCAGTCTGCAGAACTTCTGTTCTTAGAAAATATTCCTTGTCACAGACAACTGAAGATTTCTTAAACAGCCCTTGCAAATCGTTATAGCTTATAATTGTCTTGCAAAACCGATTTAGGACAAGAAAAGTGTGGGTGCAACCACTCTGTGCACATGTGAGTAATGACTGATTATAGCTGAATAAGTTTTTTAAAGGGGCCAGAGGGACCCTTCTCCTCAGAAAAATTACTTCCCTGAGTAAGGGGTACAGGATGGGACAGGATCATTTCTGTTGCTCAGTACTGCTACAACTTTGATTTTGCCCAAGGGTCTGATCAGCTAAAACAGCTAAAAACTTGACAGCTAAAACCTGCAAGCAAAGGGTTTAATTTTGCATTGGTTTTGGTGTTAATGAACAGAGCAAAGTTCATAAAAAATACTCCTTGCACTGTGTTCAATCCTGCCTATCGTCTGTATACATATTTGTATTACGTATTTTAATATTTTATTTCAAAGACAATTCTGCATTCTGCAAAAAAGGGGAAATAAAATGCAATGACATATTAGAAAATATTATCAGTTACTTGGGAAAAAGTGATTTCTCAAAGCCATGTAAAAGTCTGGAAAGTATTCTTTTTATTCCTTAGGAAATAACCCTGGGTATCTAATTAATATCCTGAAATTAAGGCCATTTATCTGAAAAACTGAAAAAAAATCTATATATGCACCAAAGTTCAGTGTTTGTCCCTGAGCTCTAACACGAGCTATACTGTGCGAAAGTCTAACATGGGATACACCATATATCATCTCTATTTAGAGCCCCTAGGCAGGAAGTATGGATAAAAAAAATAATCAAAATTACTGTTTTTCTTTACTGAAAGCCCTCTAAGGAATTCATTGGAATGAGTTCTGTCTGCCCATCTAATTGATAATTATTTAATTAGCAATTTATAATGATAATGGGATTTTACCCCCCACCAGTCCATCTTGTCTGTAAGAAAAATATAAGTAGACAACCTTATGTATTACTTTACCACTTTCAGCAGTTGGCACAAGATATTGTGGGCCAGCGTTGTGATTTCCTACAGTTAAACCATAAAAGCAATGTATTCATATATTTCCTTTGCCCACAGTGTTTCCTTTTCTCATTACCGTGGGTGACTGGCATTCTCACAATGTGTGTGGGTGCACAGGCTTGTTGTGTCACCGTGGACAGTTCTAAGAGCAGCTTCATTAGTTCTTTTTACAACAAAAGCTAGGTTTTTTTTCCTGCCTTCTCTTTCTTTCCCGTAGTTGGCATGCCGGTTGAATTTTTCTTGGACCCCCTGCTTGACTTTTTTTTAGAGCTCCTTTTGAACAGTGCAGCAGTGTGAACACTAGGAATTGTAACTGATAGACTGTTTGCAGGAGAACTCATGAAAGTTCTCTTTGTTCACTTCACATCAGCCAGGTTTATGCAGACCCTCCCCCATCTCAGGGAAAAGGAAATCCACTTTTAATTATACATTGATGGGAATCACTGTATAGTGAAATTGCATCAAGTGGAGAATGCCCACTTTATTCTCTTTTATCTAAGAATCCAAAAGAAGCACTGGCGTAAAAAAAAAAAATGGATATGCAAGCATAGACTTCCCAATATAGAGCAAGGCCTCCTTAATTTAAATCAATCTGCCAACTCCACTTCCAGTCCTGATTAAAATTTTCAGCTGAATCTTTGCACTATGATGGTGTCTTGTCTTTAGTCCTTGAGCCTGGAAAGTCTTCTTTTTGAGACCTTACTGAAAAAAAATTCCAAAAACCTATACTTTTTAATGTGAAAGGAAAGAGTTGTAAGCATAAGATATTTTAAAAATTTGAACTGAATATAGATATTTTTCCCCTTTTTTTTTCCCTCAGACAAGCATATTGAAATTGTGTAGAAGAATCCTAAGGACAAAAAGAAAGGAGATATATCTGGTGGTAGAATGAAGAGATTACATAACCTGGTGAGAAGTGTAAGTAAACAAGAAAAGCACTTTGTGTCATTTTATGTTGTTGTGCCCAGTGAAATGAATGGAAAAAAATTTCAGCAGTACTTACAGGGACCTCTGAGATTATAAATCATTTGAGTAATCTGCTAATAAATATGTAATGTTAATTTACTTTCTTTCTTAAATCAATATCGCAAGATACCATTAATAGAGACAACGAAGCAGGATATTCTGCTTTACTGTGTATGCTATCAAAGTTTACTATGGTTATATTTGTCTTTTGAATATTCCAGTACAAAAAGGAAATACTGGCATTTTTCTCGGGCATTTAGTGAGGAAAGAAATATTTTTGAAATTGTTCTTGAAGATCTTTTTTTATTATTATTCTTTCTTAAATCACGTTATCTTAGTTGTTCCAATTCCTTTATTTTATACAATTTAGTAGCTGGGGGGTTTTTTGATATTTCCTGACAAAAAAAAGTTAACACCTGCAACGGAAGTGTTGTGAAGACCAAAGAAAAAGCAGTCTGCCTAGAAATATTGTATGATTCTGCCCTTATATGTTTAAGCAGAGTCATGTAAAGGGAGTTGGGTAAGACAGAAATGTTCTCCATGGATATTAGGGGGAATTGGGGCCTGGCAAATGAAAGAAGATGATGTTGCTAGATCTTACCTCAAAGACAAAGTCCTGATTACCTCAAGGCCAACGAGAACAGTGCAATTCTGTCTCGCAGCAACGCCACGAACGTGTTGAGCTGTTGATGGACCCTTGTCTTAGGGAAACGTATCTGTGCACTACAAGTACAACCTAGGAAAACTCCATCCACTTTCCACCACCAATACTGGATACACTCCTCTGCTGCATGGTCAGGTCAAAAATGAATGACTAATAATTCTTTTGGCCCCATACAGATTGAGACTTCTCTACTTATCCCAGATTTTCTTCCAAGAACCTTCAAGTGTAACACTACTTCTCCCCCAGCAAAGGTCTGAACAAGAGAAAAGCATGTGAATATAGCCGGGGGGGGGATGAGGACCTGGATGAGGCAGAGATTAAAAATTATGTAGTCTTAAAGGAACTGACTTGGAACTAATCCATGGCTAGTCTTCTAGTCTAGAATATCCAGTAAAAAACAGCTGTGAGCCTGGTAAGTCTCCTCTGAACTTCATTTCTTTACTCATCTGCACTTCTCCAAGTTATCTACAAATATGTGACAGAGAAGTTCTAAGAAGATCAGGAGTTTTCCACAGAGATTTTTATTTATTTGTTGGGGCCATGAGTTTCCAATTTGAACATAAGGCTGGACCCAAGTCTATAAGATTACAAGAGTCTGTCCAGCAGGGGTCTGCTACGCCACAATGGGAACATCATAATTTTCCAGATGGTCATAGTTTCAAAGAACAAGGAAAAAAGGAGACATTTAAGAGCTAAATACTAATTATTTTGGATATTTTTTGGCAAAACGAAGCACCTTGTGATGTTATACCACATGAGGCAATTTGAAAAGGTTCATTAATCCCCAGGAAAGAAAGGAAAGACTTTTAAAACACAAATCCCAGTCAGATCCCAGGACTAAATCTAAAATTATTCCGAATAGGCAGCAGGTCAGCTTCCAACCAAAAGAGATTTCACTGTAGCCAACCACTAAACGACACAGAAGCATGGAAATTGAGGCCAAAGTACTGGGGAGACTGATCCATGCAAAGAAGCCTCAAGAAAAAGACTACAGTGGAACAACTGATGCACAGCAGGAGTTGCCTGGAAGTGGTGCCTCTCTGCCTGCTGTGAGGGAATCATCCAGGGAGAAAAAGATGGGAATGGAACTGACTTGGGAAAGGCTGAAGGCGGGGGCCTGAGAATCAAAAAGGTAACTTAGAAATATGGTAAAAAACTAAACCTTAGGATTGATTGTTCTGGTTTGCTTCCTTTTTACATCCATACTGAAGGTTATTTAAGAGTCCTCAAAGACCAGTCTGAGGTTTGCTGCTGAGAATAAAGCCACTGAGATGGATAATGTTCTTACAACAAAAGAGTTAAAAAAAAGTGGGAACATTTTCTTGTCATGACTTCGTTGTCTGGATTCTCTATAGCTCTCCTAGAATAGACCAGGGCCACTCCTGCTTTCAGTGAAGTCGCTCGTTCATTTACTCCCTCATTCAGTTTAGAATCAGGACTTTTTTTCTTTAAAGTTCAGAAAAATGTAGTTCAGCAAGTTTCCTTCTGTGGAGAACTTAGGATCACTGTTTGAGAGAAAAGCCCTTGAGGCTGACGTGCTTTAGTCGGAGTTCTGCTGAACTGAATTTGCACATTAAGTACTGTACCTTGCTCTTGCCTGCTGAAGCATCCCTTCAGACTACATGTGTGCATAAACAAAGGAAAACGGGATACAACCTCAGGATTTCTGCTGTGTCATCTATGAGGAGGCTTGGGTCGCATGGCGAGCCAAGAATTGCTGGGTTGTGCATACACAAGCCATATGGTCCATTCTCGGTGGTATGCAGTGAAAGACAGCCATACCACCAGAAAATTCACCAAGCCACACTTTCACAGCTGGATTTTTCTAGTTTAAGCTTACTTTGGAACCAGGGCTAATGTAAAGCTGATTTTAAATACGTAAGATGTAAGCCCATAAATTCTTCAGTAATCTCAGGTCTCTCCGCAAGAGCATTCTATTCCATAGAATGAAATATTATTATTAATAATGAAAGGACCGATTTTTCCTGCTCGTTCATGTTGATGCAATATTGCCCAAGTCCTCACAAAGGTAAGGATGTGTAATTGAAATTTAGATTGACAAGTAACACTAATGATTCAATGCCCATCCTAAGCAGATGTCCTGAATACAATCACTTCAGTCTTTAGCAACAGTTTTCAGGCAACCATCACCGTATTTGTGCAGATAGAAATGAGATCAGAATTTCTGTACTCTGCTTGGTTGTGTGTAGCCGCCGAGGCTGACATCTATTAATGGAAAAGCCTTTGACAATGACACGTCTCTTTTCGTAAGAATCTGAATAGCAGTGACAGATCAGGAACCCCATTTTGATGCTCACTGCATATTTTTCTTTTCTCCTCAGTTCAGACATACTCATTTCATTAAGTTGGGTCAGTTAGGTCAGGCAGCCTTATAATTATCTCCCAGGACCAAAGCTCTGGCTGAACTTTTAGTTCAGAACATTGTGTCTTTGCCGGGACCTGGTGGGGTTATCCTCCATTTCACTTCAAAATTATGAGGACGGATTCTTCTGTGCTTGTGTATACTTTGTATACCTGCCAAGTCCTCTCCTTCCATTCCTTCAGGTAGTCTCAGAAGTCACTGATTATAAATGCTGATCTGACTCTGTAAGCTTTCAGCAGCACACCTGAGGTTCCCGTTTTCTTTCATGGTGAACAGTTTTTCTTTCTTTCTTTGACTTTTTTGAGGAACTGATTCCAAAGATTTTATTCACAGTAGTTAACAGGTGTGAATTGGTGTTTGCTAGCATAAGTGTCGTGCTGGGTAGCCCTTTGTTCCCTTCCTGCTGCTTCCCTGCTCTATTATGGCAAAACTTACTTTAATAGGAGTTTTTTTTAATGGTTTGTACAGTGTGTATTTTTAAAGCATATTATGGAATAAAAGTGAATACCTATCAGAACAATGTGTTCCTCTGAACCTCTAACAATTGGGCAGATTTCCTGATTTCAATGGACACACTCCAGAACAAGGGACTTGTACCACCTGAGCAGGAGTGCTAGAATCTGGCCCTCAACAGATACAGTTTTGTTTCCACCAGCATGTGCCAATTAAAATGATTCTGCTGTAATAAAATATCAGGAGACAGAAAAGGAACCGCCGTGAACTGAGGCAATACTGAAGAGTTAAGCGCCTTTTCAGCTGACACAGATCCCCTGCTCCATTGGCGATCAATGGCAATAATGACATTCGCTTTGCAAGGTAGTGCTGGGCTGCTGAGGGCTGATTCTGATGCCAGTGGCTGGTGTGAGTCGTTGAGGGATATTAAAAGACCATGTTGGATGGGCGGCAGGAAGATCTGAAGCCACCAGAGATACGGAGCAGAAATAATAGGAGGAGTGGTAAGAGTGACACCATTTCCAGAATGTCTGAATTAAGAAGGAAGGCAGGAGAGGCTGAGCTGCGTTTGAAATACTTTGTCAGCTCAGTTACAAGTAATTTCAGCTACTAGTGCCTCAAAAATGAAAATGAACTACTAAAAAAATATTTTAGTTTTACAAATCTTAGCGAGAGTGGGTTGAGACAGCAAACAAAACCATAAAAAATGTTCCTTCTGATAAGTATTTTCCTGTCAATGGGAATGTATAATCTACTAAGTCTATTTACACCTGTTTCGTGCCTTTGAAACATGACCCAGACTCATGGATGTTTCTCCCGATGTCCATAATTCGAGAAGACACTGAATCCTGGGCTCATATTAAAAGAAATATCTAAAGAAACCTGTAGAGATAAGAACGTCTATACACTGTAGCTATTTTTTAAAATTTTGCCTATTTCTCTTTACTGTGGCTACCATTGCTTGTTTTAATAAGAACTGCAATTCTTGTATTTGCTGAGCCTTTCAGTAATTACAACTTAACTTCTGTGCTCTGACACCATTTCAGGCGGATTTCACTGCTGCAGATTTTACTACTTTAATTGTAAATTGACAAATTTACAATTAAAAGAGCAAATTGACATTTGCCCTTCACAGCTCAATTTCTTTCTCTTTTCCTGCTTGAAAGTTTTAAGTCTAGGTTTTTATTTTTCATACATGTCTGTTTAAAATATCTTGGGGGGGGGAGAAATCCAACATCAAACAGTTAAAAAGAACCCCAAGACCAACCAACCAAAAAAAACCTCAAAAAAGCCAAACAGAGGGGTTTTAAGAGCAAATAAAAAATGCTTATGAAAAAAAGAAGAAACTTTGCTGCATCACCAATATGCCAGGGCACACAGCACTCCTGTATTCTTCAACCACATTTCTTTTTTACCTCACAAAATTCCACCTCTTTTAAGAGCTCTCAGGCTTTTTGTATTCCCCACAGACTTTGTAACAAACCTTGCAAAATGCCTGGTTCTGGCAGAGGCAGGAAAAAGACCTTGATAAAGAAAAGGTTTATCCTTGGAAGTAGAGACCTCTTCAAAACTGAAGATATTTGTGAATCTGCAGAGGTCCATCCCCAGTAACCAGAACTCGAATATGGAAGGTTACCTTTGTAAAGTCAGACATTGGAAAGGATAGACCAATGTAGCCGGAGGCAGGTGACATGAAAAGTCTGGCAGAAATGAGATGTAGCAGAAATTATTTTAAAAATAAATCAGTATTTTGTTGAAAGAGAAATACTTTGCAACAAAGACTTTTTCTTTCTTTTTTTTTAAACAGGAAACTCGCTTTTCCTCTAATGTCCAATTTGGGTGCTGAAGGAGGAAGAATGTGGTCCTGCAATCCCTCTCCACATGCAAACTCACACTTTAACCTCTAGAATCACTCTGCCTGGAATCCAGTGTTTTGACACTAAGCATTTTTTGAGAAAATAGTCATATAATTGTTTTCAAATAGTTAGAAGAGAAGTCAACATTTTGAAAGATGATGCAAAGTAACTTGTGTTCTCCAGATAGTTCTATTCATGTATTCTTTAGCTGTCAGAAGTACAACTGTAGTTCAGCAATTACCTGCATTACATTCACATCTTCCTTTTTCTGTTAAATCATGCACACACATTTTCAATTTATTAGCGTTGGATAAGTGGCCAACTATGTCTAGAAGCCTTGTAATGTGTAAATTACCCTAGCCAGTTCTAAGAGGGAATATGTGTCCATGAAAGTGAATTACTCACAGATCACAAATGAAACCACCTTTTCAAAATTATTTCAGATGGTCTAATTATCTGCAAAATGTAGGATTGGTTTTGTACTGTTGACATTTGTTAATATCCACCAAAAATGCTCGTGGCATTTTTGTATGCACAGCAGGAAAATCAGTATGGAACTGGAACTTGTTGTTAATAAAACTTGAAAAGCACAGCTCAAGGTCTTTGCTGAACTATAAATGGTTTAGGCCTCTCAAGCCTACATACTGTCTTAGGGTGAGAACATATGGAAAATACACATGAAAAAGCAATTACAGGAAGATTTGGGTTCAGGGTATTGATATTAATTAGAGGTGAATAATACTGATTTGAAAACTTGACACTTCAGAAATGGCAAAGCAAAGCAATCACTGACATGTCTGGAATTTGTATTACCTGTCCAAGCAATTTTCTTTTTCCTTCTGTAAGTGCACAGTATTGTTCATTTCAATAAGATATTACAGACAGAGACTAGACATTCAATTCCCCCTTCTTCAGACAACTGGGATTTAAATATCCATTCAGTTCAGTAAGTGCTATGTCTATCACGAAACTCCTTTTTAACTCTATGTCTGTGGTTGCATACTCATGGTTGATATATAATTAATAGGCATTTTGCATCCTTCTGAAGAGCAGAAATGTGTACATCAGTCTTTTGAGGTTTTCTTAATTTGTGATACAGGCAGTGGAACACTGGCACTGAATATCTATAAAAATGATAGTGCCACATGCGTAAGAAAAATGGTCTTTTACAGAGTTAGATCAAAGACAATAAGGTTGGTGACACAATCAAAATTAGTATATAATTCTGTCTCATATTAAGAGTGAGTAGGCTTCCCTATCCATAAAAAAAAAGTCCCCTTCTTATCCACTTATCTGTTTTGATTTCATTTTTCTTGAAACAAATTTAGTACCAATAGTATGTGTGTGCTGGGAGTGGTTTGCAAAGAAGAAAGATCTGTCTGATGGGTTGTGACCCGAGTGTGTTTTTGGGTAGATGCATTAAATGTGGTTTATTATCTGTTCATCTTCAGAATCAATACAATGGGTGCAGCAAAGTCTGCTGAAAGTCCTGAAAGGAGTTCCTGGAGCTCAGTGTTGAAAGTGTAAATGGAGCATTTAAGTAATGTCAGGTCACAGTAGGAAAGAAAAATTAAACTTTAGAAACAGCCTTCAGCACCTGGCTATCAGGAGACTCTTCCAGGTTTACTCTCACAGGACATGAACATAAGAAGCTATTTTGGACTGAAGAGTCAATGGAAGAGATTTTGCAACAAATAAGGGAAACTAAACAGGATCTAATTATTATGGTCAGATTATATATCTCCAGACAGAATTCAGCAGGGAAATTGCTGAATTTTAACTTTGATACCAGGTAAGTTAGTTAAGTAGGAATACAGTTTCTGTGAGAACAGATCGGAGCTCAATGAACAGCGTGAGATAAGATTGTGTTATCAAGACACTACATCTGGGTTTTCTAAAGGCCTTATAAAGGATCCCTCACCCAAAAGATCTTAAAAAACTAAATTTTTAAGAAATAAGAGAAAACAGCTTGGATTAATAACCAAATAAAAATAGGAGACAACATGTGGAGATAAAGTAACTTTTTTCACAACAACGAATGGTTGCTCATAAAGCACAAAGGGTTTGTGCACTCTTTATATTCATAAATAACATTTATTGAGGGAGGGGGGTGATTCAGAAGCTGCCACTGTTTACAGATGATACAAAATTATTTAAGGTTGATAGATCTACAGCTGATGGATCTACTGTGAAGGTTTGGATAGTATTTTCTAGCCAAATGGGGAACAAAATAGTATAGGACATTCAGCATGTGTTCCAGTTGCTGGAAAATAAACACCTGGAGTTATCTGAGGGGGGACATGTCCATATGACAATGGCAGAAGCCAAACACATAGTGAGTCCTTGGATGTGACATTATATGTCTATGTTTGGGAAACTGATATATTCTAACTTATGCAGAAAAACAGTCTTAGGCCTGTGTGAAAGTGCCTTGCAAAATATTCAGGTAAGAGGTTTTGAAGGCAGTGTGCACAATTCTCTGAAGACATTAGTAATGGCCAAAATTGAAAATTGATTGTTAAGCATCGTTAGAAAAAAAATTAAAATAAGTATGATCCTGCATAAAACTGAACACAGTATTGATCTTTGAATCTCTAAAAAGGTATAGGAGAGCTGGGAAAGGATTACGAGGGAGATGGGAAGAACGTAACTGCTGTCATACAAGTTCGAGTACATTAGGACTCTTCATCTTGCAAAAGCCATGTCAGAAGAGAAATATGACAGAAAAATATGAAAAAACCATGAATTATGTCAGAATGTGAACAGGGAATCATCATTCACTATTTCTCACAGTATGAGATGCAAGGCTCCCACAGCAAATGAGCTTTTAAGGTTTAAAATGGAGAAAATGCTGCCAGTTGTGGACTTCATTTCTGTAGAAAACTGTGGAGGTTAAAAGTATAGATGGACTGAAAAAAACAAGAAGGCAAAGTCATATAGTTTTGGTCCATCAGTGGTTCTTAAACAAGATGACCTGAAGGCAACACTAAGCTTAGTAACTTTGTAAGTCCTGCATTTCCAGAATGCAGGAGGAAAAAGCTTTATGCAGGCCACAGTCTCTGCTTTTCTCTAGCCAAGGACCAATGCTGGAGCCAAGGAGCAACTATGGAAAATCTGGTCAAACCAGCACGACCGATTCTGCACTTTTGTTCTGAGATCTCTCCCCTTGACCTGTAGTGCACTGGCTTCTCTGTAGCATAAGAAGCAGAGTAAACAGGCAGGACATCTTCTTCAACATGTATACCATTGAAAGCCAAGAATAATTTTTTTTAAAAATCAGAATATGCTAAGAGAAACAAAAGAACCCTTCAGGAGGTTCCCTCAAAAAAAAATTCATTGTCTCATATTTGGCTATATTAAGTCTGAATCATAGAACATTCATAATGCTCCTTATGCTGACAGTTCTGACTACAGAAACAGCCTGAAATCATCACCGAGTTAGAGAAACTGCTGGAAGAGAACAGCCTTTGAGCAGTCACAGAAACTTTCCATAACCAGTCAGGACAGCAGCAGTGTAAGGGAAATTCTGGAGAATGGTGGGTGCACATGCTGAATTCAGACGTGAATGAGCTAGTTAAGAGATTAGGAACAATACCACCATGGGGAGAAACAGAAGCACAGGAAAAACAATTACAAAGGTCAAAATCTTCGTGGATTTTAATGACTAGAGCTACTAGTGGTTGATTCTATAACTCCTATTTTTGGTTGGCAAGCCCCATGCAAACACACTTCCACACTGCCCTGAAATATCTGGCTTGCACCTCTTATAGATGGTTCACAGCCTTTTACACCCAAGCAAAGCACCTAGAGCTTATTCATACTTGTATAAAGCAGCTATGCCCAATTCTGGCACTTTCCAGAATGTGCTGAAGGAAGCATCTTTGCAATGTGGCTCATTGAGCGAGCGCTACAGGGTTTGTGTCAAATCAAATGCCACTAAGAAGACTTTATGAGGAGCCATTTCTCTCTGACATGCCTGCTAGATGTTTCCTGCCATCTGGGATTGTTCTGAGCTTTTGCCTGTCCAGGTAGATGTGTTTCTCTTTGCAAGGACAAGTGACATCAATTGACAGCCTTTAGGGAGATAGCACTGCTTTATGCACAGAATACACATGAGCAGTGTTCAACTTAGAAATTGTTACAGCTTCAGGTAATGTAATGGTTACAGCCAAAATCCTAACCTGAACCACAAACAAGTAGTAGGATAAAGCAGGCTCCTAATATTTGATATGGCAGTGTCCTAGGACGTTCACTTCTGGAATCTGGATAAGAAAAGAGGAATGCATCTCAAACCAAGAGGACTAACACGTGAAACCAACCATAGGCCTTAGCAGATAAATTACATCTTCAGACAGTGTATGAGAAATAATAGAAGCCTGACAAGAAATGGAGGCAGGGTAAGAACAGTTTAGCAAAAAAAAGCTGCATCTTAGCAGAGTCATACCTTGCAAACTAAATTAAACAGATGGCAAAAGCTTTCTCAGTCATATGAGGAGAAAATAACCAAGGGAATTGCTGTGCACTGAGGACTGAATAGAAATTTAATGTAATCTAGGTGCTACCCAAAATCTAAATTAAGATTTTGATAATAAAAAAAAAATCAAAATGGGAAAACGAGATTAAGTAAAACATGAATTTATTTTTTTTAGAAGTCATTCAGATAAACTTGTTATCTCATGCCTTTTATTTTAATGACAACTTGATTGTTGAGATAAAGCCAATGCAATAGATTCAACCTTTCTGCTCTTCAGTAAAGCATTTGATGCATTACTACATGGGGAATTATTAGTTAAATTGAAAAAGATAAGAGCAAGTATCAGCACTGTAAGATAAGTAAAGAAGTGACTGAACAAGAGACGAGAGTGAGTTATGTTGAAAGGATTTCTCTCTCTCCCTGGAGGAAAGTTACTAGTAGAGTTCCTTTAGGATTGGTCTGGGGATTAATTTTATTTAATATTTTCCTTAATGGCCTAGGCAGAAAAAGTAGGAGTGTACTAATTAATTTGCTGATGATACAAAACTGGGAGATGTCATGAATACAGAGGAGGATTGGAATATTACACAGGAAGAATTAAATGACCTTGAAGACTGGGGTAGTAGAAATGGGATGGAATTTAAGGTCGTGCGCTGCAAGGTCATGCACTTAAGGACTAATGAAAAGAACCAGCTATGAACTGTAGGCTCATCAGTGGGAAGTGACAGAAAGAAAAACCACCTAGTTGTAACAGTCAATCACAGAATTACTACGAACTACCAGTGCCCTTAGACCACAGACAAGGAAAATACAATTTGGAGATATACTGAGTAAAATATTTTTAATGAAGCAAGGGGAGTTTTTATGCCCGTGACCAAGGTGCTTGTTAGACATCGCCTTAAATTCCAAATCCCTGCGGTTAAGGTGCAAATGTCCTGGGTATTTTTAATGGCTGTGAAGGTGTGCTGACTGCTATGATGATCAGAGGAAGGGATGGCCTGTCTGAAAAGAAGCTGTGCCCAGCAAAACAGAGGTTGGAGGGGTAAAAAATGCTATCTTTATGTATACAAAGAGGTAAACACCAGGGATAAACAAAAGCTCTTGAATTCACACAATAATTTTTACATGAGAACAAATGGACTTAAAGTGGCTATGAATAGATTTGGACAAGAATTGGAGGAAAGGAGTGTGGGAGTAAATATAGAGTGAGACAAATTTATTTGCTGGGCTTATGTGATGTGATTCATGTCCTGGCACATGCTTGAGCCTGATGACTCCTGGTCAGCCCTGTGCCCTATTTTTCAGGAAGCCTTGCTTACAGTCCTTTCCTTGGCTGACAATATTTTCTGGGACATTCTTGGTTGTACTTGTGGGTATATATTTTACAGCATAACCTCCTTGATATAGCACAAATATTAGATGATATCTTTAGCTATCTATTCTCTTCTTTCCTGAGAGGCGAACAGCAACAACAGCCCATGTCTTGCAATGACCAGGACAATGGAATGAAGCAGAAATAAAGCTGCTGTTTCTTTACAAAAAATTCGTTGTATTGCAGCAAAAAATCTAAAATAAGGACATAGTAGTACAGAAAGTAAGCACTTGAGTCCCATCCACTTAAAAAAAGACATTCAGAAGTAAGAACTTCACTGACAGTCTCTAATTTTTGTCCCTTTTTTCCCACTCAACATATTTGCACACATTTTTGTAAGTTCCCCAAGTACGTTTCAAATTTAAAGCTCAATACATCAACCAAACAATTTTTAACATGACTTAGTACTATTGCTACTAAGTTCTTATATTCATGTAGTTCCTTCTCAGAGAAGAATTATACTTGTAATATTGATAGGAATCTTCTTTTGTGAGGACTACAAACTCTATATTCTATAACAAGTTGGTTCATTTCTCAGAAGAGACCTGTTTTCTTATCTTAACCAGGCCACAATTGTGAGGTTATAATTTCTCAGTTTTATGTCACTGCTATCAACAAGAATAACTGGGGTTGGAGGGAGCCCTCAGTTCTCTCTCTGTTGAGTGACATGACGCAGTCATAATGAATGGAAATAGTCCCAAGGTTCTGTACTGTATTTGTGGTATAAAATCAACACAGTCACATTGCACCGTTAATGCTGTCTCAAATGGATACTCTTATTTCATCCTGAGAAATTCTCTCCCTAGCATGTCTCAAATCTCATTCTAATATTACAAATTAGCAAAGCACGGGTTGAGAAGAAGCAGCAGCACACTCTGATACTGAGCAAATACCAACAATCCTGTGATTCCCAGGAAAGGATCCTTCCTTTGTGATAAACTAGTAAATTGAACAGGTTTCTCACTGACTAAGGAGTTACAGCTATTGAAAGTTTGAGATTATTTGTAATGACTGCTGCATCTGACAAATATTGAATTATAACACTTAGTCTGTGTAACCAACAGCTTATTTCTTTTTGTCATGTGCTGTTGTGTTGTGTTTCATCAACTTCAGAGACGATGCAAAATAATGCAAAGTGACACCATGAAATACAATAAGATGTGACATAACACATTAGAAATTTAAAGAATGAAAAGCTTCAGTCAATTCAGGAAATAGGAACCCTGTCCAAATTTATTGTGACAAGTAAGAACAGTGAAAACACTAAACACGGTTTTCAAACCAGAGGGCACCATTGTTTTTTGACCACCCAAATTGCTTGCAGATACTGCCATCATCTTTATTTTTAGTTTAATTTAATAGCACAGAGCTGTGAGCTTTTTCAATTTGGGTGGTGTTTTTGTTGTTTTGGGGTTTTCCTCTCCCCTCTCCTCAGCCTGCTACGAGTATCTAAATATCTAAATTGGCGTCTGAGTGACTTGGCGTGTTTGTAGGCAGCTTTCCATTCCAAACAAATCCGTTCCTTGACATTTCAAAAAAATGTATTGCTAACATGTTTCCAAGGATTTTGCAAAAATCCAATTCTGTGAACATAGACTCAAAATGGGTGAACAAAAAAGCATCTGTGTTAGCAGAAAAGAAGTGTTTTCAGTTCATATCTAGGGTATGCTAATTGAAAATCTAGAAACAGGCTGCTTTCCTGTAGAGTACTAAAATGAATTGGAATATGAAACAACTCTCTTAAATCTGACTACTCCCGACTTTTCTTTCTCACATTTTCACTGTCATCTATTCATATCTGTCTGGTGATATTTAGGTCTGCATTAATGGATTAAAGTCCACATTGATCTCAGTTGGAAAATATGAGTTGCTGTTGCTGATCACCCTATGCTATTGCCAAAGCCTTCTCCTTTGCTAGTAAAGTCAGATTCTATTGAAGTCTATCCCAAATAGTCATCTGTATAAACAATGATATGTGATTCTAAACTTCAAGCACATTTTCTGACCAGCTGTACTAACCATTTTTATGTAAGTTTTATTTAAGGGCAGCACTACCATGCCGTGAAGTCAGACAATGAAGAGATTAAAACTATTTTTTTTAAAGCCATTTTAGGGCCTGGATGGCTCATTTGATCGGACACTGGTCTTTCATCGCAGGGAAAAGCAGCTCATATCTAGCCCTGACTGTTGTGTTCAGAAGCAATCTTTATGGAATGCTTATATAATGTTTATAATGAAATGAGTACAGGGATTCTTGGTTTATTGTCAGGACAGTGAAGAACAGGGAGCTGTCAACTAGTGCATGTGCAGGTGAAAATTAAGTCCCCTGAAAGGGATTTTTAAAAGTGCAAAGATCATAGAGGCACCTAGCTAAGCGAATAATAGACAGGTGACTGCTAAAAAACACATTTTCACTGGCAAATCAAAATTAAATACTATAGCAAATCCGTGTAAATCAATAAGTGCTATAAAAATCTCTGTGCAGATTTATTTTTGTGCACAAAAGGATAAAATCCAATGTTCATTGAAATGGATGAAGAAATAAATGAATTAAATATAGGCTCTTCTGTCATGCTCCTGACACTTTTAAAAAAATAATGATTCTGAAGCAGATCCTTAGTCGAATGGCACATCTGATTAGCTCCAAGAGCTGGATTTTGTGTAAATCAGACAGCAATATATAACTACATAACTATTTTTTCAGAGCTATATCTGCCATTATTTGAGCTTTATGCATTACATCAGCTGAGAAAGTGGCTCAAAAATGTTCAACTACATTTTAATGTGAATCGGGATCCAAATTGGTAACAAAAAAAAGTTGTATAATAAATTTAAGGCTGCTTGAGCAACTTTCTTGGATTTGTTTCTCTCAGGTAGAATAAAATTTGATACTGATGTGATTTAAAGCCAGCTTTTAATGTATTTATGTAACTCGCCACAGCTAATTTAAAATCTGGCCTGTAAGTGTTATTGTCTGTTTAAAGAATTACAGTCATGATTGCATGATACTGAATTTCAGTACACCCAGAAAAACAAGCCCCAGGAAAGCAGTCTTCCAGCTTTCTGTATTCTTTAACTGTAGTCAAAGAACAACTTAGTGTTTTTCAAAATCTGGCTACAATTATTTTCTTTTCCTTAAAGTCTAATGATTATTAGAACTTGGCAAGTTAAAGCTGAGTATCAAAAATTGATAGGCTTTCCATGAGCTAATGGTTGGCTGATGCATTAAAATTAATAAACTCTTTTAAAAATACAAGAACTTCATTTCAAGTTTTATAAAACAGCCAAACTATTGTCAGCCAATGAGATACCACATATATACATATAAACACATGTATATGAACATATGTAATGCACTCAGTTTTCACAGGGTGTGTAATGTAGACTAAGTTTAGCTGGTTATGGAGAAACCAGGAGGTTTCTGGAGCTATACCTGTTATCCCATCCTATTCCATGGACGCAGATGCACCGCAGTGAACCTCTCCATTCCTGTGCCCTGCTTGTTCTGCACTCTGCAGAGCAGAGGAGGCGCCCCAGGGATGAGTTAGCGATGGGAGAAGAGCCATGGACCTCATCCTTAGCTAGGGGCCTTCAGAGCTGGCTGCTTGCTTTTACAGAAGTACTGCGAGCACTTTTCCTCTGTATAGGAAAGTAATCTGGGAGGCTGCAAGCCTCTTCTCACCCCCCTGGGATGGTCTGCCTTCAAACTGTGCCTTCAAAAGAGCAACTTGAAACTGGCATGGCAAACTGCTTATATTGTAATTTAAGAACTCAGTGGTGAGTAAAATTGTCGTGTATTCTCTATTCTTGCAGTTTCCAAGTGCAGGTTCCTCTGTAACAGCCTGCCAGTTTGATGACAGTAAGGGCTGGGAGAGAGGAGGGTTGTGCCCATTTATTCCTTGGTTTCTCTGGTACAGTTGCCAAGAGACCAAACTGAAGTGGGGTCTTTTGTGATGTGGACATCTGCCCACTGGATTTGGAGCAGCCCACCAACGTGTTCCATGTAAGTCACCACAAAAACATCATGTGGTAATGACTTCCAATCACCAAGGACCTGTCCAGATTTGAACCTGTAACCCAGAGGTGAAAAGTTTTCTGTAACTCAGCCTTCCCCTGGGCTCACCAGTACCTGACCATTTCACAGTCAGAAAAGAATAACACTCCTCAGGCAGTACTGATTTTATGCACCAGATTCTGGAATCACTTTTTCAGCTGTGTTTGATGCACCTTTGATGCCCTCAGCACAAACATAAGTTGTATAGCAAATACAAAGATGTTCTACACCAGCTCTTGGTAGAAACCATTGGTTTTTTTGATTTTTTTTTAAAATATTTTTTAATATGTACCTCCTCGTGCTGGCTTCTGGGAGAAGCTGCCTTGAAATTTTTAAAGATAATAAATTTATACAGAACTGGCTATGGATGGGGTGAGGGATCAGTTTCTGAATACTTTCTTGTACTGGAATTAGTATTAGAGCAGGAAAGATGTACAAGTTGTGTGGCATTTTGAAGTAGACAGGAAACCGAATGGCAAATATTGTTTTCACATACACCGATATGAATATGGATAAATTGGTCTCAGAAAGCAGTGGAAATTCTGATAAAAAAGTTGAATTTGCCCCACAAGTTTAAGTACCCCTTTCACTGGTGTTACTTTGGCATATCCACGTGTTTTTAGCAACAGCTTCAAACCACACAACAGATGTGAAATAAGTCACTAGAACTTCAGGCAACGTTAATATTAGTAATGTTTAGAAATATGTTTTAAGTTCAAATTCAAAGGATGGGATAGGTTTTTCTCTTATCCTTTCATGTATTAGAGGTTCCAAACAGGAAATCAGATATTAGGAAACAGAACTTCTT